>WEKY01057643.1:246071-316025 GCA_013390045.1 Picathartes gymnocephalus | reverse complement strand
CCCCGCGCCCCCCCCCCCGCCCCTCCTCCCCGCCTCGCACTCTATTTTTGGGTGCTGTCACATCCCAATGGCCCCGCGGGGCCAAATCCAGGCAGCGGCGACTTTAGGCACGGCTCCCTCCCCTCCATCACACCCGAAATCGGCGCTGGCAGCCCATCCTCCANGTCCTTTGTGTGCCTGCTGGGCCGTGGCTGCTGCTGGCCCTCCATGGTCAGGCGTGGGCTTCGGTCACCCCCATCTCTCTCTGTCTGATCAATTACAGCAGCCTTTTCGAGGGACTTGAATCTGCTTGCCCGTTGCCCTTAATTTTTAGCATACCCAGATGAGGTTACTGCCCCGGCCCGAAGTGAAAAGAAATGTGGACGTTGGTGCCCTGGTATTGCTCTGATTTCCTCGGTTAGCTGAGCACAACTTTCTATTCGTGTTTATTCATGCAGTTTCTTATTGAGCTCCACATCGCACTGGCCTGGATTCCGCGTGTAGAGAGAGGATAGACAAACATTGCCTTTTTCCAGAGCACGCACACGCACACGGGTGTGCAGGCTGACACTCACCAACACACACACACACACACATTCGCAGCCACGTTTCCCCCCCCTTCTTGCGGCAAACGGCGGCCAGCCCCGACCCCACCCCCTGTCACAGCAGCAGCCTAACAGCGAGGACCGGGAGGATGGAGGAGGATCTGCTCGCCTTCCCTTTAACTCTTGCCTCGCCACCCCCCCAGGACAGGGCTCTGTCCCCGTGGACCTGGCTGCGGATGCTGGGATGCGGCTTGGACCCCCCTCACCTTGTCGACTTCCCCCGCAGGGCGCCGGGACAGGAGATGTTTGGGGTCTGGTGGTGCCCTGGCTCTGTCCCCCGCAGCCTCGTGGCTCATCGCCCTCGTGCCCCCCAAAAAGGAGCCCCCGGATAAAACTGAGCCCCGACATTGCCCAGGCAGTGAGGCAGGGGGTGTCTGGGGATCACAGCTGGGGTTTGAGGGGCACGGGCAGCCCCTGGGTGACAGACAAGGCTGGAGGGTGGGAGTCAAGTCTGTCTGCCTGTATCCACCATGAAAATCACATTTTGGTCCCTATTTCCCCCATCTCCAGGAGCTGATCCCTTTGGAGGGGGAGGCAGCACAGCCTTAACCCCTGGGGGTCTCCAGTGGGGCTGGGCTGGGAGTGTAAACTCATTGTGGGGGATGAAACAACTTCTCCCATCCCGCGGAGAATCCAAGGACCTGAGCTTGCAGAGGGGGGTGGAAAACTCCCCAAACTCCCTCTTACATGGACGAGTTGAAAAAGGGACATCCAAATGGCCAAGGACTCCAACTGAAGGCAGGGCAATTCCTGACTGTGACATTGCTGTCAGCTCCAGACACGGAGCTGTCTTCTCCAACGAGAAATGAGAGGTGCCAGGAGGAAAAGGAAAAGGAGAAGGCAAAAAAGGAAAAGGAAAAGTTCATGATGCTGTGCATGGAGAGGTTGCTGGCACATGGCTCCCAGCTTCACCCCAGCACTAGGTTTCCTGCAGCAAGTTTAGGTCCTGCAGCACACACCATCGGGCTCTGCTTCTCCCCTTGGCCTTTCTGTGAATATATGGAGGTTAAACCCCTCCTGCTCATCTGTTGGGAGTCCCAGGAGGAAGGAAAGAGGCAGGAATTGCTGCCAGTTAATTCTGCAGCTTTCCAGTGAAATGGCAGGGCGGGTAATTAATTATTCCTGCTAATAGTGCCGGGCAGGCCCTCAGCTGCTCCCCCAGAAGCGCAGGCTGTGAGTGTCTCCCTGCACAGGTTGTTGCTGACAGAGCTCCAGGGGCTGTGTGTGATCCCGCTTGGATGGAAAGGGCAGCTGAGGCTCCCTGATTTACTCATAGTCTGTCACCTTTGAGGACCGGGATTAGACCGGCTGGGCAAAGCCACCTCTGCTGTGGGTGGGATTCTGCTGCTTCCCACCAGCACTGCCAAGCACTGGAGCAGTTCAGGTCCTGCGTGGACAGCTGGGGGTCCTGTCCTGTCCTTCCTGGGCAGCCTGGGCTGCTCTGAGCCTGGCAGTGCAGCCTCCTTCAGGGGCCATGCCAGGGTAGGAGGTGTCCTACAGGAAGTTCATGGAGCTTCTCATGCTGCTCCAGCTTCCAATGAACCCTGCTCCGATTGTCATCCCACCACACAGCTCCAGGACTGAGCACCAACGTGGAGCTGCAGCTGATGGGAGATGAGCTCCAGCTGTCCCCTGCAAGGGGCCCTGGAGTGCTCCTGGACACCCTGAGGGGATATGAACAGGAGTCTGCATGTGCCCCCCTACCCAAAACGGGTCATGCCTAGGCTGGGGCAGGTCTAGTTTTGTAGGTGAAAATCACAGAATCCTTTAGGTTGGAAAGGACCCCTAAGATCACTGAGTGCAGAAGTTAACCCAGCCCTGCCAAGAAGAGGATGCTCTGATGGTGTTACAGTTCCAGCAGGCCAGCCCAGCACCCTGTCCCCAGCTGCAGCTGTTCATGGACACCCAAGGAAGAGCAAAACCAGGGCAATATTTCCCCCTTGCATTCTCCAGCTTCCCCAAGGGAGAGGTTTTTGCCAGGTCCAGAGATCCCTGGGAGCTGAGAACCCTCAGTGTGCTGTGAGTCCATCCCCTCTGCAAGGTGCTGCCTCCGTGGGTGGGTTGAAACCCAGAGCCTGTAGGACACCCTCCATCCACTCTCCCATTCCAATGGCTGAGCCTTTGGAGAAGGATTATCCCGGGAGCAACACCAAGGCTGCAGGATTTTCTCTCTCCTCCTCTACACCAATCCCTCTCCAAGTGCTTGCAGGTGCAGATTCCCCGTGGCAGGCTGGGATGAGCCCTCTCTCCAGAGGACAGCGCTCTGCCCCCACTCCTCATCCTCATCCCAGCCCTGCTAACATCCCGAGTGGACTTTGATTTTCCCTTATTTGCCGAGTGTTTTGTGTGCCTTGTTGTGGTTATCATGCTCCAGCCGTCAGCTTGCAGCGAGTCCCCGGGAGAAGGTGCCAACTTTAACATATGCCTGAACAGTTCTTTTCAGACGTATACAAACTGGAACAATGCCTCGCTGGGAATATGCTTGTTGGTGCAATTTGCCAACTGTGGCTTCAGATCTGCTCTTTTCAGCTCGCACCAACTATTTGTAGACGGTGCAAAAGCCGGGATTGCCGTGCACGGATGGGGTCTCTGGAAGGCTCTCTCCAGGCATGCAGGAACCAGCAGGGAAGACAATCAAGGGCTGGGCAAAGACCTCTGAGTATCACAAACAATGATCAGATCAAACATTTTGCTTCGGAGAACCTCAGTCCTTTTTCCCTTTGCTTTAGGAAAACCAGCACCGATTTCTCCACTACCTGAACCGTGAGCACATTGTCACCTTGTGCAAGCAGGACTTTGCTCAACTCACCACATTTCCCAGGTTCAAACATCTCCCAGTGCTTCCTCCATCACTGCTGTTCACCTTTCAGGTTGGACATCACCAGGATGTGACTCTGGTGCCACTCAGGGTGACTCAGGGTGTCCCTACTCCTGGAAAAAAAGGAGTAACCAGCCTTGGCTGGACATTTGCCTAACTTCTTCCCATGGGTTTGTAGACACCATGGCAATGTTTGAAGGAAATTGGGGAAGATGGTAACAAAGTGGGGCTGGGGCTGTGTCCAGGGAGATGGCCAGGCTTTCCAAGTGGGCGGGGAAGGCCCAGTGGTGATGAGGCAGAGGAGTTTTCTCACCGGCTCTGATGAGGACCCAGCTCTGCCCTTGCCCACGTGGCAGCCTTCACCTTGCAAAGTCCCCGGGCAGGGATCACGTCCCGTTCCTCACCCATGGAACACCCCCTCAGCGGGCAGTGCTGGCTGTGGAGGTGCCCACGAGCCATCCCGGGAGCAGGAGGGTCACTGCTTGAACTGCCTGTTGCCCGTGGAGGGCTGCCAAAGGCAGAAATGTTTGAGATAGCAAATCATCAAGGGACCATTGTTCATAGCAACCTGGGTGGAAATATTTGTGTGTGTGTGTGTGTGTGTGTGTGTTGGCATCCAATTTGGCAATGGTTACTCAGCACAAGTGGGCGGCCTGTCCCTTTCTCTCAGCTGGAGCCTCCTCCTCCTCACAGGGACCCAGAAGAGGGATGAAAGGAGAGCAGATGGTTTGGGGGTGCTCAGAAATACCAGTGCCAAGGGCTGTCTCATCATGGCAGGCTGAACATGCTCAAGACCAAGGAGGCCTCTCCAAGTAATGGGGGGATGCAGGAGGTCTGTGAGCAATTCTTGGGAATAATGGTGCTTTCACTGGATTTTGAGGAGAAGGAGCAGAAATTGAGATCTTTGGGGTATCATGCAAAGAAGAAGAGATCTTTAGGGTATGGGATTCCATATCAAAAATTCTCTTTACAAGTCCAAAAGAATTTGAAGAACTGATGCTGGAGATGAATTTTGGACAAGGGCCTGGAGTGACAGAACAAGGGGGAATGGTTTCCCACTGCCACAGGGCAGGGTTAAATGGGATATTGGGAAGAAATTCTTCCCTGTGAGGGTGGGGAGGTCCTGGCACAGGGTGCCCAGAGAAGCTGTGGCTGCCCCTGGATCCCTGGAAGTGTCCAAGGCCAGGCTGGACAGGACTTGAAGCAGCCTGGGATAGTGGGAGGTGTCCCTGGCTGAGGTAGGGGTGGGACTAAATTAGCTTTAGAACACTTTTGCAACCCAGACCAATCTGTGATTTTGTGCTGAAGGGCCACTGCTGGCTTTGCTGGGAAGAAGCCTCAGGGCTTCCTCCAAGGGAGAATCCAGGGATACAGGCCTGGAGAGCTGGCCAAGGCAGGCACGCTGCACATTACCTCCTCTTTCAGCACCACACCAGGTCTGTCACAGTCCTTTCATGGAGAAATTCCCATTGAAAGCTCTGCTGCTGCTCTCATCCCTGCAAAAATGAATGGAGAGATTTGTCCTGACCTCCATCCCCCTCTACAGCTCCCGGCATTTCGTTTCTCTCCAAAGCAACACTCTGCTGCTAGAATCAGCTGAGATGAAACCGAGCTGGCTCCTACACACCTTGGAGCTCAGGCAGGGCTGCTTCCCACACAGTGTCTTTCACCCAAATGAAACAGCTCCCAGCTGAGCCCTGCCATCCATCATGCCAAGCCGCAGGCACAGCTCGGCTTTGGCAGCTTTTACACCTCTGTGGGTCCACCTTTAGTGGGGAATGAGCAGGGACCTTTTATTTGTGAGTGGTGCAAGGGCTGTGCAGTCATGGAGGCTGCAGGGCCATCCTTGGGATCACGCTGGAATCAGTGGGAGGATGATTGTCATTAAAGATGGCAAAGACCTGGGCACTGAGGGCTCTTCTGTTGGGAAGAAGTTGTTCCCTGTGAGGATGGGGAGGCCCTGGCACAGGGTGCCCAGAGATCCTGTGGCTGCCCCTGGATCCCTGGAAGTGTCCAAGACCAGGTTGGACGGGGCTTGGAGCAGCCTGGGATGGTGAAGGTGGAAAGCTCCAGGTTGGAATGAGATGGTTTTTAAGGTCCCTTCCAACTGTGACTCAATGACTCCTTGATTTTCAGGCTGCAGTGCTGGACATTCCTGGGTGCAGATTGCCCACTCCTGGGGCTCTCCCTTCTCAAGGGCATGTTACTGACCACACCTTGGTGTCCACAGCCATGAGCAGCAATCCCAGCGCCTTGGCTGTGTTGATCTGAGCTCGCTTCAGTTTTCCCAGTGGTGTTGAAGAGCTCTGTAGGTGTCCCAGAATATCTGAGGCACCTACGCAACATGGAATGGGGTCTCCATTGGCATCACCTGTGCTGGAGATCCTTGCTGGAGACAACACTGCCTGTTTTCTCTGTATGAGTTGAGGTCTTTGTTGGATATTAGGAAAAGTCTCCTCCCTGCAAGAGTGGTTAATCATCGAACAGGCTCCACAGGAAGTGTTGGAGTTGCCATCCCTGGAAGTGTTCAAAAAACGAGATGTGGGGATATGTCTTAGTGGGAGTGGTGGTGTTCAGTCAAAGGCTGGGCTTGACCTGGGAGGATCAACCTTGGATCCAACCTTAATGATTCAGTGAGTCTAGGATGAGTGTTTGCATCTATTTGAGGTGGGAAATTGTAGTGGTTTCAGGGGAGCAACAGTTATTGTGGACAGTTGGGTTAAAGATGCTTTCAGTCAGATTGGTTTCAAGTGAGATTTATTGCTACAATCTCTCAGGAGCTTTGCCAACTCCTTCACAGAGACTTGTAGAAGTCAGACATAATGTGAAAAGTGAGCTCAAGATAGCAAGTTACGAGGTCTCTTAAAAGTTAATTGACCAATAGATAATTGCAACGTACAGATGTTTTTACTTTCACACCAATAGTTAATCATACCTGCATTTCGCAGATGTCGCACTGCGGCATTTGTCATCCAATTAGGTACTGTCCCATAGAAATTAATTACTTTACCCTGCACAACCACACCCTGAACTTTTTACTTTGTTCCATAACTACTTCTATATCAAGACTTCAGGTCAAATGCAGTACACATTTCATACTCAGAGTGAGCAGACCTAAGGCTTTGAGGATTTTCTGTGTTTTGGATTCCAACAGGAAATGGAGTTTTGGCCACCTCAGCTCCCTGCACTCGGCACATCCGTGCCTGTATCCACACTTGTGCCAGATGGCCTCAACCAGTTTTCCTATGGACCCCTCTGCACAGAAAACTGATTTCTGGGGTCACTTTAGCACCTCTCCCCACGACTCTGAGTGGCAAATGAACATCTCCCAGCTCTTCTTAGTGTAGGCTCTGGACTCTCCAAATCAGCCACTTCAGCAAGGTGGAAATCTCTGCCTCTTTACCATAGAAAGGCTTCAGGGAGAAAACATCATTATCCCAATTTCTACGGTTTTTTGGGATCTGCTTCCAGGGAGAGCAGCCTTGGCTGGCAGATCCTCCAGGCCCGCACAGTTTGCTTGCTGGAGAGCAGCCTGGGGGAATGACCTTGGCCTCAAATTCCATTAGGAAAGGTCCTGGTTAAACAAGGCTGTTCTCAGAGTCACAGCTTACAGGCATCCTGGCAACCGCCTTGGGCTTTTTCCAGTCCTCCAGGGAGAAGCACAGTCCCAGAAATCAATAACTGAGCTCTTTTGAAAGTCAGCAGGACTCTGGCGTGATCCACGCCACTCTCGTCAGTGATTTCTCTCTGCTGAAAGCAAAGGGGGCCCTAAATGAGAGCCCTGGGCCTGAAGGGGAGCAGCCCTGGCCCTCTGTCCCACCCCCAGGGCATGCTTTGCTCAATGCCCACTGCCCACGCTGTGTCCCATCCTTCTGGGCACTGGCTGCCCAGCTCCCCCGAGAATGGAGCCAGGCAAGGGGAGCCAAACAGCCTTTGAGGGAAAACACCTTTATTTTTTTGGGGAAACAGCACCCTGATGGTCTGCTGAAGCAGGGTGAGCCAATCCCTCCTTGTCAGCCCCCAAAACTCATTTCATCTTCAGATACTGTCCCTCACTCTCTTTAAAACTGGGATTTCTTTCCTGACTCCAAATGCTCCTTACTGAACATGCAATAAACACCCAGACCCTCCCCCATCTATGTTTTCCCTTCCCAAAACACCCATAACTTGCTTTATATTAATTTTATATTAGTTCCTCTCCCAGCAGTGCTTTCTTCACAGATCTGGACTACAACATTTCCCTCCGAGCTTCAGTTACTGACTTGGAAGGTCTCGTTCTCCTGCCTCATTCCCATTGTGTGTCTCCCTAAAAAAACCACCATAAAACAGCAACTGAGGACACCCTATAATCCCCCCTCGGTGTAAAGGTCCCTCCTGATGTTGGGACACCACAAAGTCAAAGCTAAGGCTGACACACACTCTCCTACCCAAGGACGGGAGCTGGGCTTGGAGCCCAGAGAAGATGCTTCACTCCCATTAATGTGATGAATTAATGCATAATTGTGTGGAATATGCTTTGTGAATGAAGGCTGAGGGATGCACCAGCACAAGAGCTCCACATCCCACCAAAGGTCAGTCCTGCATCCCCCTCCTGTGCCTTTGCTTCCAAGGGAACAAAGAGAAACTGGAGGAAACTCAGGAAAACACCACATTTTTAATGGCCTGAGAAAGCTGGCTCGTGGCCAGAGCTGCAGAGAGGGCAGATGGGTTTGTGCAATATGGGGGAAGGGGTGGGAGGCTCATGGCCTGACCCCACTTGTGCTGTGAAGACCTTTTGGGTGGTTCATGGCTTTGCCAGAGGAGCTGGGAAAAGGCACAGGGAGAGGCAACGATGGGAAGATGGAGCTGCCTGAATTCCCAAGTTCACCCGTTTTTTTGCAGTGAGGGTGTTTTACCAGCTGGACAACTTACAATTGGATCCTCTCCCAGTCTTTAAACTGAGCCCATCTGTGTTTTTAAATACTAAGTTTAACCCCAGAAATGATGATACAGACAGAAAAAAATCGGGCTATCAGCCACTTTCTGGAAAGGTCCGGATTCGTTGCACTTCGTGACCCCTTGGAAAACGCAAGGAACCTCTGCACCTTTCAGAAACAAACTCCAGGATGTTTGAAAATCTGTTTGTGCTGCATCCAGGGTGGTGGAGCAACAGCTGAAGGTCACAAGCACTGTATAAATAGAAAGGAGGTTTTATTGTGACATGTCCATCCGGAGCCATTGCTCCTGGGTATGCCATCTGGGATGGGAGCAGAGCCTGTGCATCCCCACTGCAGCAAAGAGACAGGGATTCTGTCCTTGCAAGGATGAAACCACGGAAAGGAGGGGGAGAGCTATGAGGTTGTAACTTCGCTCCTAATTTCAGTGATTTTGAAGAAAAATCAGACGTGTGATGGAGCTTTGGAATGCAGATTCCTCCTGTGGGGTTTCAATCACGTACCCAAGCAGGGAGAAGGAATTTTTCCACCCATGGAGAGCATTTTCTATCTGGAGAGTGGTTTGCAGTGAGTGTCCTTCTCATTTGGGAACCCCAGTGTCCCCATCAGAAAGGGTAAGAGGGGCTCTCTGGTGCCCTTTAGCAGGTGCTGGTAGGATTTCATACCAGCCTCTGACCATGTGCTACTAAAGACCTTTTCTGGCCAAAATCCTGCTTAATTCCTTTTCCCTGTTTCATCCATCAGCTCCCTGCACCTGACATTTATCATCCTCATGTATTTAGGTGATAAATTCTTAATGGTCTGGAGCAGGGGATGCTGCACCCTTGATCCAGAACAACGCAGGGAGGTTGCCTGAAACAACAGGTATCACTCCATCAACACCCTGTGCATGTCAGGAGAGAAGGGCAGCAGCCATGGGGGAGAAAGCTCTGGAATCTTGGTAAAAACAGCAGGAATGAGACACTGGGATGGAAGAGCTTGACCCAAGGAACGTGGGTGGGCAGGTGGAGGTGTTTGCTGGTGCAATTCCCGCTGCTCTTGAGGCAATGAGGCAGCCATGGAGAGGAGACCTTGGCTTTTACCACTCGGGGATAACTCCTGGTGTTTCAGGAAAGCACTTGGAGAGGGACACGGCCTGTAAACCTTCAGACATCACGGCTGGATGGTGGCCAGAAAGTGTCTCAGCTCTGGCTGCCTGAGGTTCATCTCATCAGGGAATCTGCTCTCCCAAAGGAAGGAACAGTGCCCTGTCCTGCCCCAGGATGGGTGAACCCCAGGAGACCCAGGCTGGGGACCAGAGAGCTGTGAGTGCTTGGTGAGGGCCCTTTTTTGGGAAACCTGGCCCTCTCTTGGGAGTAGATCCTCTGACAGCTGCTCAAGGCTGCCTCCTCCTCCTGCTCCATGATCCCACTCCTGGGAGGTCTCTTTCAGCCATGAATAAGGATCAGCAGCAGCACCCTGCCCCCAGCACACCCCTTTTCCCAGATCCGGGTTGTCTGCACCTCTTTGAGCATGCAAAGTGTGGGTAACTCCCCAAATTACCATCTCCTGCTGCTGCTGGCTGGAAGGAACTTGCTGATCCAAGGAAGAGCTGGAGGTCAGGAATGCCAGAGCCATAGCCCATGGCAGAGTAATCCAGAGCTTCAGCAGCACAGATGAATTCCAACCTCTCCCACTTCATTGTTGGATCCATTGTTGTTTTCCCACAGGATTATTTTTACCAGGTGATAAGGACAGGATCTGGAAGGCTACTGAAGCACCTAAAGGTGGCCTGTTGGAAACCCATGGGAATAAAAGGAGGAGAATCCCAGCTTTTCTTTTCAGTTTGAAGGGAACAACAGTTTCTCCCTCTCCTTGAAGGACAGCTGGGTGAGTGGCATTGTGACCACAGAGAGGAAAATCTTTTCTCTCCTGCTCTGGCTGCTGATCTGGTATTGGATTGTGTGATGGGTCACACCTATTGAGGTGGGAAATGGAGTTTGACCACAGCAAGCTAAAAAAGACACAACCCATAAATAACTCCTGACGTCCCCAGCTGGGCCAGAAATCCTGAGCAAAGGGCTCTTGAGAGAGCTCTTGTTGGTATTTCTCTGTCTCTCTCCTCTGGGACACGCTGGGGACAGGTTTGGGCTCAGCTGGATGGCTGGGGCTCCCTGCAATGTTTTTGCAGGTGTTTTCTTAGCAGGGGCTGGGTTATCTCAGTCCTTAATCCAGCCCTGCCTGGAAGAACCTCGCCAGCCAGGCTGGGATGGGGCACTGCTGCTGTCCAGCCCTGAGCTCTTCCCATGCCAGTGCTCACCAGCACGAGGGTTAAGCCATGAAGGCAAAGGTGACTCTCCTCTGCTCTCCCTTCCCCGAAGAGAGTCATTCCTTGTGCTCAGTCTGTCCTCTGAAGCCATGGAACTGCACGGTTTTGGCACAAAGGAACTCTAAGGAATGCACAGCAGGGAGACCAAAGCGGGGGGATCAGATTGTGCTTCCTTAAGGAAACAGCCCCCGATGGTTCTGGGGTGGAGCAGCAAAGCCTGGTCCCTGCAGGGCACCAGGCACCCACCCAAAATCCAGGGCAGCTGCTGGCCAGGGCCGGGGCACGAGGCGCAGCAGCAATGCCCTCCTTAAAGCCCTTACTGATGCTCCAGCAGCCCCACGTGCTCCGTGTGGCCCGGCCATGGCGAGGGACACGTGAGGAGAGGAGAGGACACAGCCAGGCACCGTCCCTCTGTCCCTCTCCCTCCTCCCCCGTTCCCTTGTTTTTACACAGCTGAAAAAAAAAAAAAAAAAGCATTCCCCACGTAATGAGGATTCGGCCAACAGGTCAAGTCAAGCATGACAGATCTCATTCTGGAGCTGGGCTCAGGCAGCAAATTGTCTCAGTGCTGCTGGCACCGAGATCCCTGCGCTGAGGGGCCAGTGGGGACCCCCAGCATCCTCTGGCCGCTCACACCCCCAGTGCCCCAGGTTTTTAGGGGGCTGGGGAGGCCCAGCCACTGCAAAAGAGGCTTTGGGAGCAGCCCTGTGCTGGTAACTCACAGCCTGGGGGCATTTCCCACTTTATCAGAGGCCATGGCAACATTTTTGCCTGATCCAAGAGTTTTCTCAGCTTCCAGCGTTTTACGGGGCACCCAGTGTCCCCTGGCAGTGGGGAGGAGGCAGGAAATGACTCTGCTGGAGCAAGAGAGCTCCAGAGGGAGTGAGGAGATGCAGGTCCCTTCCAGGGAGCCAGGCTGGTGCTGAGAAAGCTCCAGAGGCAGCCCAGGCCCTGATCCGAACCCAAGGAACAAAATCCATCCCGTTGCAGGGAGATGGAGAGTCAGCCAGGGAGGGGAAGGTTTATTTAGAGAAACAACCGTGGGCTGCCTGCCCACACCAGGCTTTCAGCTGATGATCTGCACGTGCCATGGCTGGGGGCGGCTGGGGGAAGGAGTCCACTATTAAAAGCCTGACAGAATCTCTGCCGAATCCTGCTGGAGCTCGGGAAGGGCCTGATCCAGCAGGATCCCACCTCCAGTGTCACCTCATCTGACCCTGGGACCAAATCAGAGACAAATCTGTGGCAGCTGGTCCCCTCTTCCTCCAGGGGTGCAGCCTGGGAGCACCTGGCACTGGGGGGGAACACCAGCAATTCCTGAGAAACCGGGTCCTTTGAAGGATTATCCGTGATTTATGATGTGTCCAGAGAGCCACATAAACCCCGAACACCTTCTGGGAATAGGTGGGGAAAGGCTGTGCTGGAGGGAGGGACGCTCTGGAGAGGATGGAGCTGTGCAAATTCCCACTCCTGAGCTGGGTGCAGCCTGGAACACCGATGATCCTTGGCATTAATGGTGATCCGGGCGCTGAATCCATCCCCTTTACACTTCTCATCCATCCAGACACGGCCAGCACCTCCCAGCAATGTGAATCAGCACAGGATAATCCATCTCCTTCCCTCTCCATTCCTGCCCCCGTTAAAGACGCCCTGCTCTGGGGACGGCTCTGTCCGCAGTAATTAACGTGGAAATTCCTCCTGCAGCCAAGGGCACTTCCCGGCTCATTGACGCCGGGAGGACACGGCAGGAGGGAGGGAGGACACGGGGAAAGCAGTGCTGGGTGTACCCGGGGGTGCTGCTGCTGCTGCTGAGGGGTGCCGCGGATGGGGACACAGGGACGAAGCGCTCGGAGCTTTCGGGGTCTCAGGATTAGCGTTTTGGGATCACCCACATCTGTTTGCGTTGGAGCAGTGAGGTATCAGCACAGAATCATGGATTGGTCACCTTAAAGGACTTCTGGTTCCACCCCCTGCCACGGACAGGGACCCTTCCCCTATCCCAGGTTGCTCCAAGCCCCATCCAACCTGGCCTTGGGAAGCAAGAGGAGATGTGAGGAAGGAATTAACACCATCAGGAATGAGCACATGCCCAGCGTGTGCTGCAGCAGGGCTGGGGGCTGTGGGAGCAGGAGCCCAGCTGAGCACTTCAACCTCCCCTGGACAAGGAAACTTTGACACGGCTCAGAAGAAAGCGGCCCTTTCTTGCCCCAGGCACGCACCTGGCACCTGCAAAACCCATCCCAGCTGGAGCAGGAGCAGGGAGTGCTGCTGTCAGAGGGAGGGGGCAGGTCCAGGGCAGTGTTTTCGTGGCTCTGGGAGCTGCTCCTCCCTTCTCCTCACAGCTCAGGAGCTGGGGGAAGGATGCTGAAGGACCTGCCAGCCTCACCCCACTGGGCTCTTTTGAACCCGGCAAGAAATCCTTGGAAATACGTTAAAGGGAGGGTTTGCCACAACCTTTCCTTCTCAGTAAGAGTAGAGGTGCTTTTCTTACTCAGAGTTTACCTGCAGGAGGTGACAAAAAGGGGAAAAAAGCGCTAATTTGCGGTGTTTTCCCTGACAACACAAGCCCTGGTGCAAACCCAGGGTGCTGCACGGTCATTCCTACATTCACTCCCTGGCACCAGGACCACCAAAGAGCAGAGCTGAGCCTCCACGAGGGAATCAGTCACAGAAGCACAGACTTGTCTGGGTTGGAAGGGACCTTAAAGACCATCCAGTTCCACACCCCTGCCACAGGCAGGGTCCATCCCTCTCCTCCTGCCTCTCTCCCAAGGATGTGCTGTGCCATAACCTCCCAGCAGCCACCTGGGAGGGAGGAGGGGAATCCAGGGTCATTAGTGCAAGGAGGAATGAGGCCAAGAGGGCTTTCGTGCCTCAGCATCTTAATTGAAATGGGTTTCCCATCCTCCTCCCCCTGCTCCCAAGCCCAGCACATCCAGGCTCTGTCAAGGGCATCTCCTGGCCCGGTGCTGTGCACTCTGCATCCCCCATGAACTGCTCACATCTCTTTAATTAAATGTCAAGATATGCAGGGGTTTTTTTTACCTTTTGAGTGTCCTCTGCTCGGAAAGATTCATGGAGAGCTCAGTTACTGTGAGGTGAGGAAGGGAGGAGCTGTGGGTAGGAAAAGTGTGGGGGGAAACTGTGATCACAGCCAGGCAGGATCCCCTGAAATCCTTTGGGTTGTTTATTTGAAAGGTTGGGCAGCAGGGAAAGGTTTTTTCCCCCAGAGGGTGCTGGGCACTGCCCAGGCTCCCCAGGGAATGGGCACGGCCCCGAGGCTGCCAGAGCTCCAGGAGGGTTTGGAAAACGCTCCCAGGGACAGGGTGGGATTGTTGGGGTGTCTGTGCAGGGCCAGGAGTTGGACTGGATGATCCTGGTGGGTCCCTTCCAGCTCAGGAGGCTCCGTGGTTCTGTGATTTACCAAACACAGCCTGAGGTGCAGCTCCTCCATCTCCAAAGCAAGGACTGGTCCTGGGCATCACCCTGGGGGAAACCAGTCCTGTCCTGCATCAGTGTGGGACATCCTGACAGACCAAGCTGCTTCCCTGCCACAAAGGGCAGCCTGGCACCACCCTCCAGGGGTCTGGGGAGATCATGGAATCCCAGAATCCCGGAATCCCAGAATCCCAGGATCCCAGACTGGTTTGGAGTGGAAGCAACCTTAAAGCCCATCCCATTCTACCCCCTGTCAGGGACAACTTATCTGCTATCCCAGCTTGCTCCAAACCCTGTCCAGCCTGGCCTTGGACACTTCCAGGGATGGGGATTGCACAGCTGAGGTGCTTCCAGCCTTTTTTGATTCTCCCTGCTGAGTGCCCTGGAGTCACCTCCTCCTCCCCCGTGTGCCTCCCTGTTCAGATCTCCCTGTGAAAGGCGCAGTGTCCGATGTGGAGAGGTGCCAGATGCTCTTTCTTGCAGCTGATGGAGGGCTGGATGCCGAGTGCTGGCACTCCCAAAGGATGTTTCTGTACAATTTGTCCTCCCAAGGAGACCTGGAGATGAAGTAGGAGAGGAGGCAGCAGGGCAGGAAGCAGCAGGCAGGACATATTCATCACCTCCATCCCCCCGTGCTCCAGTGCCAACCCAAAAATCCACACGGCTCCTGTCCCAGGCCACCCAGATCCTGACCCACCTTGGACCAGCTCCCCCTGCCCCAGGTCCCTGCCCCAGCCTCAGACCTGGCCAGGGGCAGTGTTGCACCTGGGAAAAGCCTTTTTTAATATTGATAAACTTTCAAATCTCAGTGTAAATCCTGCAGCGGTGACAGTGGGATTTGGGAGTCACCCTAGTAGGATGAGATGTGTTTTTGTCACCTTCTGGGGAGCCCACAGTGGGAGTCAGCTTCAAAATTAGAGAAATTTAGTGTTCCAAACCAACCATAATTTCTCCTGGAAAGCACTTAGGGACGCTCTTCTGGTGGCAATATGAGCAGGTCACTGACTCCAGCCTGGATTCCCCTCCATATCCACAGGCTGCAGTGGGAGCTGACACATTCCATGTGGACAAACAACAAAACTCAGGTGAGCAGAGACCAAAATTTGTATGGAGTGGTCAGCCCCTGCACCAAAATAAGGAGAAGAAGTGGTGTCTGTGTCTGGGTGGAAAGCCTGTGGCCCAGGGAAGAGGAGGAACCTCCCATCTTTGGCAAAACCCTTCAAAATTTCCAAATGCTTGAAGATAAGAATTCAGATTTTAGCAACTGCTTGGGTTGGATGCCAGAATGATGTGGGCAGCTGCCTGGACTCCCAACGCTGGCGTGTTGATGTCACCCCAGTGGGAACCACGAGCTCCCCTGGGACGCTCGGCCTTGCTGGAAGCTGCTCCTTCTCCCCAGTGCAATTTGGGGACTGGGTTGTCTGGGAGGCATCACGGTTCCTCTGGTGGGATCTCATTATGTGATGAGCTGAACATCTGGATTAAAATAGATCAAATAGTCACTAAATCCTAAATAAGCCTGGGAGCTCAACGGCAGCCATATGCTTCCTACTGACAAGCTCAAAAAAAATCTCTCCTTGCCATTACCTCACACTGCAGCAGTGTTTTATCCTCCTCCGAGCCAGCTCAGGGACAAACCTTCCTGCTCTGCCTCCCCAGCCCTCTCTGCTCTGGCCGTCCTCGGGACCAGCAGCCTGAGGCTCTTTTAGGCAGGGATGTCAGCTGGAAAATGGGCACTTACCCCACTGTGCAGAAGATTTGGGGATGGGAATGAAAGGAATAATCTTCAAAGGAAGCTGAAAAAAGGAAGAAAATCAGAGCTTTGTTGTTCAGCGTTGGAAGGATGCTAAATGTCCCTTAATGTTTGGGATTTTAGGAAAATCCTGTAGGAACACAGTGAATGTTGAGGTTTTGTTGTCTGTCTCCACCTGGGGCCAAGAGGAAGGTGGAGGGCAAGTGGCCTCCAAGGGATGGATGGAGAGATGGAGGGTGGGATGGACCCAAGGAATGGTTTGGGATGGAAGGGACCTTAAACCCCATCCCATTCCACCCCCTGCCCTGTGCAGGGACACCTCCCACTGTCCCAGGCTGCTCCAAGCCCCAATGTCCAACCTGGCCTTGGACACTTCCAGGGCTCCAGGGGCAGCCACAGCTTCTCTGGGCACCCTGTGCCAGGGCCCCCCCACCCTCGCAGGGAACAATTTATTCCCAATATTCCATCTAAATCTACTCTCTTCAGGGCAGACTCAAGGGGGGATTCAGGGATATCACATCACAACACTGCCTGGGAGCACAAAAATAAACTGTGGCTACTGCCTTTAGGACGTGCTCCTTCTTGAGCTTAGCAAAACAAGGGCTAAGGTCCTGGGAGGCCTTGGCAGGCTTGTCCTGGAGCTTTTTTTAGCCCTTTTTAGCTGATTTTAGCTGGAACAGCGCATTGCCCAATGGTCAGATGAGAATTTCTGGTGTGGCAACCAGCCTGCCCAGCAGTCAGGCCACCAGCTTTTCACCAAGCAGCTGCATGGTTTCACCCTAAAAACATTCAGCCAGCCAGTGAGGGTCTGACTGAAAATCAGGGCTTGTTCTGTGACCCAGCAGTGCCAGCAGCAGGGTGTTGTGTGAGGTATGAGAACAGCACCAACCAGGCCACCCTCAGCCCCTGCAGCAAAAAATCTGCAATGCTGGTGACTTTCCATGGTGACTCTGAGGAGGGGAGAGCACAGGAGATGGGCACAAGGCTGTGTGTAACCACCATAATTGCATTATTGATGGGAATTAGCACTAATTGGATAATTTAGGGGCTGCGTGTTGGATTTGTTACAACAATTGCTGACAAAAATGTCGTGGCTCGTTGTGGTTTGCTGGTTAATGAGACCAACCTCACACTGCCTGCCCTGTGCGCCAGGTTCTGCTGCCTTTTTGCCTTCTAAATTTTGAGTGTAACACTACAAAGATAATCATCTGGAAATGGCATGGAAAAATCAGGGCAGGCCGTGACCCGAGTTAGCTGGAGAAAATTCTCCTTCGTCCTCTGCTTTGAGGGAGAGGAAGATGGTGGTGGCTGAGCTGTGGTGGATCAACCACTTATTATTGATTAATAACGAGATGAAATGGGAGCATGGAGGTGTCCCCCTGGTGTCCCCTTCCCTCCATCGCCCATGGGCATGGAACCAGCTCTCCATTTGCAGTCACATCTCCCCAGCTTCCTGTTTTCCCTCGGAAAATCGGTGGTTTTTTTGCTGCAGAAGGGGCTGGTTGTGCCGTGGCAGTGTGGGATCCACACACTCCTTTTTCCTTCGGGCCGAGATCTTGTGATTTCGCACCTGATCTCCCAATTCTTTCAGAGGGAAAACGAGGGGGCAGGGGAGGAAATGACATCCCCCAGGAGGGGAACTGCTCACCGAGCAGCCCCCTCAGGCTTTGTTCCAGCTGTGAAACACCTTCCTCGCCCTTGCCCTGCCTCTTTTTCTCCCCGCACCCTGGGAAAAGCCTGAATTTGGGGCCAGGGAAGGCGCAGGGGGAAGGAGGGGGGTGGCGGGGGAAGGGACGCTGCTCCCACGTCGCCTGTGCCGCCTGCGGTCCTGTCTGCCTGTGGCCGATCCGTGCGGGTGCCGGCTGACGGTGATGCGCAGCGACACTCGGCTGTGCCAGCGGGGACACGGCAGCCCCCGCCAGCCGCTGCCCCTCCCGCAGCCGCAGCGCCCCCGGAGCTGCTCCAGCAGCACTCCGGACCCCACATCCAGTCCTACAGCTTGGGGCCGCGCTGGATGAGGGGTCCCGGAGGTTTGGGGGGGTGGGGGGGGCGGTGCTGGAGGGATGGGAAATGGGCTGGGGAAAAGGCTCCAGGTACTTGCTGCGGGGGAATCCCCCCCTTGGGTGGGGCTGTGTTGGAGGGCAGGAGCGTTTCTGGGACAGGGACTCACCTGGATTGTGGATTGGGGTGATGGGCTGGGGGAAATGCACCCAGTGGTTGGGGGTGGAAGGTGCCTGTTCAGCCTGGCTTCAGCTCCTCGTGGTGCATATGCAAGCAAAGCTTTCCCTTCTCCATCTACAGACTCCACTTCTCCATCCCCATCCTCCCTTTCCCCATGCCCATTCTTCCTTTCTCCACTCCCATCCTCTATTTCTCCATCCCCATTCTCCCTTTCTTCATCTCCAGCCTCCTTTATTCATCTCCAGCCTCCCCTTCTCCATCCCCATCCTTTCTTTCTCCATTCCCAGCCTCTCCTTCTCTCTTCCCAGCCTCCCCTTATCCAGGCCCAGGCTCTCTTCCATCCCCAGCCTCTCTTTCTCCTACCCCATCCTCCCTTTCCCCTTCCCCATCCTGTCTTTCTCAATCCCCATCCTCCCTTTCTCCATCCCCATTTTCCCTTTCTCCATCCCCATTTTCCCTTTTTCCTTCCCCATCCTCCCTTTCTCCATCCCCATCCTCCCTTTCTCAATCCCCATCCTTTTTTCCATCCCCATCCTCCTTTTTTCCTTCCCCATCCTCCTTTTTTCCTTCCCCATCCTCCCCTTCTCCAGCCCCATCCCCATCGTCTCTCCCCAGCCTCTCCTTATCCATCCTCAGCCTCCCAGCTCCTTCTCCACACCCTGAGCTTGCTCCTGGCTCTCTGTGCTGCCCTGGCCTTGACCTGGCCCCATAAATCCCAGCCCTACAGGACCCGAGCTCAGGAGCTTCCCTGTGCCCCAAAGCCTGGAGCAGGAAGAGGGCAGTCTCCCCTTCACGCCCAAGTCCAGGGCACAGGGAAGCAAAAACCAGCCTGAGAACACAGCCCTGATTTCTCACCCCGGCTCAGGAAGACACAGGGACATGACCCAGTTATTTGACGGCAGCGTTTAATATTTCCCCTGCAAGGCAAAGCTAGCCCGGCTTCCTCTCCCTCCCGCTTCCCAGCCAGGCAGCCCGGCTTGGATCGCTGCCTTCCCGGGGCTTAAGAGCTCATCGGGCTGGGATGGAGGGGAAAATGTGACTGTGCAGCCTCATCAGGCGCCCAGATGTGCTGCTGATTCATCCGATCATTGCGTAAGCCCCGGCAGCGCTCGCTGCAGCCGGGAAGCAGCTGCTTCCTCCGGGCTGTGCCCGGGAGCGGGGCGGCGGGGGGGACCCTCCAGAGGGAAACTCGGGCTACCACGGCGATCAGAGGGCTCACGGAGGGGGTGCAGCGCCCCAAAAACTCCGCAGAGAGGTGAAGGAGCTGGAAGAGACCTCACTGCCATGCTGGGAACCAGGTGAGCAGGTCCAGGAGTGCTGAAAAAAGGCAACGCAAGGTGTTCAAATCAATGCTCCCTTCTCCGTGTTCAAAATCCAGAGGGGTGTTTGGCCTCTCTGAGAGATCCAGTGGCCCTCGCAAAGGGACAGAGGAAAAATCCCTCTGGGAAGCTCCGTGCACTCGCCCATGTAATCGTGTGGATATAATTTGATTATCCCTTCCGTGATGTTCAGCATCAAAAAGGGAAAAGCTGCCTCCGAGCTGAGCCCTTGGAGCCACCTCTCCGGGACTGCTCTGGGGGGAGCAGGGTCTGAAACGGCGCTGGAAAAGCTGCAGCATTTGGGAAGGCTTTAAAAATGTCCTGCCTCAGTCTGTTGCTGTGTCCCAGCCCTGACTGTGCCTGTGTTCAAGAGACATTTGGGCAATTCTCTCAGGTTGGATTTTTGGGATTGTCCCGTGCAGGGCCAGGAGTTGGACTGATGATCCTTGTGAGTCCCTCCCAGCTCAGGAGATTCCATGATTCTCCCAGCAGCGAACTGGTCGGGCTCTTCGGGAGGAGATACAAAACCCAGGTAACTGCTTTTGTTCCAAAGCCCACAAAAATTCGTTTGCATTCCAAAAAACACACAGGCATTGGTAAGAAAGGCCTGGATAGAGCAGGGCAAAGAGGTTTCAGTGAGGCCCCAAAGCTCCTGATTTGTGTTATTAAGGAGCGGGTTTAGCAGGTGAGATTTCCCAGAAAATGTGTGTGTGTGCATCTGTTGAGCGTGTTTGCACATAAATACCACTACAGAGGTTTTAGAGGACAGTGTTTCCACGAGGCCAGAGCACGTTGTGTTTTATGAAAAATTCCCTGGCAAGATGAGCCCCGTGCCAGAAAAACATCCAGGGGCTTGCAAAGGGTTTCACTGTCCCCTGCACACCCATTCCCACACTCGGCCTGAGCTGCTGAGCACCTCTGCAGGTTTGGGATTTATTTTTTTGTGGGGGGATCTGGCAGGTTGATGTTTCTGAGGATGACCAAGACATTGGGCAACCCTTTGAGGAGGCCACCCGAGCATCTCATGGGCAGCAGGTCCCAAATCAGAGTCAGCACGTGGGGAAGAAGCCACGAAAATGCTGAATTTGGGCTCAGCAAGAGGGGAAAAAAACCCTTCGGTGGCAGAGGGGGTGGGTGAGCACAAGGAGAAGGGGGGCGGAGGGAATTTGGGGTTACCGGGGTGGGATTTTTGGGGTGATTTAGGGTACTTTTGGGGTTCATTTAGGGGATTTTGGGGATACCTGGGTGGGATTTTGGGGTGAATTTGGGGTATTTATGGGGTGAATTTGGGGTATTTAAGGGGTGAATTTGGGGTATTTATGGGTGTTTCCTGGGTGGGTTTTTGGGGTGATTTGGTGTATTTTTGGGATGAATTTTGGGGGTTTTTGGTGGTTACCTGAGTGAGATTTTGGGTTGATTGCAGTGGTTTTGGGGTTACCTCAGTGGGATTTTGGGGTGAATCTGGGGTAGTTTTGGGGAGTATTTGGGGTATTTTTGGGGATTACATGGGTGGGATTTTTGGGGTGATTTGGGGTGATTTGGTGTATTTTTGGGATGAATTTTGGATTTTTTTGGTGGTTACCTGAGTGAGATTTTGGGTTGATTGCAGTGGTTTTGGGGTTACCTCAGTGGGATTTTGGGGTGAATTTGGGGTAGTTTTGGGGTGAATTTGTGGTATTTTTGGAGTTACCTGGGTGGTATTTTAGGGTGAATTTGGGGTATTTTTGGGGTTACCTAGCTGAGATTATGGGGTGTTTTAGGGTATTTTGGGGGTAAATTTATAGTATTTTGGGGATACCTGGGTGGGATTTTAGGGTGATTTTGGGGTGATTTTGGGGGGAGTTGGGGTTACATGGATGGGGATGTGGGGTGAATTTGGTGTGAATTTGGTGTATTTTTTGGGGTTACTTGGGTGGGATTTTGGGGTAGATTGAGGGTATTTTTGGGGTTAATTTGGGGTATTTTTGGGGTTACCTAGCTGAGATTATGGGGTGTTTTAGGGTATTTTGGGGGTAAATTTATAGTATTTTGGGGATACCTGGGTGGGATTTTAGGGTGATTTTGGGGTGATTTTGGGGGGATTTGGGGTTACATGGATGGGGATGTGGGGTGAATTTGGTGTGAATTTGGTGTATTTTTTGGGGTTACTTGGGTGGGATTTTGGGGTTGATTGAGGGTATTTTTGGGGTTAATTTGGGGTATTTTTGGGGATTACATGAGTGGAATTTTGGGTAAATTTGTGGTAGTTTTGGGTTGAATTTGGGGTATTTTTGGGGGTGACCTGAGTGGGATTTTTGGGGCGATTTGGGTTGTTTTTGGTGTGAATTTAGGGTATTTTAGGGTTACCTGGGTGGGATTTTGGGGTGATTTGGGGTGTTTTTGGAGTGAATTTGTGGTGTTTTAAGGTCACATGGGTGGCAGTTTTATGTGATTTGGGTTTTTTTGGGGTGAATTTCCGGTATTTTGGGGTTTCCTGGGCGAGATTTTTGGGGCCATTTGTGTTATTTTTGGCATCAATTTAGGCTATTTTAGGGTTACCTAGGTGGGATTTGGGGGAGATTTTTTGAGGGTTTTTTTTTTTGTGTTAATTTGGGATATTTTTGGGGGGTTACATGGGTGGGATTTTAGGGTGAATTTGTCGTAGTTTTGGGTTGAACTTGGGTTCTTTTTGGGATGCTGGGAGGAGGACGGAGGAGGAGGCTTTTCCTTGCAAGGAAAGAGCTCAGTGAGCCACCCAGGAGCGGAGCAGCGTCTGGCTAAGCCGGGCTTTAGCGCCGTCCTAAGCGGCTTTAGGGGCAGCGAGCGCGGCAGCAGCGCACACGAAATAAAAGTCGGGAAAGAAAAACAAACAGTGCCGGCGGTTATGTAAGGGATCAGAGGGCTGCCCACGTGCTCCCTGGGGTCTCCCAGCCCCCCCCCGGGAACGCTCCGATGGGTCTTGGTTCATCCTGATCACCCCTCGTTCGGAATTGTTTGCAGAGGAGGGAAGGAAGGCTCAGAGATGCGCTAGCTCCTGCTGGAGAGGCGGCAGAGAAGGATCTGAATGCGGCGGGGATGAGTTGTGAAATTAAGGGTGGTTGGAAAAAGGACATGGACAACTCCTTGCTGGCCCCTCTGTCAGGGGACAGAGCTGGGGACAAATGAGCCACCAAGTGACACCCGGGGAGGACAGATCAGAGAGAACATCTGCTCCCCATCACCTGTACAGCTCAACAAGGAATTATTGCTGCAGGATGCTGGAAATACAAAATATTTACATGGATCCCGAAACTTTAGCAGCTGATAATCCCAAAAGGCTCTTCCGAATATTCCAGCTCTGGCTTGTGAAAAGGAGGGAAAGTGACTTTTTACATGGGCAAGTAGTGGCAGGACAAGGGGGAATGGACTTAAACTGCCAGAGGGCAGGGATGGATGGGATATTGGGAAGGAATTCTTCCCTGTGAGGGTGGGGAGGCCCTGGCACAGGGTGCCCAGAGAAGCTGTGGCTGCCCCTGGATCCCTGGAAGTGTCCAAGGCCAGGCTGGACGGGGCTTTGGGAAACCTGGGACAGTGGCAGGGACAGGCACATTGGGTGGGACTGGATGAGCTTTAAGGTCCTTTCCAACTGAAGCCCTTCCATGGTTCTGTGATCATTCTATGACTTTTCCTTAGGAATTGTTTGAATTTGAAGTTGCTGGAGGCTTTGGATTATCACTCCACATTGGCTGGATTTTTGTTCCCCTCTTCCCTGCTCTCAGAGGTTGGACACTGTGCAAGATGGGCCATTAATGGATGATCCATTGGATGGATGGTTTGGCAGGGTGCCCGCTCTTACAGGATGTGCTGCACTGACTTTTGAGCCCTTTTTTTTTTTTTTGGGTTAAGGTCCCCCAGGATCTTCCCCACTCCATTGTCCAGGAGAGCTGCCCACCTGGGTGACCCTCACCTGCTCCTCCCAGCCAAGACCCATGGATCTACTGGATCTGGAGGAGGAATAGGAAGACAGTCCCAGGAAAGGACTGGCCTTGGAGCAATCCCTCCTTCACCAGGCACCCACTAGGCAGCAGATCATGGAACCCCAGAGCAATTTAGGCTGGAAAGGAGCTCAAAGATCACCTCATTCCAGCCCCTCCGTGGGCAGGGACACTGCAGGGAGGTTCCTGCCAGGCTGGAGAGCAGCAGCAGGGCAGCCCAAGCACGCCCGCAGCGTCAGCAGGGTTCACTGAAGGCAGCCAGAACAGCATGTGCTGAGCCTGGCTCACACAGGCCTGCCCCAGGACAGGCGCCCCGAGCCTGCCCTCTGTGCTTCCTGCTTGTTTTTCCTTCCCCCTGTGCTCCTGTTTAAAAGATTAATTCCTGCAGCTGGGAGGTTTGTGCAAGCCTGGGTTGCCTCACGGCCCTGCTGGGGCTGGCCAGGGCAGCAGAGCACAAATGAGACCCCCGAGTTCTCCGGGTCACCCCCAGGGCAGGGACAGCCAGGAACATCTGGATGGACAGGGGAGGGGGGATCTGTGTGGGAATCCAGCACAGCTGGGCCAGGAAACACCTCTGGCTCCCTTCTGCAGAGTCCCTACCCAGGCTGTGAGTGCTGGGTCTCATCCAGAGAGGGGGTAATTATAGGGAGAGGTGATAAATAACAGCTGGGATTTATGGGGTTTTTCTTGCACTCTGGCCCACGAATCTTCCTTCCTAAAAGGGAAATGCATGATCCCAGGATCTCAGGAGGTCTGGCATCAAGAGATCAGGCACTCAGCACCTTTTGTAGGAGGTGGAGAGCAGAGATCTGCTCAGCAGGGAGCCTGTAAGGCCATGAGGGGAGAAAATGGAGCCTCTCTGCTCTGGAGACAGGCTGAGAGAATTGGGATTGTTCATCCTGGAGAAGAGGAGGCTCCAGGGAAACCTTTCAGCACCTTCCAGTGCCTAAATGGGCTGTAAGAGAGCTGGAGAGAGACTTTGGATACGGGTCTGGAATGACAGGACATGGGGAATGGCTTCCCACTGCCAGAGGGCAGGGTTAGATGGGATATTGGGAAGGAATTCTTCCCTGGGTGGGTGGGGAGGCCCTGGCACAGAGTACCCAGAGAAGCTGTGGCTGCCCCTGGATCCCTGGAAGTGTCCAAGGCCAGGCTGGACAGGGCTCGGAGCAACCTGGGATGGTGGAAGTGGGTGGAATGAGATGTTCTTTGAGGTCCCTTCCCACCCAAACCATTCTGTGATTCTAAAATCAATTGCAGTGTTTTAGATGTAAGAGGTTACCTGAATTCCTCCTTTGGGTTGTCCTGGGCAGATCCCTCCACGTGTCACTTTGTCCCATCCTGCTCCGTGCCTCAGTTTCCCTGCTCTGGAGCTGGGCAGAGCCACACACAGTGTGTGCTGCAGAATTTGCAAAAGCAGCTTGGACGGAAACTGGTGGGAGGCTGCTCCAGAGGAAAACAAATCCTTGGGAGGAGATGTTTGCTTTCCATGCGGAGTTTCAGCTCGTCACTAAAGCAGAGCCAAAACTGCCTCTTTTGGACAAGGCCGTGGGGAAAGGTTTCCACTTCTCCAGCTGAACAGGAAGGTTGGTGTCCTGCAGCTTCCTAAGAAATCCCATCGCTGCTGATGTCCCTGAGGAGGAGGGGACACCCCTGGCCACCCCTCTGCCTCCACCCAGCCATGCCCAGGAGCTCAGGGAGAGCCTTGTCTCACCAGGAACCCCTGGAATTGTCCCTTCACAATGGAACAAACACAAAAATGACACAAAAATGACACAAAAATGACACAAAAATCCCCTGACCATGCCTGAAGACCTGCTGGGCCAATTATGCTCCCCAGGGTCACTTTTCCTCCAGTGGCTGCTCCCGTTTGGCCCTTTCCTGCTCCCCAAACTCCACCCTTTGCTCACCCTCAGTGTTGTTCTCTCCCCATGGAGAGGATGAGTTGTACCCACGCTGCTGTCACATCCACCCTCAGTTTTTCCCTTGAAAAGCTGGAAATACCATCTTCATCCAGAGCCATGAAGCTCCTGCCTGAGCCACTCTTTCCCATCCACTCCCAGGGTGCAGCACTCCTAGAAAAAACGGGATGGTACTGTCAAAAAAACCCCACTGTTGATTCACTTTCGGTGAAGTATCAGCTCCATCCCCTTGGAAAAGGGTGAATCCCTGTCCGAGGTCTCCCTGGACATCCAGATTTGTCTCAGTTCCAAGCCAGCAGCTGCTTTGGAGTGTCCTGTGAGATCTGGTCTCATCCCTCAGCCCCTTTTGCTGCTGTGTCACCAGATCCCAGATTTTCACCTTCTCCCAAATTCTGGGTGCTCCCACCGATGTCCTTGGCCTCAGTGCCAAGTGGGAATGAGGCAAATTCCTCCAGCTTTTTGTTTCCTGGAGGGAGGAAGGACAAGGAGCAGGAATTGAGTCCTGTTTGGGACAATCCCGCCCCGTTTTGGGTGGGATACAGGTGTAAGCCCCCCAAAAAGGGCCTTCAGAGGAGTCAGTCAGGTGGTGGCAACCAGCTCCTGGGTGGTGAGAGGAGTCAGGGAGAGAGCCCAGGTGGATCCCATGGCTGGATTCATCCTTCCCAGAGCCTGCTGAGGAGGGATTTCAGGAATGCCAAGAGCAGTTTGGCTGTGTGAGAGTGGAGCTGGCACCCGTTCCCAATCCCACCCGGCCTGGGATTAAATCATCCTGCTGGGAGGGGGGGTTTGTCACCAGTCCTAATTAGACACAGCTCCCTGATTAGTGCTCGTGTTTGGGACAAAACACCCCGGGGGTTCCCCAGAGGGGGATGGAGGCAGAGGAAAGGTCCCATCCCTCTTTGCCAGAGGGGCCAAATCCACCCCAAATGGGGTGGCTGATTCTGGGGAGCACTGGCTGGGGACTGTCACATCTGCTGGGACATCTGGCACTTCTCCTGGCCTTGCTTCCATGCCTTTCATGTGCAACCTCACCCACCTCCTTCCCATCCCATCCCCTCCCCTCCCCTCCCATCCCATCCCCACCCATCCCATCCCAACCCCANCATCCCATCCCATCCCGAAAGGGGTTCAAGGAGCTCCTATTTTTTCATGCCCCGAGTGTTTCGGGACCCTGCTTCCTCACCACAAACCAGTGATGTTTTTAGGGTGGCTGAAGGCAGAGACTGTTTAGATTTTGCTTATTTTTAGCCCATTTCCAAAGGAAAGCAGGTGTTGCTCTCCGTGGCATTACTGGGTGCCCTGGGCACAGCCTTTCCCTGGGCTCTTGCCTCGGGATGCTGGATAAAAGCTGAGGTGTTGAGTGATGGGAAATCCCTGTCTTTCCACAGGCCTTGGCCTCGTCTTCCCAGCTGTGCTCATCACAGGGCAAGGATTCCCAGAAGAACAATTCAGAATGAAACCCCAAACTGTTGTCATGGAAGAAGTGTGGGGATAATGGAATGGCTTCAATCTGGCAGGGTTAGATGGGATATTGGGAAGAAACCCTTCCCTGTGAGGGTGGGGAGGCCCTGGCACAGGGTGCCCAGAGAAGCTGTGGCTGCCCCTGGATCCCTGGAAGTGTCCCAGGCCAGGTTGGACAGGGCTTGGAGTAGCCTGGGACAGTTGGGAGGTGTCCCTGCCCATGGCAGGGGGTGGCACTGGATGGTCTTTAAGGTCCCTTCCAACCCAAACCATTCCATGGCTCTGTGATTCCATGATTCTGTGGAATTTTGTCCAACAGCACCAACCCCACACTGAAATTAATCAGTGTCAACAACCTCTGCAGCTTTATTAAGAACACCCCTAAATATTCTGATATTGGGGATGGGCAGAGGGGGTGGTTTATTGTTTGGGTTTTTTTTCAAATGAGAGACTTCCTGGCAATATTTGGCTCTGCTCCCTCATATCCCCACCAGCAACCAGAACATGCAGACGTGAACAACCCTGGATTCAGAAGAGCTGGGAATCTCTGCCTCCAGCTCAACCAACAGCACCTGCAGCTGGGAAATACCCGTGGGGTCCCCTGTGACCCCGATCTGCCCTCACTTCCCACTAATTCCAGCAGCATCACCAGCTGGGAGCACATTCCCAGCCACACGGGCTGCTCCACTGCCAGGTGTGCAGGGAAAGCTCTGCTCCGAGCCCTTCAGAGCACAAATTCCCACAGCTGGAGGAGCAGAGCACCAGGCAGGACACGGGGAGACCAGCAGGCCACCAGTTCCCATGACAACCTGTTCAGGTGTCACTCGTGCAGGGATGCAGGTGGAGATGCTCCCGGGGAAGGGACCAGGGGACGGGGATGCTGCAGTGCCAGGGATTTGGGTCTCGCAGGGAATGGCAGCTCTGGGGCTGCAAATCACCTCTGACAAACGTCAGGCAGAGCTGGGAACGGCCTCGTGTGGTGCTGGGCTCAGCTCAGCCAGCGAGCTCAGGTCTCTGCAGAGCCCAGGACAAGGAGGGGCAGCAGCCACGGGGCTGGGAGGGCACAGGGGCTGTGCTGCTGGTGTCCCTCGCACTGGGGAGACCCTGCTCCCCGCTGCTGGGCCTTCAGTGTCCTTCCCTCTCCATCCCCAGAGCTGCCTCCAGCTCGCCTTTCTTAATAGGATCTTAAGAGGCTGCCTGATCCTGGGACAAAATGTTTTCCCAGCTGCTGGCACACCCCGACACTCTCCCAGGAAGGTGGAGAGGGAGGAAAAGTGAAGCTGAGACATTCCAGCCTCCAGCACAGCCTTGGAATGGATCTGAAGCCTTTCTCTGTCCCCCTTGGATCTGGCCTGCCACCCTCCTGTCATGATCTGCTTCCAGAAATGTTGAAGAAACCCCTCTCTACCCAAGGGACCTCTTGGATTCTCTGGTGGCACCAGTCATTCCCATCCTGATGGCTCCCTGCCCTTTTTGTGTTAAAAAATACGTTTTTATTTAAAACTGTTGGCAGGGAAAAAGCCATGGGAGCCCAGCTGCAAGCACCCCAGTCAGTGTAGGATTTTTTCCTCACAGAACGTGTCTGGACATCTTAAGAATGTGCCAACTTCAATATCCAGAGGTGGAGAGGAGGGATGTGGCTCCTGACAGCCTGACTTAAGTCTTGCAGAGGAAGAAAAACTCCTTTTTCTCCCTTTTTCCGGCCTTGGCTCAGAACGAGCTCCATCAAACTGAAGACTTGATGTTCTCTGTTGAGCTCTGGTGGCTGGGAGAACAACAGGACTCCTGGCACGAGTCAAGCCCTCTGGAGAAGATCCTTCTGCCACATTTCTGTCCAGGATTATTGCCTGGGGTAGACACAGGGGGCTGGGCTTGGGAGGAAGGCTGGAGAAGCAGAGGTTGGTGGTGAAGCCCAGTCCCTGTGGCCTGTGAGGGAGGGAGCCCCTGCCCAGATGATCCCTGGGCGTGTGAAACGTGGGGTGACCCCACATCCTCACTGCAGAGCTCCATGGGATTTTTAGGGGGCAGTTTTTGCGCTGGAATTTTTCCTTTTGTGCTCTTGCACACCAAGAGGAGCCCCACAGGCTGAGGGAATGTGTCGGGTCACTTCCAACAGCCACGGCTGCCTCAGGTCCAGAGCCTGGGCTTGTTCCTTGGGTGGGTTTTAAGAACAGAAAAAAACAGCTGGGCTGACCTGGCTGTTTGTGAAGCTCCTCAGAGATCAGAAATGAGGCTCAGGCTGCTTTGGACAGCGAGCTGGATGATTTTCCTGGCATAATCACCCTCCTAGCAGAGAATAGCAAGGTTCTCTGCAAACATCACTGGTGCTGTGTGCTGTCTGCACAAGCAGTTTGCTTTGCATTCTGGCTTTATTCTATTCCATTTCAATTTACCCAAAATATCTCAGCATGCTGGTGAGTGGCAGCTCTCTGGGATGAGTGTGCATGTGAATAAACTTCTGCTAACTCAGTGTGAATCCTTTCTGCCAGTCAGGCAAATAATGACAGCAGGGAAAATTAGCAAGGGGAAAAAGGAGACAAAGACACGCAGTGTCTCTGGAGAACAACCAAACAGCCCAGGAGAGCTGACCTGTGCCTTTCCCACTCTCCTTGACCGGGTCCTGTGGAGCTGGACACCACAGCTGAGGTCCCTGTCCTGCCCCTGTGCCATCCTCCTCCCCTCCTGGCTCTCCAGACCTTGGGGACATGGCTTGGGACACTGCACCTCACCTTCTGTTGAGCTGGTAAAAGCCACAGCCCTTCAGAGCTGTTCAGATTCTAAAATGAATCAGGAGTCAGGATCTGTCCAGAGCTTGAAAATGAAACTTCCAAAGAAAAACAGGTGTAACCCTTCTAGAGAAGAAACCTGAAACTGCACAAGCACAGGAGCCATCTGGCAGATTCCTAAGGATCCCAAAGGCCTGATGATGATGATGATGATGATGATGATGATGATGATGATGATGATGATGATGTGTGTTTTTCTGTGAGGCCATATCTGCTGTGTCAGTCCATCTCTGGGACTTGAAACCACAGCAGCTGCTCAGCAGGGCTGGAACAGCAGCAGGGCAGGGCCTGGCTGTGCTGTGTCAGGTGCCAGCAGGGTGACACCAGCACGGTCAGCAGCTCTCCCTGGAGCTGAATCCCAAAGGGAAACATCCAGCAGCTGGGGAGGGGCCTGGCACAGGATCTGTGCTGTTCCTGCTCTCTGCTGAGGGGACAGGCATGAGCCAGCTCCAGCACTCAGCTTGGGAATCAGCATGGAGAACAAATCAGGAGTGTTGGGTTATTCCCCCCAGTGCTGAGGGGAGTAACACTGGAATTACAGAAGGGGTTGGGTTGAAGGGGATCTTAAATCCCATCTTATTCCACCCCCTGCCACGGGCAGGGACACCTCCCACTATCCCAGGTTGCTCCAAGCCCTGTCCAACCTGGCCTTGGGCACTTCCAGGGATGGAAGCATCGGACTGAGCAGACAAGTGTTAAGTATTGACACCACAGAGCAGCCTTGAGAACTTGATACTGCCCCTTCCAAACACTGCCCTTGCCCTCCTTGAACAGCACTTTGAGCTGTGCCCTGACTCCAAGGAACGATGGCGTGTTTGTGCCGAAAGTGGGAATGGCTTCCCACTGCCAGAGGGCAGGGTTAGATGGGATATTGGGAAGGAATTGTTCCCTGTGAGGGTGGCGAGGCCCTGGCACAGGGTGCCCAGAGAAGCTGTGGCTGCCCCTGGATCCCTGGAAGTGCCCAAGGCCAGGTTGGACAGGGCTTGGAGCAACCTGGGACAGTGGGAGGTGTCCCTGCCCATGGCAGGGGGTGGCACTGGATGATCTTTAAGGTCCTTTCCCACCCAAATTCTAGGATTCTCTGGAAAACCCCTTCCTTGGAGCTTTCCAGCACAGGTCTGAGCTGCATCCCAGAGCTCAGCTCACGTCCTGCCCAGGACTCGCTGTGAGTGGCATCAGCCACAGCTCGAGGGACACGTCCCCGGCGACAACTCCGTGTTATGTCGCGCCTAATTGCCAACACCTCGCTGTGCAAATCCCCGGGCGAGCCGTGACTCTCTGCGTGCTGCAGGAGCCGGGCTCTGCTATCAAGGCACATTAACAAACGCTAATGAGCTCCCGGCGCTGCTCCTGCCACGAGCCCGCCCATGGATTACACCACATCTGCTAAGCAGCTTACTCGGGGTGGAAAGCTGGGAGCAGCCAGCTTCCCAAACACTTCGGAGCCTCTTTTTAGGAGCAGCAGGATCTAAGCTCGCAAATAATTCCCTGCTCCGGCTGCTCCCGGCCGATGGCCGCTGCGCTCTGATGATGCTGCAAAGCTTTTGCTGTCAATCCTGCCTTTTTCAGTACATCCAGGAGCTGCGTCATTTCTCCGGTGGCTTTTCCGTCCTCCTAAAAGAAGTTCAACTCGGCAACCTTGGTTAATTCAACCCAAATCCCCGGTTGTCACCTCAATGTCGTAACGCTGGGCGAGGAGCAGAGCAGTAGGCGGCTTCCCCCAGGTTTTCCCGAGCCCCGGGAAGCCGGGAGAGGGGCTCTGTGCCGGGAAGCGATGGTTCTCCCTAACCTTGTGGTCGCCCTCCAGGCTCTGGGGGATGCTTGGCCCCAGAATTGCCGTGGAAATGCTGCGCGGGATGGGGGGGATGCGAGATCTGCTGCTGCCATCTCCTGGAGGAGCCGGGATGGAGAGGGGCGGTTTAGGAGATGTCCCGGGCAGAGCTCAGCGCAAACAGGACAGGGACATCGGTACCGAGTGGTCAGGGCACGGCAGAGCTCGCCTGGGGCCACCGGGTGCTGCCAGAATGTCACCCTGAACCCGCGGGCTCTGCCATTAACAGATTAAAACCATTAACAATTCCAATGGCCGTGACCCCCAATCATAAAGTCATTAAAGTTGGAAAAGCCCTCTAGGATCATCCAGTCTAATTATTAACCCAGCACTGCCAAGGCCAGCACTGACCCATGTCCCCAAGTGCCACCTCCACACGGCTTTTTAAACCTTCAAGGGATGGGGACTCCAACACTGCCCGGGGCAGCTGTGCCAGGGCTGGACAGCCCTTTCCATGAAGAAATCTTCCCAAATATCCAATCTAAACCTCCCCTGGCCCAGCCTGAGGCCATTCCCTCTCCTCCTGTCCCTGTTCCCTGGGAGCAGAGCCCGAGCCTCCCCGGCTGCCCCCTCCTGTCAGGGAGTTGTGCAGAGCCACAGGGTCCCCCCTGAGCCTCCTTTTCTCCAGGCTGAGCCCCTTTCCCAGCTCCCTCAGCTGCTCCTGGTGCTCCATTCCCTTCCCCAATGTCCCAATGGCCCAGAGGTGCCCCCAGGACAGGAGGTGCCGCAGCAGTGCCAGCACAGGGGACGGGCACTGCCCAGGTCCTGCTGCCACCCCAGTGCTGGGACAAACCAGGATCATGCCCTGAACTGCCCACGTTGTGTTTTGGGAGCTTTGGGCACACCCTGTGCTGGACTGGGCTCCCTGGGAGGGCCCTGGTGAGGGCAGCCCCAGGATGGAGAGCAGCTCGGAGGTGGCTGCCCTTGGAAAAGAACATTAAAGGAGTCAATGCCACCCTCAGTGCACTGATGGAAGCAGCACCAGGGGAATAAACGTGGCAGCAGAGGGTGCAGATGGCAGGGGAGGGCTGGGAGGTTTCTCTGCCTGTGTGGAGGCACCACAATGAGCGTGGGACGTGCTGGAGCTGCAGCTCAGCCTCGTTTCTCAGGGTTACGACCGAGAGCTGCAGCTTTTGCTGCACTTTTCCATCCATTCCCATCCTTGCCATCAGCAGGAGCTCACAGGGATCAGGGATCCCAGCCCACAGGAGGGAAACCTCAGCTCTGGGTTGTGAAGGTGACATGAGACACGTCCCAGGCTGTTGGGTGGCAGGGACACACCGTGGGGCAGGAGATGGGAGACAGCCTGGATTCCTGGGGCTGATCATTTTAGGGACAGAGTGACAGGAGCTGGAACATGGGATTGGAGCAGATGAGAGAAATTTGGATTATTGGTGCTGCAGCAGCACCTCCTGCAGGGGTTGTCCCATCCCAGCCTCCTCCTTGCTTGGACATCCTGGCCCCACAATCCCACAGATCCCCTTGGACACCTGAACCTTGCTTTCCCCAAAGACCTCCTGCCAAGTGGGAGAAGTTCATGCAGCATTCCAGAAGAGCATTTTCCTAGCAAGAAGATGTGGAAAAACAAAAGCCACAGCAGTGTCCTCCAGCTCTTCTGGAGTGGGAGATGGCCCAAAGGTCCCAGCAGAACCAGGATATCCATGTCCTGCTCCATGATTGTGGCAGCCATGCTCCTGATTGAGAGTCCCCTGCCAGGCTCAAACAGGGCCACTGTTCTGCTCTGTCCCCTGCTCTTAATTCAGGAGGAATTTTCCCCTGAGACAAACCAGGAATCTCTGTCCTCTGCATCCACCCGGCCAGGAGGTGTTTTAGTAGGTGCCCATCCCTCCTGCACTTCACATTGAGATCCCCCTCTGCAACCATTCTGACTCTGCTTTTATGTCATCTTAAGCAACTTTCAGGCCACCAAAAGGTCTGAAAAAGAGAGACCAAAGGGAATTGTGCCTCTTTGCTGCTGGACTGCATCCCACAGTGCAGGTCTGCACAGGACCTGTGCGTTTTAGGGATAACCAGCTCAGCTGGATCACTTCAGAAAGGGAAGGGCAGGCCTTTGACTTCAAAAGGGAAATGAACTGGATTACTGGACAATGAATAAATCTGGAGTTGTTCCTCTAATCATCACCCAACCAGTTCACCCCAGCACGAGAAGCCTTTTAAGTATCATTTTGGTTTGGGCTGGAAGGGGCGTTAAGCCCATCTCATTCAGGGACACTTCCACTATCCCAGAGTGCTCCAGGCCCTGCCCAGCCTGGAACTCCAGGATGGGTGAGGAAGGCAAAGCCAAACCTGGCCCAGGTGGGCTGGGAAGGGCTGGGGCACCCCAGGTGTGGGGTTTTGTCCTGAGGAGCCTCCAAAACCAGGCCCAAGCAGCAGCTGATGCCACTTTTTGTTCCACCTCGTCCCCAGGGAGAGAAAATACCATGTTTGATGATTCCAGAGAGATCATCAAATGTTCTGTTGTCTCCAGGGCAGGAAGGAGATATTTCCCCTCTCCTTTGTTTTACTTTTTCTTTTGTATCAAAGAAGATGAAAAGAATTAAAGTCCCAACTCTGCAGTGCTGCAGGCACAGGACTTCCCTGGGTATCAGCTTTTTTTTGCAGGGATCCCTGCAGCCACAGATTGGTATTAATGATCTGGATTTGCTTTTGGGGTTAAAAAGAAAGAAAACTGTGAATGCAGAACGTGGCTGTTCCTGTACAGAGGGGAATATTGCAGCTTTGTGATTCACTGCCATCTTGTGATATTTAACATTTTCTAAAATGATGAACATGCAACATGAATTAGAACAGAACCCCCAACAAGAAGAAAAAAAAAAACCAATCTGTTCCTAATATCCATAGTTACAGAGAAAACTCAGAGACCCTGAGGGTGATGGGTAGAAAAACTCCTATCACAAAGAAATACAAGTTGTGACATTTGTTGCTTTTACTTTTTAACCTGTAAACACTTTGCATAGACTCCATTCTTCCACCACAGAAGAAGCTGGAGTTTTCCTTGATGAGATCTCACCTTGTGTGCTCTGGAGACAAGGTTTTCAATCTCTTTTTTTTTGGCCTTTGCCTTCGGGTGGAATGGCAAAATTAGGACAAGCTCACTCAAATGAGCTCATAATTATTATTATTATTCCTTCCATGTACAGCCGGAGTACCTGGGAGTTCTGTGCTACTTTGGAGGGAAAACATGGGGGAAAATGCTGCATAAACCATGGCAAAGTTTAACAGAAAATAGGGAGTTTTTTGAAAGTCAGATAACAGGGGGATGTCCCACCTTTTTAAAACTGATGAAAGAAGATTGGACAAAGCAGCAGGAAGCAAAATATCAACACCATCCTGCTCTAGCAAAGAGGGGCTGCCCTTGCCCACGGCTGATTTTGAGGAGTGATTTGCATATGGATCATCCCAAAGTGAGGAGCCCAAAATCTACTGCCCAGAATTTTACTGTATTTACCATTTTACCGTTGTTTTCCTGTCCTGTATTTGGCACTGGCTGTGCCAGGCAGTCCGGGTTTAACCCCAGCTGGCAGCTGAGCCCCACAGAGCCACAGGCTCATCCCAGGGAATGGGAGGAGGGAGGGAATCAGAGGGGTAAAAGTGAGAAAACTCATGGGTTGAGATCACAGAACGATGGAATTGTGTGGGAAGGAACCTTAAAGATCATCCAGTGCCACCCCCTGCCATGGGCAGGGACACCTCCCACTATCCCAGGTCACTCCAAGCCCTGTCCAACCTGGCCTTGGGCACTGCCAGGGATCCAGGGGCAGCCACAGCTTCTCTGGGCACCCTGTGCCAGGGCCTCCCCATCCTCACAGCCAGGAATTCCTTCCCAATATCCCATCTATCCCTGCCCTCTGTTAAATGTGAAGCCATTCCCCCTTGTTCTGTCCCTCCATCCCTTGTCCCAAGTCCCTCTCCAGCTCTCCTGGAGCTTTAGGCACTGAAAGGCTGGAGGGAGATGAGGTTTAATACTTGAACACTGGGGTTATTAGGTATTAAGAGAGGAGAGCATTCCAGTACCCCTAGACTGTTCCACCTCTTCCCCCAGCACCCTCAGCCACCATCCTCACCCAGGACATCCAGGGGTGTCCCTGTTTCTGTGCCAGCAGGGAGGGAACAACTCTCTTCCCATTAGGTGTCCCTTTGGGATATATGAAATGTGGGTTTTCAATTCAGTCAGTGAAGGAATTTTGGGGGCACAACCCTGAATTTCTCCCCCCTCCACTTTCACACAGACTGAAACAGCAGTTTAGGTTTGAACTGCTTCCTTTATAAACCACCCAAACAAAACTGCCCGAAGCAATTGTGTCCCAGACTTTCAACTGCCTCTTTGGACTTTGGAAGCAGATTCCTAGGAAACACCAAAACACTCCTTTAATAGAAAACTGAGCTGCAGTTCAACAGTGGTGGCTGTTCCCCAAGGCACAGGGTCAGAGCACCAACACCCACCTGTGCTCACCTCCCACACCCACTCAGGAAACTCAGAAAAGGGAAACAATTCCTTCAAGGCAGAGCAGGGTTTAGTCCACAGGAGTTTTCAGCAGAGTTAGACGCCCCACTCATGTTTTTTGTTACCTACGTGATTTTCTCCTGGCTCATGTAAATCCCCAGCCTCACAACTCACACGCGGCAAAGCACTCCAAAATGAGAGAAAAGTGAGTTTTGAGTGCTGAGAGGATGCAGCTGGGTGAAAAGAACAGGAATGGAAATGGTGGAAGAGGAGCAGGAGAGCAAAGCTCCCAGTCATGTCTTACCCCAAACTGTGTCCCTGCCCATTTCTAACACAAACCTCTGCAATTCTTTCAATTTCTTCAATTTTATTACAAGAGTAGTTTAAGACAGAACGAAAAAATAATGGCAAACCCAAATATTTTTTAATATTTAATATGAAATCTCTAAGTGAGAGACTTTACAAGCCTCAAGTGTTAAATAACCTCGTTGCTGGCTGTGGTTGTACAGCACCCGGGATGTGCTGATCTTTCACACCAACACGTGGTGCTGGTGGAACTCCACTCTCCTGCACTCTCACATCCAGCAGCAGTGCAGAGATTAAAATGAAATGTTTGCTTCCATTGTTTTATTGCTGTCTCATCCCACTGATAACTTGAGCAGACTGAAAGCCACGTTATCTCTAAGTTTGGCAGAGACAAAACCTCTTGTCCTCCCCAATTACTGTTTATCCACATAAATTCTGCTGATTTCACAAAGGAGAATGAATGAATGATTAAAAAAATAAATATTCTTATGCAGGAAATACACCGACCCCTACAATTAATACATTAATAATCATTAACTTGGAACATTAATTGTGTGACTCAGAGTGCCTGAAGTTTTTATTTAAAAATCCCCAAACCTGCAGAACACAGAGGCCACGGGGTGGGGGTGTCTGAGGCCTTCAGACACTCTGAGCTGGCTCTGACTTCAAAGGATGAATCACCAGGATCTGGTTGGTATCAGCAGAACTGGCCTGCACAAGAAATGAGCCGAGTTAGCCCTTCCCTGGAGGGGTTTTTGTCTCTTGGCTACAGGGAAATGATGCAGCTTGTCTGCAAGCAAACATTTTATATTATATAAACCAAGGAAAACATATTTATATAGCAAAGGTTTCCTGAAATAGCCCCTGGAATTTTTAACAGAGCAACCATTCTTTGCAGAGTTTCAGGATGTATTTCAGCATGAACAAAGACACACTTGAAGTATTTTCTTTTTTCCTTCCAATGTGGGTACAGCAGCCAAAACCTACACACCTATGGCTGTGTCCACAAAGTTAAACAGCTCCATAGGGCAGAGCAAGCCTGGAGAATCCTGAGTGCAATCAACTCCAAATCTATTTGATACAAACATTGGAATCTGCAAACAATAAAAACTTTGTTTTTAACAACATGAGACTGGCTGTCAAGAGATAAATCACTGATCTTCCTGGGCTGCAGGTGCATGCATCACTGTTTGAGTGCCTGGCCAGTCCCTGGTACAATCAAATGTCCTGTCCTATTTAACACCAGTTCTGACAGAAGGAGAAGCAAAACCTCTGAGTTTGCAGCTGATGCTTCAAAAGAGCATCCTACCTTCAGGCACCACAGACTGGGGAGGTTCTTGTCTGCTTTTCATTAGGTGGTTTATTCATTAAGAGGTTAAAGCCTGCAGTGTTTTCCTCAGGCCAGGGTCGGAGCCACAGCTCTGCTGTCAGGCTGGAGGTTGATGAGGGAGTTGCTGGCCTGGGCCAGCTCTGCGATGGAGACTCGGCCTCGCTGCTTGATGTACTGGGCCACGGCTGCCATCTCCTCTGCAGTGATGTAGATGAACTTTCCCCTGTCATCAATGACACCTGCAGGGCAAAGACAGGACCCTGCAGTCAGCACTGGGGCTCCCCTCCCTTCCCAGCACGCGTGGCTCACTGCTCTGGGAAGGGCCATTCCAGCAGCACTTCCTACCTAGGCCAGGCAGGCTCGGATCTCCTGGCCACTGCTGGGTGCTGGGCCAGGGCTGTGCCAGCAGCTCAGGGCCCTGGCAGTGCTCATCCTGCTCAAAGGGACACGTTCTGAGCACTGGGCACAGCTGGCTGGCAGCTCCACAGCAGGCACCTGGGGTTTTCATGGAGTCACAGAATGTCCTGAGCTGGAAGGGACCCACCAGGATTGCTGATGCAGCTCCTGGTCCTGCACAGACACCCCAACAATCCCACCCTGTGCATCCCTGGGAGCATTGTCCAAACCCTCCTGGAGCTCTGGCAGCCTCGGGCCGTGGCCAGCACCCTCTGGGGGAAGAACTTTTCCCTGATATCCACCAGAAATCCCCCTGACACAGCTCGAGCCATTCCTGGGGTCCTGTCCCTCACACAGACAGCAGAGATCAGAGCTGCCCCTGGGCGGGAAGCTGCAGAACTTGATGAATCTCCCCTCAGTCTCCTCCTCTCCAGGCTGAACAAGCCAAGTGCCCTCAGCTGCTCCTCACACGGATTCCTCTCCAGACCCTTCCCCATCCTCGTAGCCCTCCTTTTTTAGTGCTCACGTTCTCAGCTCAGGCAGCTGGAGGAGAAGGGCAGGGCAGGAGTGTCCAGGAGGGCCCTGGGAGCCCTTGTGGGGCCCAGCTCAGCTTTTCCAGCTTCCCCTCTGAGAGGGAATGCAGCTCAATTTCCACATTCCTGTTGCTCCATCCAGACTGAGAACAGATCTCTCTGTTTTTATGTATTACACCAAGGCAGAGCCTCCCTGGCTTGGGGCCACAGCCAGCCAGGACAGCACACATCCTTATCCCTGGACTCACAGCACTCTCAGGGCATTTGGAAGGGTTTCCACATGTACTTGCTGAGACAGTTGTTCCCCAGCCACGAGCACAGGATCAGGGCAATAAATGTTTGTGCTGGCACCTTCCCCTACTTCACCCTTGGAAGGAACCAGACTGCCCAGCACTGAACCAGCCTTGTTCATGCTCAGTTTCTGCTGCCATTCCAACCTGGACTGGGTGGGAACATGGCTGGGAAAAACCCTTCACTGACTCCAGCACCCTGCAGTGCTCTGGGATGTTTGCCTCTCCCACATCCATACCCCAGTCCTGGCTTTAGCCACCAGGCTTGGAAACCACCCCAAATCATCCCAGTGATCCTCTCAAACTCAGATTTCAGAAGGCCCTGTTTGCTGCTGGCTGCTCAGCAACCCCAAAAGGCCTTCAGCAGATGGGTAAATGAATAAAATATAAATTATATATATATATAAAATATAAGTTATCAAGTCCAACTAGATCCTTAGGACAGGAATGACACTGGAAGTCTCTCTCTGCCACAGGGAAGGCACTTTGTGCACCACCACCTCTTCACGAGCTACAGAAAAATCCCCTTTGTGCTTTGGCTGTCACCTGTCAGGGAGCCATCTGCCATCAGGTCCTGGATTCTGTTAATTGCATCCTGTGCAGAAGAGAAAAAGGAATAACAGACTGATCAAAAGGCAAGCAAAAAAACATTTCACATGTTCACATAAACTACAGAGGTTTACACTGAAATCCCTCAGGGTTAACGAATTCAGTACTCCCACACAGAAAGATGTAATCAGCCCTTTGGTCTTAGAGGGATGATTTTTTTTTGCATTTTGGGATGTTCAAATTAAATTCCCTTATCCCTTAAGTGAGACTTTCACTGCCATTACTTGGCTGTTTCAAGGAGCAAGGGGTTATAGGAATCTTCCCGTGGAAAGGCTGTGCAGTGCCATGAAGTTCCATGGAGCACACTGAGATCCTTCTCCAAGGTCCTTGCTCAAAAATTCCACATTTTTTCTATCTTTTCCTGCTCCTTTTAGGAACAAACCTCTCCTACCAACCCAAAGGAACAACTTACTGAATTTATGGGCTGGGTTTACTCTACAGTTACTTCAAGCATGCAGTTCCACTGCACCTTAAGGGCTGGTTTCTACAGTTCTACTTCTCTCTTTTTCTTGTCATTATATGACTGCAGAAAGAAATTCTAACTTAGATTTTAACCAGATACATTCCCTTAAGTAACCCACTGGACACTTAAATGGAATTCTGGTTTAAGAGGGAGGCAGGGGCCCAGCAAAAATTTGTACTTCCACCCCAAAAGTCAGTGCTTACCTGTGTCCTTAAACCCAGATATGAAGCCAGTTCCTCCAGCTGGATAACCTTTGTTTTCTATGGAAACAAACAAGAGTTAAGCTGATGAATGAGAAGGTTGGCATTTTCTTTTCCACTCAAATAAAAAATGTATTAACCAGACAAAGCAGAACCTGTCCCTGTAAGTAACTTTTCCTACTAAGCACTCTCCTGTGATGAAAAACTCCCAAATTACCCAAAGCAGTGAGCTCTGTGGAAAGACTGAGTGCTCTGACCCACTTAGGGCAAGACTCAAACACATCTGCCAGCCTTGATCCTGGACATTTCCTTACATTAGGATGAGCAGCAGCAACAGCCAGGGCTCTGTTCCCCCACCTCCTGAGTTTCTCAGCTGCTACTTTTAATTTCCAGTGTGTTTTATGAAGATCCATTTTTCCTTTGAGGGCTGTTTCACAGCACCTTTTAAAATGATGACTGGTGTGTACCAGCACTTACATAAAACCCAGGCAAGACTGGCAGCATTAAGTGCTTTAGTCTGTTTTACTGATGTCATGTGTATTAATGCCATAATAATCTCCCTAAGCAAGCCAACACCTTATTAAAATTGTCAGTGTTGGAACTGCAAATTGTCATTTTGCTGTTGAGAGATTTCTTCCTGCAGCTATTCTCAGTCAGGGCACAGCCACCACTGCTCACATCTGGTTTTGTGCTTCTCTGTAGCTCCAGAGAAAACACCTGCAGTGCTTGTCTGGAGCTACTTGGTTCCTGTTTTCTTCTCTGCCAAAGTTTCAGGAACTCATCTGTTTGGTTGCAAAAGGATGCAGTGCTTGTAAGGAACTTGGAGAAGACAAAACTGTTGGAAAGCTCAGTTAATATTCAGGACTACATCCCTAAAATCCATGTATGTACAGTCACTGCATCTCCATGAACAAATTAAATACTTCAAACAATAAAGTCCTTTGTTTCTGGTCTTGAGAGCACACTGGGAGGCCACTGAAGAAATAAAGAGAGACTGAAATAGATTAATCAGACAAAAAAAAAAAAAAAAAAAGCCACACAGAGATCTAGCAGTTGTGAAGTTCGATGCAGCCAAGCTAGAGAACTGAATACCATGGACTGAACACATGGAACTGGAACCAGTCCATGGAATTCAGTTCTCAGAGCTGGGAACTGCCAACATTCGTCACATCTTCTTTTAAAAGGATTGGGGGGGCTGGTGCAAAGCCACATGAACAGGAAAAACAGGACTTAAACCTTCACTTAAAGATATTCCCCCTCAATGACCAAGTTTAGTGGAAGCTTTTCAAGACAGATCCTGCTGGGAATGAGAGCCCGAGGGGGTGGGGTGGGATTAGGATGCACCCCCCACACACTGTGGGATACAACGACAATGTGAGGTCCCAAGGGAATAAAACACTTCTCCACGTGCACCATGTCCTACAGATAGCCTTAGCTTTCCTTCAGCAACATAAACACATCCACATTGTCCAGCATTCATTTCATTTTAGGGGTGATGGTGCTGCTGTCCTCAGCAAGAGGCTGCCTTTTATTTCCAACACCCTTAGAATGAAGCATGAGGTGAGCTATCTCCAGTCAATGACACCAGCGTAAGAAATTATTCAACAGAAGAGCTAAATTCAATTTTATTTTCTAAAAAATGCCAATTACTCTTAATTTATACATGTTTTCAGACAGCTACGAGCAGCTCAGCACTGCTTCCTGTCAATGGTTTCTGTGAACAGAACAGAAGACGAGGGTATACATAATCTATACATTAAGCACACTTTCAAGATTAAAGAAAAATAACTTAAAACTTGTGAAAGAAAGCGATGCCCCAGTTCTGCAGCTCAGCTCTGCAGAGGAAATCAGGTGTCAAATATTCAGACTTCGGTTTTCAGCCCAAGTTTAATTTCTCTGACGTCAAGATGAAGTGACTGATACAAAACTTCGTGCTGCAACACCGAACTGGGAGTTTGTGTACTAGTTTGTGACTAATTAGTTTGTGACTGATCTGGTCCATCCACCACAACCCCAGGGCAGGGCAGAGTCTGCCCGGGCTGCGGCATCCCTTGGAAAATTCCCAGCGTTTGTGGAAGATCCCAAGGGATACTGGAATCTCCTTTTTTACCTATAGAGGTAAAAGAGAGCAGCCCAGCAGAGCTCTGCACTGAGCTCCTGTCCAGATGCCTGGCAATCACTCCAAAGGACTCCCCAAGGAGAGTCATCCATGAGGCAAATCCAGGAGATAAATCTGCTCTAAGTCCAGGGTTTTGCTGGGATAATGGACATGCAAAACCAGCCCGAAGTGTGAGATTTTGGAATACAAAATGATTAGGAGCTCACTAAGTAGTGATCTGCTTGCTAGAGAAGCCTTTCACACACCTCACACGTCCTGAGAGTTCAGATTCCAGTAGAGGAAGAAAGGGATTTATTAGGAAAAAAGATTTGCATGACACTGTTGGAGTGAGAGGAGAAAAATGCATCTGACCTTTGATATAGCAATAGTGGAGAGCATTTGTCCTCACAGATCAAAAGCACAAACCCTCAGGAACACAGCCCAGGTTTTAAATGCCCAGCCATACAAAGGGATGAGAGGGAGACTGACACACCCTGTTCAAAACAAGGGAGCTGCTCCTTAAACAGCCCTGACAAAAATTAACACAACATTGTCAACTCCAGGGATAGAAAAAAGTGAAGGAAATCACAGGAAAAGTCGGGATTGAGCTTTCCAATGCCAGTGTTGGAGGCCCCAGCACATCCTCCTGGTACAGCAACTCTCCTTCCTGCTGAGCTCATATGGAAAGAGTTTTTTTTCAATCAGTGGCTGATGTTCACAAACAAAAAAGCCTGAATGTCCCAAATCCCAGCCCACAGCAAACATTGCTTCCCTAAACTCTGAGGGAGATTCACCAGGCCACAAAGCAAGAACCATATCCTGCCCCAAAAGGCAAAACCCAGCAGGAATTAAACTATTTTAACAATGATGGATGTGCTCGTGCTAGTTCAGTAAATTACTCTTATTGAAGGTATCACCTTTGCTACTGGTTGAATATTTAAGTAAGTGAAAGAGGAAGTAAAGATGTCCCTGTTCAATAAAAGGTATTTTACACCATCTAAGGAGAAAAACCAAAGGCACCTTACCTTAACATATTCCAGGAATTCCTTAAGAAAGCTGCGAGACTGGAGACAGCAAGGAAAACAATTGTTATTTTAAATTCATGAGCACTAAATGCATCAAAAACTTGCTGAGTATAAATACTATAAATGTGTCTAGATTGCGGAATTCCTAAGTTTTAACTACACACACTGAGATACTGAACTGAGAAGAAAAATAATGTAGATTTAATCTTAGTGAGGAATTTCTGACAGGTATATTCTGAGACAGAAATGTGGCTCAGGTACAATTTAAGTGTTTTCTGAAAGTATATAATGAATTGTTTTATTCTTCCCATCACATATGCCCTGAAATAACCACGTCTGGGTGAATCTGAGCATCATTAAGTCACACACCAAGGACATTTTGTGCAGAGGAAAACCCAGAGTGACTCAGGACCCAGCTCCTGCAGATGGCCAAGGGCAGCACAGCTGCACAACACCCGTGGAGGCTCAAGCATTTCCAAGCCATGCACCTGAAATCCAGAGCATGAACGGGAGCAGCTCCATCTCAGAGGCAATGCAAACAGTGGGCATTGGAGATAACAGCAGATCAGGTTACTCTGCAACCCTGCAAATCTATCGGCCTTAATTAACTGCTTAACTCTGGACTCAGAGCTTGATTTTCAGCACAGCAGCCCCAACAACACAAGGCAGAGTCAGCTTTTCTAGCAGGATACTGAAATGCTTCAGTACTTCCAGCCACCACGAGGCCAGGGTGACTATTTAATTTCTTTCTCATTTCTGCTGTCTCCAAGTAACTCTGTACCTGTTATTATTTCTGAATATGACTTTTAAATCACCTGCAATTCAAGTTCTAACTCCCCACCCCTACCAAAGTTATCTCAGGTTGAGATCCAGGCATCATCAACTGCCTGCCAAGCTCTTTTAGGTGAGGAACACCCTTCTCTGTTCTGACATAAAGAAATATTAATTTCTCTTTGACAGGGAGCTGTAGGAACACGGACAATCAACACATTCCAGCTTTAAAGGGTGTTTGAAGTGGAACACATCAAAATTTAGAGACAATCTCATCTCCTAACAGGACAGGTACAGATTTTTGAAGGAAGTGTCAGTAAAAGTGTGCATTTTGCTGTTCATTGCATCTTAGGGAATTCCCCATTACCAGATAGAACTTCTCTTGGTGCTAATCCTGGTGTGATGGAGGAATTTTTCTAGATGGAAAGGGGTCCATAGTGAGAACTTGTAATGAGTCAATGCTGCCTGACATTAGGCACAATCTGCTCTGCTCAAAGCCACTCTCAGTCACACTAAAGCAAATCCATTTAATTCCAGAGCCTCTTCAGCAGAGGAGCAAATGCACACAAGGCCCTGAAATAAATCCTTCCCAAGAAATGCACTGGACAGCTCAAATTGGCAGCTACAACCCAAGAGCAATTCCAGGACGTGACAGCAAATAAATTGTGTCTAACAGGTTTTCAGCAGACAAAACAAGAACTCTGCCTCCCACAACAGCAAAGCTTTTTCAAGTTTGCTGTGATTTTATATCAAGTACCACACTTCAACCACCATCCCCAGCAGCTCTGCAGGCAGCCACAGGAGCAGCACTGTGGGTTTGTCCTGAGAATTCCCTTATCAGAAACCTTCTGAGACAAGAGCTGGGTTTTTAATTTCATTTTACAGCAGCTGTCTTGGTGTGCAAAATAAACCCAAAGCCAAGTAATTGCCCCCAAGGTCTGTGGGCACTTTCAAACTCCAAATTCAGCTTTGCTGGCTCAGTCTCTGTGGGTAAGGCAGAGCTGCTGACAGGGAGAGAATTATCTGAATTCCAGAACGAGTTTTATTTCAGTTCTGAGACACAGGGAGGACAGAACCCATTTCCAGCAAGAGACATTTCCCCCAGAACTCCAAAATAACCCGTAGGAGTCTGGTATGAGGAACTGCAGCATTCCCCAGGAAATATTCCGGGTTAACCTGTGCCACAGACACAATTTAGCTTTCACAAGCAAAAACCTTTGGCTGACTCCTACTTTCAAGTTCATTTTACATGAGACAAAATGCAGCAAGTCTGACAAGAGAAGGGGAACTGCAGAACCAGCCTCACATACCTGTTCCTCTGTCATTGATTCTTCAACCCCTTCCTCTTCTACTACAAAACTCTCCTTCAGCTTCAGGTACTCTTCATGTTCTCTTTTCTCCTCTTCTTCCTTTGCCTTCCTTTTTTCCTCTTCCTGGACAGAAAAGATGACAAGTGGTCAGTTCGCTCTTTCCCAAGTCAAGTTTTAAGTGAAGCAGCATCTTCTTTATCTGCAGCCAGCACATAAAAAGTTTATAGAACAAGTCTAAGTTGTCCCTTGATGGCATAACCAGTTGCAGAAGCCACCCCTGAGGCAGTGACCATCTCACACCCAATGCTGGCTTCCACACCAGGGCTGGTTCTTCCCAGAGCTGACAGAAAACCACTCTTAAATAGCAACTTGCTTCATTTGCATGAATCTGCTGCTTCTGACAGGAAATCCCTGCCCCTCCCTGCACTTTGATGCAACGTTTTTGGTCACTGGCCCCAATTCTGCTCTGCCACTGCAGGACATTGGGAGTGCTCCCAAGGAACAGTGGAGTTATCCTGGTGGAGAGAAAAAGCCAGCCTGTAAAAGTTTCAAGTAAAATCAAGTTTTCAAGGAAAATCTCTTTCTTATGAAAGCTTTCTTCCAGCAGACTGTACCTACACAGAATAGAAATGATTGTATAAAGTGTTTTAGGCACAGGAGGCAAGGCATGGTTGTATTAACAAAAGGGTTTTTTTAAATGTTTGACTGTTAAACAAAAGCTTGATTCAGGCTTTGCTTTTAGTTATCTGCAATAAAAAAACTTCATGGCCTACCCTGAAATAAATATTAAAGCCTTAAAGCCCACAACGAAGCTGACCCAGAAAGCTCCAAGCCCAGCATCAGTGATATGGTGATGCCTGGTTCTGTGCAATTCACACCTCCACAAAGCAAAAAGGTGATTTAAAGGTTTGGGAATGTGATAGATTACTTAGAAAATCTTTCAAATGAGAACAGGTTTTTACTGGGAACTCCTAAATTTGCAGCTCTCCATTATTTTAATTTAAAATTTGTTTGGCTCTTCTCCAAGAGAAGGCTGGGCTAACTCTGAAGGTTGGACTTGATGATCTCAGAGGCCTTTTCCAATCTAAAAGATTCCATGGCTCACATAGAACAAAAATGTTCCCTTGCAGGACAGTTTCTGCCACAGAGAAATTTATGTTTGTGCAGCACCTGGTATAAAGAGATTCCAAAAGAATCTGGCCTCTGGCTCCATCACATTCCAGAGGCTGATTAAAACAAATGGAGGAGTTCTTCAAATTTCAGTGACAATCCCAGGACATTCCTCTATCATTAGCAGAGGAATTATCTTTTAAAGAACAATGATATTGATTTCTAAATGCTTGCCATGCTACATCTTTGACATTAATATGGTAGTTGCTTCCTTAAATAGCTGGAATGTAAATATTTGTTCCATTAAAACCGGGAGAGACAGGAACAGGTTAGTCACTATATAGAAAATATATCCATATTAAAAAATATGCCACACAAGGCCACAACCAGAAATGGGGATGGGAGAGTTGCCCTTTAATAAAAAACAAAGGAAAAGAGTACTTGGTCCCAATTTTATTTCATTCAATTCCCAGAAAGTCAGGAGAAGGAATCCTGCCAACATCCAAGAATGAGAAAAACAGGACTGAAAGGATCTGAGTGTACGTGCAAAGCCAAATCCATTTTTTAAACTGCTATCTCATGAAAAATCTACAGGTTTGAGGAAGCTCTTGAGACAAAACAAGATCATTTTTGGGTCATTCATCACCACAACAATTAATCCAACAGCAGATTTTTTTCCTTATATGCACTTTAGATGCCAAGAACAACATAACCATATTTCATTTGAAAGCAACACCAATTGTTCTTTTCTTGTAAGTGCATTAAATTTAATCTGGATCCTGGAAAGACAACAATAATGTTCTTCCCCATGTCTATTACAGAGGTTGCAATTCAGCAGGATTTGAAATGAGGGGAAAAAAAAATCCAATCACAAAGCCTCAAAATTGCTTTGGTAAATTATTTCTAGATGGTTCTGCAAAAAAAGAAAATATCAGAAGACAGTGTCCCATTCGTAACTGAGAGCAAGAATAACTAAAATACATTTCCCTGCTTCTGGAAGGTCTAACAAATGAGCAAAGCTCCTTCCTCTGGTCTTTCCCTACCTGAAAAACAACACCTTGCATTTTTTGGAAGCATCCTGGCACATTCCTATCAGGACTTCCAGCACACACAGAAAAGCAGCTCTGCTGGGAGACTGGCAAAGCACTCAGGCACCAGCCCCTCTTTTGCCAACAGGAGTTTGTTTTCCAGGTGCTGAACTTGGATCAGCAGAGCATTTCCACGTGCTCTGAGCCACTGCTTTGGCAGCTGAAGTGTGTCAGCCCTCAAAGCTTCCTGGTGGTTGTAGCTTCCTCCATCACATTAAGTATTTCCAGCTGCTTTTTTCATCTGAAAATTAAAAATTCATGCAGAGCCTCACATGCTTTACAAACTAAATCCACCTGTGATTCAATCTGTGGGGGGAAAAAGGATTTATCCAAACTGTACCTTGGTTCAGAGCAAGAGGAGAGATGACTTTGCAAAGTGCCCAGGGAGAAGCAACGTGGAGGCTGAGCAGGGGAACCCTGGCACGCTCAGGATAGCTGGGAATATTTATTCCCAGCTTTTTTGTTCCACCATCTCTCTAACCCTCTTCTCTCACGTGCTCATGGAGCAGCTGTGTGGGAGCTGCAGGGTCAAACTGAGGCAGCAGCATTCCCACAAAATCCAGGGTGTCCATACAAATATAACCCAGGTGTGGAAACACCCACAGCCCCTCAGGGTCTCCTCACAAACTGAGCCCAGGATTTCAAGCCCATCACACAGAGGGCACTGGGCTCAAATAAACCTTTCAAACCCCTCATTTTTGGCACTCAGGTTCTTTCTGAGCTCCTGGCTCAGAGCAGAAAGTGGCTGAGCCACCCCCCAGCCATGGGTGGGGTGCTGGGGAAATCCCAGCAGGTGGAAATTTGGTAACTGCAGATGCTCATCTTCAGCTGCCTGCTTGTACTTTTTTGGGGTTTTTTTTTTTTTTTTTTGAAGCAGGTTTGCCTCTCTCCTCACCCATCTAAATGTTACCCAGACTGGGGGCTTGAACAGTGTAAAGATTTCTTTTTTATTATGTTACTCCACTGCATCTGAAGAACAAACTATCCTGCTTTGACCACATTTTTATTGAACAAATAAACAAATTAATCACTCAAACCTCTCTTCCTTCTGTTCTTTTTCTCACCCAGTCCCCCTTGCCTACGAAGGACCTGGATTTGCTGTGAGGCTCCTTTCAGATCACCATCCTCTGTTTGGCTCTCACCCTGATCCCAGGGATTATTTCCAAACACATTCCCTGTGCCAACTGCACAAGAGCCCAACCTTTTACCAGGTGAAACCCACAGCATCCCAAAAACTCTCTCAGGCTCACTGCTGGAAGCACACCTTGATTTTTGGGATCACAGATTGCTCAGGAGTTCTGGGATGCTGCTTGGGTGGAAAAAATCTCACTGATGGTGAGGAAGGTAGAGCAAACACTGGACACTCTTCAGCCACCACCTGCTCCCTGTCATTCCTTTGTTTGTGGCTGTTTCCCTAATTTTTAGGATGAGGAAGAGCATCCTGAATGTTTTGAGGGCCATGGACCAGAGCAACCCTCATTGTACAGCATCCAGTTTTTGTATTGTCAGTGCAGGTTCTGCAGGAAGCCAAAGGGGACTTTGCAGGGAATTATTTGGCACAGAGCAGATGGATCTGTAGGACTCCTGCCCTCCTCACTTCTTAGACAGAGTAAGTGTCCTTAGCCCCTCAAAATCAGAGGAGAATGAGGTTTTTGCAAGCTTTTCAATTTGTACTCCCTTAGGAGAAATTAATTTTGAGGGAAGTATACACACTTGAAAACTGATGCCTAAACTGAAATTATGGAGAGGTTCTCCATCAGCCTCCAGAAATGCACTTTATGTAGGAAAAATAGATAAAAATATCAAACAGATAATGAAGAGCTCTGCTGAGAAACACACAAATCTTGATGTTCACATAATAAAACAACTAAAACTTGGTGCCTCTTCTTATGTGATCAAATATCAAAGAGTGAAAACTTTAGGGTCAAACCTTCCAGAGGATCCTTGTGACCATGGCTGACCCTCCACTTCTAGAGCTCTGAAGATCCAGACCATTTTTATTCAGGCACTTAAATGCAAATTTACGAAAATCTTGGTGCACAGGCAAAGGAAAAAGAGCTTTTTATGTGAGCAATCTGCAAGGTTTTGTCTGAAGTCTCTGTTTTGCAACATCAGAGGAAGCTCACTCTCATTGATAAGGTGTTGGCTGGCAAACCAACTCACCACCAAAAAACTCCAGGAGTGAAAGGGAAATCCCCAGGGTAAAGCAGAGCTGAAGCAAATGCCAATTATAAAGGAGCTTCCTCAGGCCTGTAGCCAATCAGCTCAGCAGAAGGCTGGAAAGGAAACTTGAATTTAAAAATACATGATCTGGTTTGCAACACTCAAGCCAAGGGGCGACCACATTTTATTTATAAGTGCATACAGACATATTGAAATAGAAGCAGAGGGTATTTTTTTTCAAGACTAGGCAAGATTTTGGCCCCCATAACTCCCTCAAGGTACCCACAGTTCCCACCTGTCAGCACAATTTCAGTAGCACTTCTTGGGAGAGAGACTGAAAAAAAAGGCTGAAGTGGAATTTAGCTACCAAAGGTGGCTGTGCTTGTTTGGGGACTTGCCACTGTCAGTGTACCTGCAGAAATGCTCTGATGTACTGGGAAAGGAAGGGGAAAATGAGGTATCTGACAACTGTAATATTTCTCAGGCAAACTTCAGTGATAAACTGAATTTTTTGGTGCCTCGTGGGATTATATAAACAGCAATGTCAGTGACCAAAATGCCTCTTAAAAAACCAGCTCCCCCCTGGTTTTTATTCCCTGATTATCAGTCACTACTTGAGCTACTTTTCAGAATTCTGCCTTTCTACCTCCTAGTTTAGATGGGGGGATGGCATCATCACATGTGCAGTCCACAAAGTGACCAGACGTTACTTGTGGCAATGAAGAATTCCTCCTCTAGAGGAAAATAAATGACATTTTATCCTATGTATTCCATAAACCCAAAGATCCTCTCACTGCTCACAGAGGCTGTGCCTTTTCCATCACACCATCAGTCTGTAACAGGATTAGGAAGATGTTCTGAGCCTCAGGACAAACTCTCTTCAACTGTTGTTTCCTGTTAAAGACTCCATGAAGACAGATTTAAAATTACCACAAAACAGTTGAGCATAGACATTAAATACTGTCAGACACAGTTACTTTGACCAAGGCTCCAAATGTTCAGCAGTTACTGGATTATCAACTTAGACACAAGCAAAAAAATTAAATATTGAAAGCACTTTCCTCTGAGAGGCAGAATAACGCTCCTGATGTAGCCTGGTGGGTGGACTTGCTGTCCTGATAAATACTGGGAAAACAAATAACTCAACCAAACTAAAATAGCTTAAAATTACAGAATTTAGGTAGCTGAGGAAGGTACTGGTTAAAGTGACCATCAAGCTGGATTCAGGTATTTTGAGCAATTTTCCAAGTTGCAGGAAGTGCTCTGTGGATTGTTGTGCACAAAATTTAAAAATAAAGAAATAAAAACACCAAAATCAGAGCCTTAGTTTGTATCCCTCTTTTTCCCTGAGCCTTGTGAAACAGAAATGCTGTAGTGCAGTCTTTACTAGGAATACTGCAAATTAAACCAGAAACAAATAAGAGTTTCCTCATTCGACCAAAAATAAATTTCACAGCGCTCAGCTGAACAGAAACAAAATTTTAAGAAAAGGTAAACAAGTATTTCTGTGTGAAGAGATCTCTAGTTAGAATTTTACCTTTATTTTCCACTCAACTTTTCAACTCTGCCTGAGTTGATCCAGCTAAATTGCTGAAGCCCAGGTCAAATCCCAGGAGAACAACTCAGTCTGGTGTTAAAGATTCCTTGCAGCAGGCTGGCCCAGCTCAGCTGGAATTTGCTTAGAAATTCACTTTGGCTGTGCTGGCAGCCACTCTGCAAGGGACTGGAAGTTCCAGTGTCACTTCATGTCAGTGTCCAGCCAGTGTCACAATTCCCACAAAGCACTGGAGTCACTTCAACTCAATATTCAGGGTATCAAGAATATGAAAAACCCAGAACTTTAGGGAAAATATTAAAAAAATTAATTTGTACATATCTCTTGGAAGGGAAGCTGGGGAATTATTGGTCCCCTGGAAGTTTGGTGAAGCTGTTTTGCAAAGTCTCAGACTTTTCCACATAACCTGAAGTTGTAGTGCTGACATTCTCCCCCTCCAATTTCTGAAATTCAAGACTTCTACTGATGAAAAGGGACTGAGAGCTCAGAAGGAAAAGGATTTGTGGGAGGATAACCCCAGAGAAAAATGGACATTCACATAAAGATCTCATGGATTCAATCTGTATGTGTAATGTATGGATTATTTTTTTTAAATTGCTTTATCCTGCCTTCACGCCCTCAACAGAGGAAAGGAAAAACTGTCTTTCCCTTTTTAAAATATAATCAGCAACACACCCCACTCACATGACCTGCACTTGGAGCAAATTAAAATAAATCTCTACAAACCAGCGACACAAATTTCCAAAAAAATTCCCAGTGAGAGCTGGGGGCTGCAATTTTTCATCTCAGGACTGAGCAGAACACCTCTGTCCTTTCCACCACACAACTTGCAGCAGCACCAGAGCACGAAGCTCTCAGCCAGCAGCACCGATGGCCTGAGCACAAAAAGCAGCTCTGAGCTCAAGTTTTCCTCCCTCACTATTGGAAATATTCAACAAAAGCATTTCAACTGAGCAGTACCTGTTTTTCTGGGTCACTCCTGCTAACATATGCACAGCTTAAGAATCTTTAATTGGGAAGCACATGCAGAACTAGAATGAAATTACACAATTTCACACAACACTTGCAAAATCAGTTGCTGCTGCCTTTCACTTTCTGCTCTGAGCTGGCAGCTCAGAGGGAACAGGGGAAGCTGTGAAATCTCCATCCTCAGGAGACACTCAGAGCTGGGCTGGTCAAAGTCCTGAGCTCCAAATCCTGGGTGTGGCTGGAGGAGGACAAACCCTGTGGTCCCTGCAGGTTCTTGCTCACAGAAGTTCTCCGGAAGCAATCCCCAAAGCAAGCCTGGCTCAGTATTTCCATAGATAAATACAATTATTCCCACCTGTCGTTCCTCCTCCAGACGAATTCTCTCCTCTTCTTTCCTCCTTTCCTCCTCTCTTTTTGACTCGAGCTTTCTCCGTTCTTCTCTCTCTGCTTCTTCAGCCTAAAACAAACATTATGCAAGTTAAGCTTTACTCTTCTTTAATATATGTACTAAAATTTCATATTATGATACCATGAGGGGGTTTCTTACCAACTTTTCGATGCCTGCTCAGAAAGAAACATCAAAAAGAATAATAACAAAAAGCCATTATCATTTCACTTCCCTTCAGCACACTCAACACTGTGGTAAATTTAGAAATTACCCTCCTCACTTATCTGTATCTCAGTAACAATTTAAGTTTTGAATGTGCTTATGAGCTTATTACTACAGTGATATTAAGCAATGTTGTGTCATGGAATTCCATTTCTCCTCATTTAAAGTTTAGCTAGAATGGACCCTGAGGAGGAAAATAAAGGATCTGGAATACAAACTGTAAAAATAAGTGCATTCAAATGTATCATGAACCTGGGCAGAATCTCTTACAGAAAAAGCTGCAATGATCTCTTGAAATAATTTTATTTTTGTTTTTAGGCCAAAAAGGTCACTGCAAAATGAAGGGAAAATAAAAAGGGTGTTAAATGTATCTTTTAAAGATTTTTTTTTCAGGCACTTTAGGACACCTAGATTTCAAAATATATTAAGAGGACAAGCAGAAAATATTCCAGGGGAGGATTTGGCTTTGAGTGTTTCATAGAAAAAACTCCATCTAAGGCGTTTATCTGTCTACATGGGAAAATAAAAATCAGCGTGTTTGAAAATGAAACAGAAGATTCCTCACTCCACCAAGTGATGCTTATCCAACTTCATTCAACTTTGCTCAGATTTTCCACAAAAAAAGGAAAATTAAATACAATGAGTGTGGAAAGTAACAAAATTATGAAAGCACTGAGTGGGAAAAGGTTCATAATGGAAGTTTATATATAACCAATAATTACGTTTATTACCAACTGCTCCATCTACTACACTGGATTTAAACCTCAGGTGATGCTAAAATTCCCAACCTGGGATTTCACAAGCTTTTAAAATGTTCAATACAGAACAATACGAAGTCTGTAAAAAATACATAGAACAACTCCAAAGAAAATGCACAAACTGCTGCCTTGCACAGGCACAGCTCAGAAGGCTGAAAAGCCTCTTGCTTCCCTGGAATGAACCAAAAAAAAAGCTTTTCATCACCTCCAGTCTGTAAAAACAACAAATATGGCTAAACACAGATAAAAGCAAATCACATTTTTGCACTCTGAGAGCACCTGAACCACTCCTCACAACTGCCCCGGGTGTTACAACACCACCATGAGGCTTGGGTGGATTTTTAAGGGGAGACACTGCTGACATGAAGCTGGAAGGCAGTGGAAACATCCAAGAAAGAGCATTCAAGATTTTAACTCTTCTCCTCCCCATGAGTCTGAATGGAAAGAAAATGAGACACTGTTTTCCATGGCCCTCTTGGGCCAGCAAAAGCTGAATTTACATTTTTAAAATAAAACAACCATTTAGTGATGACACTGCCTTTGCCTTTCTGGGTTGTCTCACCCCCAGTTCTCTGCTGAGCTGTTCAGGCTCTGCTCAATACGTGGCAGGAAATACTCACCTCTCTCTGTGCTTTCCTGGCTTGTTTCTCCTCTAATTTCCTCTGCTTCTTTGCTCCAATTTTCCCAGACACCTGAAATTCTGGCACCTCCTCAGCATCCTCTTCCTCTGCAACATTGCATAAGCGACAAATTTTAATTCATCTGTAAGAAATCCCTTGGAGAAACTTCGGTGCTGCCTAGGAAAGCAGCAGCACATGAAAAGGAGACACACACACACTTCAGACAAGATCTTTTAGATGGAAAAAGGAAAAAAAAAATCACACGAGACTGCCAAAGCCACAGAGCAGAAGTAACAAGGCAAACCCACACTCAAGTGAAGGCAGAAGTAAAAATTTCCTTGATCCTTTGAAGGAAGGCTTTTCATAAGTATTTCTTGCTTCGCACAATTAAACGAGATACATAAATCGTGCTAATGGTTGTCATTATTTATCTGCTCAACCCTGGCCTGCAGAGACTTCCTTCCCAGTTACCCTCAGGCTTTGCACAACAGACATCCACTGAAAAAGTGGGATTCAGAGGCACCCCACTGGTTCTAGCCTGACAGAAATAACCTCTCAGGGATGAGGGGAAAAAATCCTTGAAATGCAAATCTTGGGTTTGCCTGCAAGAAAATGACATGTAAATATTTGCCTGTTGTATGACAAATGGTTGTTTGCAGAGGTGATTTCTGCAACGGTGAAATATGAAAGAGTCGTGCTCAAAGGATGTGCAAATGAGAATTTCTGCTCACTCAGGAGCTCAGCAAGAAGAGCTTTTAAAGGCAGCCACTTCCTGCACAAAGCTCAGAACATTTGGGCACTTCATTCGCTGGTCTCAATCAGCCCTTGATCCCACCAAAGTACTGGGGATTGACCTCAACACTCCAAGAGAAACCCTCAGCTCACTGCACAAACACCACACAACACATTCACAGTCATGGCAGGCTCAAAATTAAAGATCCTCACACATGGAGCCCCTTTCTGGGTAAAATAATTGGTGCTTTGAGCATGCCCAGTGCTGCTCTGCTCAATGCTGACTTCAGATCCAAACTGGAATAGATTTGGCTGGGCTGGTGTCAGGATGTTTTCTGCAGGGAGCTCTCTCCAGAGCACCTGGTCCCCTTTTTTGGGAACCCAAAAAGCTGCTATGAAAGGAGCATGTGGATGAATGGCACTCCCCCTTCTTTTATGTGCAGAATGACGTTGAAAACACTCTTATTTTACTGATTCCAAGACACAGAATGGGACTATGGTTAAACCACCAAGACATCATGAGAAATAAATGTATCTGAGAGCTGTGGAGGTGGCTCTCAAATAACTGAGCTGTTTTCAGGACATGGAATTAATATGAGCCTGGTTGCTGAGCTGGGCTTCAGAGAATTACTGGAGTCTGATTACTGAGATGATCAAAAGGGTTCCCCTTCCTGCACCACACAGAGCAAGGAGGGGTATTCAGACCTGATACAGTTGCTTCTATAATTTTAATGATGCTTAAAATAACTTTATTTATATTTTAAAAGCAGCAGCGAGAGGAGCTCCAAACACAATGGGTGAGCACGCCCGACACTGGCAGTTATTACTCCAAAATCAACAGCTCAGTTCTGGTATTATTGTTTAGAAAATTATTTCTGGCGAACACCACAAGTATAAAACACCATCTAAGACACTATTCCACCCAAGGGCTTCTCAGATTTCATCTATATTAAGATTACCTGAGCCAGAGGTGAGGCAGAAATCTAAGGAAGGCTTCTTTTAAAGGCTTTTTTTCCAGTCCTGGATCAAACACACCTTTGTTGTTCAGGAACATTTGCTTTCCTCCTGTTTTAAGCATCTGATGTGAGCCCTTAATCACCACTTCCTCCAGAGTGTGGAGTTACATCCAACAAAAGCCAGAGATGGGGATGCAGACACAGCACATGATTCAGCAGAGCTGGAAAGCTCACCAGGGCACTAAACCTGGCTGCAATTAATAATGAACTAAATAAACCTGAACGTGCTGACAGCAACATAAACACACGGCCAAAGCACTTGCTGAATCAATTTGTTGTCACAGCAGAGCAGCCCCACCAAAAGCAGGAAGGATGCTGCACACAGCCAGCCATTCTTTATTTCATCTTAATAAAGCAGTCATTGTTTCAGCAGCTTTTAACAATCTCTCTTCACACACTCGTGGCTGTGACAACACTGGGAGACTCCGTGGGGGGTGGGTTCATAGGAACTGGCACTCCATCTGTCCCTGAGCTCTGGGTGTGATGCGGGAGGTTCAGTTCATGGTGGTGAAAGCAGTTTAACATCTCCCAAGTGCTGTGCTTGGGCAGCCTGGGTTTGTGCTCAGCTGGGAAACCCCACACACTGACAGCATTAAAACTGAAAGAAAGCAGGTTTAGATGGGTTATTGGGAATACATTTTTCCCTGTGAGGGTGGGGAGAAGAAGCTGTGGCTGCCCCTGGATCCCTGGAAGTGCCCAAGGCCAGGTTGGACAGGGCTTGGAGCAACCTGGGACAGTTGGGAGGTGTCCCTGCCCACGGCAGGGGATGGCACTGGATAATATTTAAGATTCCTTCCAACCCAAACCATTCTGTGATCTCCACAGCCTGCACAGCATTCCCACCAGTGCCCATCTCAAGAGTCAGAAAGCAGAACCAGTGTCACACATTTTGCTTTACACACACATAAAGCTGCCCAGCTGAGAGGCAGCTTCAGGGAATCTTTGCTTCTCCTCGATCTTTTGAACATATTTTGGACGGGAAAGTGATCGGTCACATAGGTGTCTGAATTTCTGGAAATTTACTGCCTTCTTTTTAAAAATGCTTCCCAGTACCATTAGAAAATGTGCTGGAGTGCTGATGTTCACTATCAGAACAGAAATTTAGCAGAATTCTGTACTGTGTACAGAATAGACAAAGACTTCCAAAATAAACACCCAGCATCAGGTATTTTAGTTATGCCAGAATCACAGAATGGTTTGGATTGGAAATGACCTTAAAGATCATCTCATTCCAACCCTACTGCCACTCCCACCTTCCACTATCCCAGGTTTCTCCAAGCCCCATCCAACCTGGTTTGCTTGTCCTTGTCTTGCTTCCTTTGAAATTCTGGGTGAAGCAAATGGATTCCCACCCATGAAAAAGAATGAGAGCTGCACAGGTGGCTACTCACAAAAAGTCCTTTGGGCACAGCCAGCTGCCTTATTTACTATTTATGCAGCACCTAACAAAAGGAGGAAGAGAAAGGAGGGGGAGAATGATGCCAGGCAAAAGCAGAGGATGTTATTAACAGCATGTAATTAATACCCAACAGATCTGTGACACCAGCCACTGGAAAGGTGTGGCCATTCCTCAGTAACACATCCCTGTGATGGGATTAATCACAGTCTAATAACTAGTCTTAATTTCTATGTTTTTTAAATTTCTAATTTAATTTAGTAGCTATCCACTGAACCAGAAACTGGTTTGTTAATCCGAAGCCAAAAAAGCAGGCAAGACTTAGGGCAGAAAAGTGCAGCAGACACAAAGGACACCAGACCTTTAGAGCAGAGTGTGAAGTTTATTCTCAGCTGAAGGCATTTGGCAGAAGTGAGAAACCACAGACCTCCCCCTTCCACAGCCTGTCTGTGACGGGACCAGACCCTCACTGGGGGCACTCAGCCAACACCAAACTCACGGGATGAGTAGCAGCAAGGCAAAATTGACTTTTGATTCACTAGTTGGGGTATTAGTCAAAGTTTAACTGTGCTAGAAAGGTTTTCCTACTGATTAAGCATTAAAATAATTTCAACTACTACGCCAATTAACGCAGCTCCATTTCACAAGAACAGCGTGAGACCACATCACTGGCTCTAAATTTACACATTTTCCAGATCTTCCAGCGCTCAGAAAAAGTGCTTATTTTAAGAGATTTCAGCACAAACACATTCTTCTTGAACTTATGCATGATATCCATCACTCAATGGGGTTGAAAAATTACTTTATATTATTTTCCTTAAAAGAGTAGAATAAAACATTCATACAAGATTTTTTTAGCTGCAAGATTTGAATGCTGAGCTTAGATGATACACAAGGCAATAAAGAGCATTTGAAAACACCCAATTATAATTTTAAGAATTTTAAAACCCTTCTTTGTTTTGTGCTTTCTTTATCAATAGTGGTTAACATAAAGAAAAATGCGAGATTCTGATCTCCAAGTCTTGCCATGCAAAAGAAGAGAGGAAGTTATAATTTCATTTATGTTGCACTCATTAACTTTTCTTTATCATGGTATATTTTACAAGCTCGAGCACTCAAGACTGTCAAAAGCTATTGAATTTATCATTACTGATGCTGTGGAAGTAAAATAATTTAACCAAATGTTCACTGTACTGGAGATTCCCACACCTGTGCTCAGATGTACAACGCTAAAAGCTCAGAGAAAAGCCATGCAGATGTTGGAGTTCAACTTTTGGAGTTTTATGTTACTGCCAGAAGTAAAGAGCCCACAGTTTGGGGTAAATAATAAAAGCAACCTGACAAAACCAGATTATTTCTTTGAGGGAGTCCTTACTTTCTGTTTGTCAGAAAACCAAACCAAACCATAACGATCCACATAAAGTCCCATTTTTTGGCAACACTTCTTGCAACAAGTCAGAGAGGTCATTTTGAAGATGTGAAAATGAGGGTTGTTCAAAATTAAACCCTTGAAAAATACTCCCTGGAAATGTACTGGGCTGCTGAGGCTCTCTTGGTCCTTCCCTTTTGCCTCTTTTCTTCACCCACACCCCCATCAGACCCAGAGCATTGCCCAGTGGTCCCTGTTCTGTTGACAATTTGAAAAGTGCTGGCATTTCTTAGACAAATCTGTTTCTTGCTCACCACACCCTGATTTAGGGCAGTTACACTCACCAGTTTCTCTCTCCCTCACATCAACAGCAGCAAGTTTTGGCCCAAGACACCTCCCCAAGTGACAGAAAACCCTCACCCTCCTTATTCTTACCACAGCAGGATCAAGACAACCCAACTGTACCCTGTCATTATTTCATCCTCACGAGTTCCTGTCACTTGACAGGAAATTATGTTTTTGATGTAAATATCAGATGGATGGGTCACTTTCTGCTCCAAAATGCAGTCTCAAGAGAAGCACCTTCTTCACCTCTGAGCTCTTTGCAGTGTTCAAGGACAAGGAGCAGGTTTGGAGGGACAAGCTCAACTTGAGAGCTGGACAAGTGTTTTTTCTGCACATGAGCAGCAACCAAGTAAAAGCTCTCGACAAAACACCCTTATGTCCACCCAGAGGTGAGCAGAGTCCAAGTGGATGCACTCAGAGCATCAGTCAGGCAAAGCAAGAGCCAAGCACACCCTCCTTGGACAGGAAATAAAAGGAATTTGAAATTAGAAATGGGTAATGCTATGTATTTACACCACCCCATGCCCCAAACAACCCTCAGTCCAACTCCAATTTATCCCCTTTTCCCACTGCTTAGCTTGGCCTCTCTTGCCCTAAATGATTAATGCCTGAAATCCTCACCCATTTATGCCTGCAGCATTTTCATCTTGCCTGTAGCCAGTCCACAAAGCCACCTCTGTCTGGGTTCAATTTAAATTAAGACACACAGAGTTAATTAAGTCTGCTAGCTGGCATCTCAACCTAACCACATGCATACACAACTCTCCTTCCAGACTCCTTTTCCACAGGGACAGGAGCAGGCACCCTGCTCCAATGTGCAGAGCAAAGAGGCTTTTAACAAGACTCCCAGATTGCAGAGGGCTGCAGGAAAGGCAGGAGTGTTGTGGCTGGAATTAAATTGGGCAATTTAAGGCAATCAAAACCATTTTTCTAAAGCCAGCCTGAAAGTCATGCTGGTGGAATAGCTCAGGGGTCTCAGTCATTTTGAGAATTACTTTGTCACCAAGGAGAAGCATCTCCCAGCAATCTTTGGTCATCAGAGGATATTTGCAGGTGCTGATGTTCTCCTGACAGGTGACCTCCTTGGACCTCACTGAGAAACACTGCTCAGTGAACTGGGGCAGGGTGGGCACCTGGCTGGGGCTGTCCCACAGCACAGCCCACACAGAACTGCTCAGGAATCAGGAACCCAGCACCTGGGTGGGTTTTCCTTCTGGGAGGAATGTCAAAATATTTGGTGCTGCATTATTTCCTGTCTGTGATTATCTGTAACTAATTTAATTAGTTATACCCCAGCAAGTTGAAGAATTACAACTTGGTTTAGCTCCACTGGCAACGGATGTAGTTTTGAATATTGAAATTAATCATTTACTATCCCAGTCTGTATTAAATGACTCCTTATGCAGACCTACAGGTAAGATTTAAGCTACAGAAGGGAGAATTAGAAGTTTTCAAGGTTCTGATCCTCATGCCCAGGGTTTGGGGTTGTTTTTCCTCCCCCATTACTCTGTGAGAGATTTGAGTTCTGGCACAAACACAGCAGCTCAGCACGGGCAGCAGAAACCGTGGGCCACGACCTCACCCTCGGAGCTTCTTTCTCATTCTGGAATTGAAATCTGATTGTTAGATGGAAAACAGAAAACCCTCGTGCTAACCACAACTCCAAAGTCTGCAAGTGCTGCTCTGGGGACATTTCCAAGAGTCAGCAGAACTGGCTCCCAACAGGCAGAACTCTTTGGTGGCAACAGCATTTCCTACCTGACTCTACTTTGTGACTACTAATTACAGGGACACAGGGATGGTCAGGGCATCCTCACACCCTCCCTGGGGTCAGTGCTCAGTTTCTTGCAGCGATGGGCTGGTGAAGAAATCACTTCTTGGCAGAAGTCAGTGACACAGAGAAGGATCAGGCAGCTTTGCCCAAAGTTCAGCACAGGCCCAGAGTGGAAATTCCACACAGGGAACAGAAACTTACCAGTAAAACATTGCAACAAATTCAAACAACAAAAAAAATCTACTTCAGTTGCAGATGTTCAGAAGTTTTCAGAGCATTTACATGGCAAGAGTGAAGAAATCAGACTGGCTTGGGTTTGGTGTTTCTGTCTAAATTGCCAAATAATTTTGCTCTTCAACCCTTGTGCTGCACTAGGCTCTCTTTCCATGGAGTCAACAAATTCTTTAGCCCAAAACTCTGCTGTGGAGAGAACTTGCTATTCCAGCTGGTTCAAATGCAGGCAGCAATTAGACAAAACTGCTCTATACTGCAGTGACCCAGAGAAAATGTAAAAAAAAAAAGGGATAAATCCAGGAGTGATTCCAGGCTTGTGCCACATGTCCACAGAGAGGGCTGTAAATCATATAACACATCCTTTTGGAAGGGGAAAACCCAAACCCCACACTCAGAGAGGTAGCTCAGGGCCAGGCTGAAGGATTTGCAGCACAGAGGGTGGCTAAACCCAATTAATAATGCCCACTGCTCACTGAGCACCTCAGTGCTGGGCAACCAGGGCCAGATGCTTCTCTCCACTCTGCTCAAGTCTGTGCTCAGTCTCCCAAGGCTTTGGTGCTCCTGCTGTGAACCTGTGCTCAGCCACTTGGAAAAATCATCCCAAAATATGAATAAAACCATCCACAGAAGCAGCACAAGACAGAAGCAAAGAGCAAGAAGCGGCTGTAATTTGGGTAAGAAATTAGAGAAAACAAATAAAAGAAGGTATGTCATTTCAAAGGGAACTTCATGCAAAAGCAGCAGCACTTGCATCTGATGTACAGAAAGCTGCAAAAGAATTATTTATAAAGCCCAATGACACAGATTCTTCTATTGCTAAAGTGACAAAGTAAGATAAGATAAGCTGGGCTCTTTGCTTTGACAGCTTCACTGTCGGCCTTCAGCATTCAAACTTTTGATGTCTGGAGTTGAAAACCAAGTATTTTTAGATTCCATTTTCTTTCCAGGATGTTATCACACAAGAAGAAATAACCAAAGTTGAGAAGTTCACACCTGTCCATTCTCCATCTGTGAAACCGCTGAACATAATTAGCTGGAAAAACACATTCACCTGCCAACGTGAGGCTTTCCACAAACTGCAGGGCAAGAAAAGCTGAGCAAAGTGCAAAGAGTCCCCAGTGAAAGCGCCACAGAGGTGTGTGCTCAGTGCTTGCACCTCCTGCACACCACAGACACCCTGATCTCCGCTGCAAACTCAAGTGCAGCAAAGCCCACTTGAGCAGAAAGCTTGAACACTTCACCCACGAGCTGAAAGCAGAAAGAATCCAGGGGGGTGAATCATGGTGATATCATCTCTCCAGCAATAAAGAGAATAATGTGTGAAGCTTCACCAGAAAAGGGAATTATACTTACAGGGTGTAGAAAGATGTTATTTATCAGTGTATTTTTGTCTACACCCACACCACAGAAATGTAGCTGTGAAGTGTAAATCCAGCACGGGATTTACACAACAATTTGTCAACAACCTGCTGGCAAAATGCTGCAGTCTCTGGTGATCTCCAGGTAATCCTGATCCTGACCACCACCTGGAGGGCTCCTTGGAGAGAAAACTCCACATTCTGCAGAGATTACTCTGGGGAATTAATACTTCCCACCAATTTGCAGGAAATCAGTATTTTACTACAGCTTGTTATTCAATGCAAGGTGTGGATTCTGTTTTCATAAATTTAATTTAATTCCCTGCATGGCTAAGCAGTAAATACAGACTTTTTAAGAAGGATGGGAAGAGTCTGGTACCACAAATAACCAGGATTCACCTCAGGAAGAGGTTGAATGTAAGGGATATTTACAGAAAAGAGATGAAGCAGGGAAAGCAGGCAGATTAAACTGTAAATAATCCATCAACAAAACTCAACAACTTCCTCCAGGAGGCTGCTGCACCCCTTCCCCAGCTTCACACCTGCTGTGAAGGTTTGTTTCAATATTTGCAAGGTGAGCTGAAGCCAAAGTTACCTTGCAGCCACTCCTCTGCCTGCTGGGCTCTCCTCTGGGCCATCAGCCTGTTCCCCATGTTCCTGCGGCGCCTGGGCATCCCCTCTGCTCGTTCTTCCCCGTGGGGCCGGGGCCTGGCCCCTGCTGCTGCTGCCACATTCTGCTGGTGCTCCTCATCAGCTGCAAGAAGGAAATAAAATATTCCCATCAAATCTTTCTTTTCTGCCTCCGTTTCTCAGTTACCAAACAGCAAGGACCTTTTCTTTCCAAAGTATTCTGATTTTTTAAAATTTTTATTTTGTACTCGTGTAACTTAGATTCATCTGATGGAAACCTCGGAGCATGAACGTTTCAGAGAGGAATATATAAATCATTACACATGAAACCAAACCTGAAGGGCAAACAGGGATCACAAATTACAGCTGAAATAAACACAGTTACAGGGTAACTTCATTCTACCCTGCTGATCTGAACTCCTCAAAACACAGGTAGGTACAAACAGGACACTGCAGCTCTCACTGCCATCCTCTCTGCATATGCTGCAGGCACACATTAAGATCTGGCAAACGAAGAATATCCTAACAGGATCAGCTGGGAGGATGGAACTGACCAGTGGGTTCATTTCAGAAGTTTTCCATAGAAAACTCTCGGATATTTTTACTGATGCCTCCTGTTGCTAATAACGATGTGTTATAGCAAGTGTATTTCTCAGAATTCCAAAGATCATCCCATTTTAAGGCTAAACTAAGAAACGTTAAAAGCTTCTGTAAACATTTCCTCTTATGACAGTCATGCCAAAAAAATCAGATAATGGTAAAATATCATCACCCTTGATACCTGCTCTGCATATTCTGTTGATAAGCTTAACTGATATTTGTTACTTGCTCAATCCTGCAAGGTATTAAGCCTTTTAAGCCTTAATTCAGGCAAATATTCAAAAGGTCTCATGGAAAACTGCAGAACTACTCATTTACTCCAACTCAGGACACATTTATTTTGTGATCTGCCAGGTTATTTTGTGTCCCAGCAGGAGCACAAAATGCTTTGCACGCTGTGCCAAGTCTCCAGCATGCTCTGATCCAAACAATGCCTTCCTAAAAAAACTACCATTAGCATATCTCCCATCAGAAAATGAGATTCATTATGACTGAGTCTGTGCACACCAAAGGTGTGCCTGCAGCTCACCTCGGTTATCTCAGCCTTCAAAGCTCTGCCTCTGGGGCTGATAAGGGCACGGCTGCAGCCCCGAGCTCAGCAGGGCTGCACAGCAGAGCCACCCGGGGCAGCCTTTGGCCAGCAGAGCCCTCAGCAGCTCGGGGAGATGTCACAGGGATGTCAGCACCCCCCACAAACTCCAGCCCCACCACGCTGTGACATTTGGAACTGAGTCACTGCCCTGTCACACTGCTGTCGCCCTCCTGGTCCCATCCACCTCTGCAGACGACACGGGGCTCCACCGAGTGCAGGCTCCAGAGATGCCATCATCCCTTCAAGGCTGGCCCAGTCCTATTCACAGCATGATAACACATATTTGAAATGCTGTAAGAAACATTTTCCTGCAGAGACAGAGCAGCACATCACTTCTTGGATACTGATAAATGCCAAAAACATTCTGCAAAAAGCTTTTTATACAAATGCAGTACTTCTCTTATTAAATTATTGAGATTTGCTGCAATTCAAACCTCAGCATCCTTTCACCTGCAAACTTCAGTCTCTCAGTAATTCCCAAGATGGTCCTGCCCAGCAGATCAGCTGTGCAGTTCCAGCATTCATTCATTCTGGTTTTGGTTCCTGTTGTCCTGTGAAACAGAGACTGCTTTGCATTTTATGAAAGAGGAATCTATTTATAAGCCATGTATTTATTTCAAACTGAGGAGCTCAACCCTCACGGAGAAAAACATGTGAATCAAGCTCTCTGCTTTTCTCCATTTAGTTCTCTACAGGAGACTCAGTAATTCCTCAAAGTCACCCATGTGGACTGGGCTCAGGATTTAGAAAACCCCATCAAACCTGACACATATCATGGTCAAAAGACAGGGCATTTGTTGGACAGTATTTGTCACATCTCCAAAACGTGCACATTAACAGCAGAAGACACTCAGCCACTATGAATTGTCATTTAGAAGGAAAAAAAATGTTTTAATTAAGCTTTTTTTCTTCCTTCCAGTCCCTAAAATATTTCTTCTGATTGCAGTTTCTTTTTCAGCAGCACACAGCTGGCTGAATATGAGCCAGTGGCACCTGGCTTGTGGCAGCACTGGGGTGGCAGCAGGGCCAGGGCAGTGCCCGTCCCCTGTCCTGGCACTGCTGGGGCACCTCCGGGCCCCTCACAAAAACATCTTGAGGGGCTGGAGAGAGTCCAGAGAAGGGAACGGAACTGGGGAAGGCTCTGGAGCACCAGGAGCAGCTGAGGGAGCTGGGAAAGGGGCTCAGCCTGGAGAAAAGGAGGCTCAGGGGGAACCTTGTGGCTCTGCACAACTCCCTGACAGGAGGGGGCAGCTGGGGGGAAGTTGAGCTCTGCTCCCAGGGAACAGGGACAGGAGGAGAGGGAACGGCCTCAGGCTGGGCCAGGGGAGGTTTAGATTGGATATTGGGGAAAATTTCTTCATGGAAAGGGCTGTCCAACCTTGGCACAGCTGCCCAGGGCAGTGTTGGAGTCCCCATCCCTGGGGGGATTTAAAAGCCACGTGGATGTGGCACTTGGGGACATGGGTCAGTGGTGGCCTTGGCAGTGCTGGGGGAATGGTTGGACTGGATGATCTTAGAGAGCTTTTCCAACCTTTTTAACTCGAGCATTCCACAGCTTCTGCTTGCCAGGCACTCAGCTGGGCAGGGATTTGGAAAACATGAATGTTACTCATTGCATTTCTTCCTGTCCTTCGCAGGAGGAGGAGAAACTCCTCGCTTGCTGTGCTGTAACACACCTGGACCTGGTCCCTCAGGGGTCAGGGATTTGCCTACGTGACTCCAGACACAGCACTTGTTACAGAATGCTGAAAGTTCAGCTGTGCTCTCCCTCCCCCTGAGCCGTGTCACACACTGATGGCACACAGAGGAGAGGCTTCACAGAATAGAGAACACACCTAAAAATCACTTTTGCTTCTACTTGGAGCTGCACTGACCGTCAGATCTGAGCTCCGGAATGATTTGCTCTGGGGTCTGGCCCTGCTGGGGTTTTTTTCACCTCCTTCAGCAGCACAGGGCGGGGTTTGGCTGCTGCTCTTATCTGAAGACATCTCTTCATTTTCCTGGAGCTGCAGAGGTCTCAGCAGTGGCACCCCGGGGTAGTCAGATCATGCAGAGATTAGTCACACAAGCACTAATTAGCCTTGATCCAGAGCCATCTGAATGAAAATTAATGGCCAGCATTAAAGGGATGAGACAAGTGATCCACAGGCTTTGCAGAATGGCAGGCCAGACTGAATTAATGAGATAAACCCATCAAATTAACAGGTAATACAAACAAACCACTCAACAGCTGTCTGGGAATGGGACAGGGATGGGCTCAGTTTGTATTTGAAGCTGTGGTGCCCAAGGTCTGACTCAGCCCTCAAAACCCAGGAACAGCTCTGTGCTGGGCACAGCAGCTCTGCCTCACTGCTCAGGAAGCATCAGTGCAGCTGGGAGATTATTTCAGCTGACCTGTCAGCCAGGGCACAGCAGCAGCTTTGAGACTGTCGTTGTGTCTCCTTCCCAAAGGCAGAGAGAACAGAACTGTGCTCTGAAAGCAGAAATCTTTGCTGAACTGGATGTGAAGCACCACTGCAAAAACCACCATGGAATCTTTCAGAGCCCAGCTCAGGACCTCATTTCACACTCTCCAGGCAGAAATCTGCCCCTTCATAAAACTGTGCAAACTTTTGCTTACAGCAGAGATGCTTTTCTGGAGAAGCACCCGCTTGCCTCTCACAGCACCTTCTCTCAGTTCCATCAGATGAGCAGCTGACACCTGGGCTGGCAGGAGGCAGTTCAGGGCTGCCTCAGGGACACAGCTCCACCTGCTGCATCCCTCACACGTGGTGGCACTTCCCTCCATGCTGGTGGCACCACCCAGCACCTTCTGCCTCCATGCAAAACCTCTGAAATTCAGAAAGGGATTCAAAATGCAGCAGGTGGAAGCTTCCCTGGGGAGGTGCTTTGGCCCAGTGCAGTTTATTACAAAGAGAGGTGACAACCACGTGTAAAATACGGAAATGCCTTCTTTATTATTATTATTTTCAGTACAACAAGTCCAGGCATGATCCTGCTGGAAACAGCTCCAAGTGACCTTTCACAGGAATACAAAGGTACAGGATGTACCTCTCCTGATCTTCCCTAAAGCAGGCAAGCCTTGAACATTTTTAAAAGCCAATTTCCAAGAGAGAACATAAAAGAAACTGCTGCCCCAATCCCGGCACGCTAACAAGAAAAGGTGAGAGCTCCCACCACGTCTTTAGGTCCAGTGCCCCTGGTTCCAATTCTTTTCCATGTGGCAACACAGATTTATTGGCAGAATGGTGGCAGCTTCCATTTTCAATCTAAGAAAATGGAATAGGACAGCAAATTCCTGCTTAAAACTAAATTTTGTAGCTATTACATACACCACAGTCCCAGTGGTTCTGAAAAATAATTTCTGTGGTGTACAGAGAACAAAGTCATCCCCAGCAGCTGAAATTCTGTGAAGAGTTTTATCATGACAGAAACCAGTATATTAAAGCAAAAAATATCTTAAAACCACAGTAAAAAAAGCAAGACCAATTTGGAAGTGTCAAAGAGTTACCACTAAAAAAGGCTCCAACATGATTAAGCTGTCCTGAATGTAAATTAACTTCAACCAACTTGCTCAAAATCAATATTAATGCTTTTTAAAAAATAATTCACACTATTTAAAACAAATGCTTGGGCTTCAATTTAGAACTGTGAATGCTTAAAGAGAAAAGAAATCCTCCCAAGCCCCTGATTTATCTAAATCGTGACAGTGTCAAGCTCAGGAAATTATTAGTTTCTCCACGACGTGCATCCCTCACTTTTACAAAAAGTTCATCTCTCCATTCATAGGAATCCAATGAAATTACATCAGTTTCCAAACCCTTCCAAGAGAAAGGCTTAGACCAGGTCGGTGGAAGCAGAAGGGTGTGAGAATTGTGCTGAAAAATGTAATTATTATCAGCAAAATCTGCTTTTAACACAGATTCATTTCCAGCACAATCTTGCACCGAGTGACTGTGTTTATACTAAAGGTGTGGTGGTTTTTCATCTCAATTAAAAATTATCAAAGCAACTCCCCCAAAACAATACTAATTCTAACCCCCAAACACCCCATATCCCCATATTCTGTAGAGGTATTGACCACGAGTTTAGAGCTTGCCCTGGCTAAACATTTTAATTTGACACCTGGCAGCCAAACAAGCTCCCTCCTTCCAGTGTGAGAACACAGCAAGGTCAGTGAGTTCACACCACACCTGACTCCTTCCCACAACACTCAATGCCCACCCACACAAGGTCACTTTCACCACAGTGGAATTGGCAGTGTTGGTTAGGGTTGGAATCAGTGATTTTAAAGGTTTCCAACCTCGATTTTTCTCTGATCTAACACTGCTCAGCAGTGACACAGAGCTGGAAGTGCTGCATCATCCACCTGATTCCCACAACACCTGAACTGCCATGGCCAGCACTGGCTGAGGTGGAAAAGTGGCACATGGCACAGGATTGAGTCCAGATGGCTCTGGGACATCGCCAGTGAGGGAAACTCTGCACCCTCTGTGGGCAATCTTTTCCAGTGCTTTCAGTAAAGAAATTCTTGCTCATGTTCAGGTCGAGCTTCCTGGGCATCAGCTCCTGCCTGTTCCTCTGGTGCCACTGCTGGGCCCCCAGAGCAGAGCCTGAGCCCTGCTCTGAGCCCTCCCTGCAGGTACTGACGGACACGAATGAAGTCCCCTCTCAGTTTTCTCTTCTCTAGGTTGAACAGCCCCAGCTCCCTCAGCCTTTCCTCATCAGGAAATGCTCCAGCCCCTTCATCATCCTCTGCTGGACCCACTGCAGGTCCCTGCTGTCCTGAGGCGCCCAGAGCTGGACACAACAACACAGACGTGCCTGTCAGGACTGAGCAGAGGGGCAGGATCACTCCCTGACCCGCTGAAATACTCTTATCCCAGGATCCCCTTGGCCTCCTTGGCACAAGGGAACACTGCTGGCTCAGGGATAGCTCGTTGTCCACCAGGTCCTTCCCATTAAGTCAGACCCCAGTCTCTGTCAGTGCTCAGGGTTGTCCCCTCCCCACGTCCACGACCCTGAACTTGTCTGTGCTGAATTTCAGAAGGTTTTTCTCAGCCCCTCTCTCCTGCCTGTCGAGGTTCCTCTGAAGGGCTGCACGGCCCTCTTGAGACATCGGCTATTCCTTGTTTTGTATCATCAGCGAACTTGCTGAGAGAGCATCGACCCCTTCCTCGAAGTCATTGCAGAACAAGTTACAAACACCGGGCTCAGTACAGAACCCTAGGGGACACCACCGGTGACAAGCCTCCGTCTACACCCTGTGCCCTTGATCCCGAGCCTCGGGATCTGTTCTCCATTTCCCCACCCGTTTGCAGGAACCTCAGGGACACCCTCACAGAACCCCCGACAGAGAACTCAGACTTCCAACCCGCCGCCCCTCAGCCTAGGGCCGCCTCAGGCCGGGAACCCTCAGTCCCCAGCAGCAGCGGCACCTCGGCACCGTCACCCCGCGGCCTTCGGGGCAGCCCGGACAGAGGGCAGGGTTAAAAACCCGGGACACCCCAAAACCCCTCGGGACCCCTCAAAATCCCCGCTCCCCCCAACATGGCGGCTCCCCCTGGGGGGCCGCCCAAGGCCCGGCGCCCCCTGGCGGCTCGCCACAAACGCGCCCCCCGCGCGTGCGGACCGGGTTGAGAGCAGGGCCGCGCCCACCGGAACGGCCTGCGGGGGGAGCAGGGTGGCCTGGCCGGTCCGCTCGGCCCCGTGACCCACCTGCCCTGGCTTGCCCGCGGAGGCGGGTGGCGAAGAAGAGAAGGACGGCGAGCAGCACAGCAGCGGCGGCGAGCAGAACGGCGTCCATCCCGCAGCATCAGCCCCGCCCACATCACCCTTGGTACGCCCCGTCCCCTTCCCGTGCCGCAAGGCCCCCCGCGCGCGGGCTGCCCCGCGGGGTGCCTGTGGCGGCGCGGCGGGCTGCGATCGGGCAGGCGCGGCGCGGGCAGCCC
>WEKY01057643.1:160516-245901 GCA_013390045.1 Picathartes gymnocephalus | reverse complement strand
GGGCAGCCCGCGGGCGGGGTCCTGGCACGTCCATGAGGCGGGCGCTGAGGGAGGGCGCGGAAAGAGGAATTAAAAAGGGAATTAAAGCAGGAGTTAAAGGAGAAATTTAAAATTATCAGGCAAAACCGGCTGTGAGCGCGGCCCCCGCGGGTTTGGCCGCGGAGCACGGCTGCTGAGGGGAGCTGGTGACGCGTCCGTCCTCCACACACGGCGGCTGGGCCCAGGCTGGGGAGATCCTCAGCCGTGACCCCGCAGCGGGTCCAACCCAGGCAAGCCCTGACAGCTGTCGAGGTGTCCCTGGCAATGGTCAAACTTAAGTTAGGCCTCCGAGTAATTTTTGCCTTCTGCCCTTAGGTCTCTGGAATTTGGGAATGGGATGAAGCTGGAGCTGCCTGGTTCAGCAGCGTGTCAGGAGCGGTGTCCTGACCTGGCCTGACCCAAACGTGCACGAACAGGTGCAGTAACTTGCAGTGGAGATGGAGAACAAATTTCCCCCCTTTGAAAGGTCACCCACTATTAGATCTGAAACTGTCAGGCTGTGTCCCTGTCCTATGAATGAGGAGAGGAAGTGTTTTAAGCTCTACCCATTTTCACTTTGTGGTTGTGAAGTTCTGGCTGATCAAGCCCTTTCTTGCTTCAGAAATGCCTTCAGTGCGGCTGTTTAAAGCACTCTTAGTGGGGGGAAGTGTTTTAATAAATTGAAAATGCAAATTAGAGGCTATGAGACATCTAAAGGTGATCAAAAGCACTGTTTTAGCTAATTAGTCATTGCTGTGGACTCCACAGCTGCCTGTGTCCCTGTCACGAGCTCGAGATGAGTTCAGATCTGTCAGCACATGAAAAGCAGCTTCTGCTGAGGGATTTGCTGAATTTTAGCAACGAAGAACCAGCAACACAGTGGGAAGTTCTCAAAAAGGAACTGCACTACAGGCAGAGTGTTTTATGGCAAAGTTTTATTTTCGTAATAGCCTTTCAAATCTTATTTTAGAAATCATTCATAGAATCATAGAATGGTTTGGGTTAGAAGGAATCTTAAAATCCAACTTGTTCCAACCCCTGCCATGGGCAGGGACACCTCCCACTATCCCAGGCTGCTCCAAGCCCTGTCCAACCTGCCCTTGGATACTTCAGGGCTCCAGGGACAGCCACAGCTTCTCTGGGCACCCTGTGCCAGGGCCTCCCCCTGCCCCCCGGGAGGAATGCCTTCCCAATATCCCACCTATCCCTGCCCTCTGGCAGTGGGAGCCATTCCCTGTGTCCTCTCCCTCCATCCCTTGTCCCCAGTCCCTCTCCAGCTCTCCTGGAGCCCCTTTAGGTCCTGGAAGGGGCTCTGAGGTCTCCCTGGAGCCTTCTCCTCTCCAGGTGAGCACCCCCAGCTCTCCCAGCCTGGTACTAGAGCAGAGGGGCTCCAGCCCTTGGAGCATCTCCGGGGCCTCCTCTGGACTGGCTCCAGCAGCTCCATGTCCTTCTGATGTTGGTCCCAGGGCTGGGGCAGCTCTGCAGGTGGGGTCTCACCTGAGTGGGGCAGAGGGGCAGAATCCCCCCTCCCCTGCTGCCCACGCTGCGGGATCAGCCCAGGGCATGAAGGGGTCTGGCTGGGCCATGTGGAACTTCTCACCCAACACCCCCTCAGGTTCAGCTTTGGCCAAAGCAGATGATGGGAAGCTGGAGGTTCCCAGACCCTGTTTGTCATCCAGCCCTGCAGGCAGCTAACGTTTGTGCCAGTGCTGAGGGTTTTATTTCCCTGCATGGTCCCTACAGCCTTTAATAAGGAGATGGTGTTAATGATGGGATGTCACCTGCTCCTCTCTGGCTGCAGAGGGAGCAGAGGAGTTTTTCCTGTAGGTGTCACCAATATCCCGTGTAGAAACTGAGCTTAAACTCCCGAGGAATACGGAGCATGGGATGCTCAGGTCAGTTTGATGCGACACCAGAGTCTTCTGAAATATTTGACATCCCTTGGGTTTTGTTTCACAGAAGGCTTTTTGTGCTTTTCCTAATTTCAGTCTGGAAAAATCCCTCTGGTTTCTTCAATAACCATGTAAATTCCAGAGGATTTTGAAGCTGGCTTTCTACCAGGACACTGGGAGAATGTGTGAAGGCTGTGATGAGCTGTGGGTGGTGATTGAGTTTGGTGACTGCTGCTGGAGCGTGACTTGTTCCACTCAGTCATGCAAATACTGCAAGAATCTCCTGGAATCATGGAATGATTTGGGTTGGGAGGGACCTTGGAGATGATCTCGTTCCACCCCCTTCCATGGGCAGGGACACCTTTCACTATCCCTGGCTGCTCCAAGGCCTGTCCAGCCTGGCCTTGGACACTCACAGGCATCCAGGGACAACCACAGCTTCTCCGGGCACCCTGTGCCAGGGCTCAGTACCCTCACAGGGGAGAATTCCCTCGTTAATCTAAATCTGCCCTCTTTTAGTTTAAAAATGTTTCCCCTTGTCCCAGCAGTTTTAAATCCTTAATCGCAATAATCCATTATTTGCAGACCTATGGAATTTCCTCACCCAGCCTGGGGGCTGCAAAGGTGGATTTTTGCAGCTAAAAGCCTGATCCCAGTACAGGCAGTTTTAAAGGAAAATTGGTCATCTTTGAATTTATTTTGACAAAAGGTCAAATAGCACATTCCCCCTCAAACACCTCATTGTTTATAGGAATGATGTAGAATCACAGAAACATTATGGTTAGAAAAGCCCTCTTGGGATCAGGAAGTCCACACATTACCCCGCTGCCAAAGCCACCACTAAACCACCCCGAAGTTCCTCCTCTACAGCTAAAATCCCTTTAAATTTAAATCCCTGCGGGGCTGGAGGCACATCCACCTGGAGGCTGGTCCCTTTTCTGTAGCAGCCGGGAGAGCTCGCCCAGCTGGCAGAGCAGCCCCCAGGCTTTGATCCAGTGACGCGGTGGCGTCAGGTATCGATGGCCGGTAATGAGGCTCGAAGGAGCGGCAATTCCGTGCTAATAAACTAAAGTGCATCCAGGATCTCGGTGTATCCCGGGCCCCGGGGCCAACTGGCACAAAACGCCCTCTTCCACACTTGTCAGCTTGCCTCACCTTCCAGGAGAGGGTGGCTGGATGCGATCTGCCTGCTGGGAACTGTTCCTGGATTGCTTTGAGCCGGGAATTATCTAGGAAAATGCAGCTTGGCACCCAAGTTTGTGCAGAGGGACTTTCGAACCGTTTTCTACCATGGATGTACTTCCCAGTGCCTGGGCACGCCTTATTTCCCAGCAGGGATGCAACTTTCGTGCAGCAGGATTTATTTACAGGGAGAAATGCTGCAAGTGCTGCCTTCCAGCTCCCTCCCACTTGGATATGGACCTCGGCGATCCTTCCAGTTCCCCTGGAAATGTGCTGATGAAAGGGAGCGTTTCTGCATCACTCCTTTGTGCCAGTGGGGACACGGCACCTTCCAGGAAGCACTCTGGATTGCAGGATCACACTCTGGGAAGGGTCTGGATCAGGGTGCCAAAGAGCTGCAGATTATTTAATAATTGCAGGGCAGTGAGCTGGTGAACCCAGATGTGGGGTGAGCTCCACCCAGGACCACCCTGCACCATCTGGAACTCAGTACCTCCCCAAAGCCTCTGAAGAAGCTTCTGAGATCTGTCTTGGTCTCTTGAGGTCCTGCTACTTCCTTCTCACTGCTTGGGTCACTTGTTTTAGGAGAAATAAGCTGGTTTATTGTTGCTTGAGATAGCTTCCAAATCTACCTTAAACAGCAAAATTTAAACACTAGTTATAGTGATAAAATAGATTAGTTCTTGAAAACAACATTACAAAATTAAGAAATGCATGAAAATTTGAAGGCTTGAAATCATTGTGAGGTGATTCCCTCTGTGTTGTAACAGCTCAGTTCTGCTCTGAAGGTTTGAGTGTCTGGTCTAGTTCAGCCACAGCAGCTTCTGGGCCAGGACGTCTGAGTGATGCAGGGAGTGAGACTTGATCAGATAAAGGCCTCTTTTGCCTTAAAAGCTGGGGGAAGATTTGAAACAAATAATGCCACTAAAGATATAAATCTAAAAGAAATTCAGCCAGGCTAAGGATTTCTTTGAGCAAGTCTTCAAAAATGTTTGGAGATCAAGGCTGTTGTGCTAACAGGGGATTAAAGAAAAAAATAGTGGTGAAGTGAAATCTCTGCAACTGAAATTCAGGTGCTTTCCTTCCTGTGGGCACAAAACCAAAACCTTTGAAAGGCTCTTCGGTAAACAGTGACAGTGAAGCCACAGAGGTGGTGGATTTGGGTGTCCCTGACGACACCTTATATGGCTGTAGCTGCATCTGTGTACATGGATGTCTTTCCAGCAATCCATCTACATCCTTTTCTTCATCTGTTTTGGCTATAAACTGTTCCAGATGACTCCTAACCAGTGTTCCTTGGGAATGGGCACATTCCTAGAAAAGACCTGTTAGAGTCCCCATCCCTGGACGTGTTCAAGAACAATTGGAGGTGACAGTGAGTGCTCTGGCCTGGTTGACAAGGTGGTGATGGTCAAAAGGTGGACTTGATCTCGGAGGTCTTTTCTGAGACTTAGCTCCAGCTGCATGATCTGAGCACAGTCCCAGCATCAGGCAGGGCTACTCCTCTATGCCTGGCATTTTGTAGCTGAAAATCGAAGACAAAAGAAATTGGTTTTCTTCCCTAAATCAGTCCTGGGGAGGGCAACCATCACAGAAACAGCGGTGGTGGAAATGTTCAGAGGAAACGTTCAGAGGTTGCTCCTGTTCTGGGTGTCTTTGTCATTCAGAGCTGCTCCCACTGCAGAGTTCTCTCGGCTCATGCCCATCGAGCTGTTTGGCTAGAGCCTTAATGAGTTTCTTGTATCTTTTCAAAATGTAAATTGTAACCAATTTACAAGTCACTAGTTAAGAAGTCGGTTGCTGCAGCCCCACTTTAATTTCACCTGTCCCTTCCTGTGTTTCCATTAAATCCCATTTAATTACAAATCCTATCTCATTCTCGTGGCATCAGCTCCATTTGTAATAAATGTCCCTCAAAGTCTGTGACTCAGCTGACAACACACGAGCAGTGACCAAGACTTGGATGATCAGGATTTCCAGCACAAATTACCCAACAACTGTTCTCCTGTCTCCAAAAATCCACCAGCACGAAGGGGAAAGAAAACCAGAGATGCCAGAATGGGATTTGGTTTCTTTGCTGCAGGTGAAGAAAAGGGGAACAGTTGTGACCCAGCAGTACCTCCCTCAGGTTGTCCCCAGGGACCACGGGGACTCGCAGCTGTAATGGCTTTGCTGCCTGAGGGGAGGCTTTTAGCTGCAAAAATCCACCTTTGCAGCCAACTCCCATAAATCCAGGGTGCTTAGTTGGATTGCAGACTCCGCTTAATGGGAACGTTGCTCACCGTGTCACGTCTTGGTTTTGGCATGAGCATCTTGAGTCATGGGTTCCATTTCTCTTTCTGGATGCAGCACTGAAGAAATCACTTTTATTTTGGCTTGGCTGGAGTCTGAACTGTGGGGTGCCCGTTGTCTTTGGAACAAAGCCTTCCTTCCTTAAAGGCTTTTCCCCACCTTTCTCAGCATCCCTTTACCTCTGCTGTTCCTCTGTGCTCATGAGCACACGGTGGAATGGGCCAGGGAGTGGATCCTGGCTTCTGATAACCTTTTTATCAGCAGAAGATGTGTCTGTGGCACAACAGCATTACTGGTGTAACCCAAGGGTGGGTGTTCAGCTGCCTGCATTCATCTCCCTTCCAGACTCCTCCAGTGGGGCTGGACAAGCCCAGGTCCTCTTGCTCCCTGCCCTAGTGGTGCCAGACTTCACTTAATGTACTTAATGTATCTGTCCATCTTTCTGTCTTGCATATGAACAACTTGGCCAGTTGTGGTCTTGCCTTGTGAGATCTAATTTCTCTTTTCAGCTTTGTAATTAAGATTATAGGGAGTGGAGAGCCTGACTCCCGTCAGAGGGGTGGTGACAAAAGGATGAGAAGCAACAGGCCTGGGCTGCAGCAAGGGCAATTCCATAGGGCAAGGAACAACATTTTCACTGTGAGGATGGTGAAATGCTGGACCACGAGCCCAGAGGGGTTGGGGGCATTGCTTCCCTTGGAGGTGTCCCACACCCAGCTGGACAAGGCACTGCCCAGCCTGAATTCTGATGCAATCCTGCAAACGCCCATGAAACAGAAGGAATTGCATGTCCAAGCAGGGATGAGTGTGGATGCAGCCTGCAGTCTCCTTATCTGTCTTTGAAATGCCACTGCTCCGTGCAGCAGCTCCACACTGACAGCAGGCCAAGAACTGCATCAGCGACCAGGAATATTCGCTTTTCTCCTCGGACTGCGTGGAGTACACAGATAACTCTGGGAGCAGCAAGGCTGCTTTCATCTTCCTGGAGCTAATCCAAACGGATCACGTTGCTGGGGGAAGGCAGGGGAGAGCAGGAGAAGACAGAGTATCTTTATTTAAAAATAAATTAAAGAAATCCTTAAAATCAAAGCACTTAGCAGGGGTTCAGCAGAATCAGGAGGCAGCAGTCCTTGCTGGTGCTGAATTTATTGCCTGTGTTAAATGTCTGGACTGAATTGCCTTGTCTTCCCACAGATGGGGGTGCTCCTACCTAGTGTTGGTTGGGCAGTGGGGAAAAGGGAGCAGAGCTGTCTGTGCTGTCCCTGCTCTGTGGATAACTGAGGGAACATGGAATTGTTAGGAATGTCAGGGTGGATCAGGCTCAAGGCACACATAATCCAGTTCCTTGCTTTCTTCGATGACCAGCACAGCACATTTCCAGGCGTCATTTTAAAAGCTGTACAGAACATTTCAGAGGAGAAATCATTTATTTTGTACCCTTTTCCCCCCAAATATTGCCCTGACTGTCGTCCTTGCAGGGTCAGCTTTAAAAAATCAGGAAGATTTCCAAGAGTCTCTGGAAGGCTGTGAGTTGCTGGTGGTGGTGTAGACCCACAGTGGGTTGTAGGGACAAATAGTTGAGGTTGTCTCAACACCCTGGGCTGTGGGAACAGCCTGGGGAAGGCAGCTGGGATCCCCCAGGGAAGTGGGAAAAGATCAGAACTGACACATGGGCTTTGCCAGAGGTACCAGGGGTCTTTTGCTGCCTCTGTGTATTTTGAATCATGAAAGCCTGGGTAGGTGTTGGACTTGGATGATCTTTGTGGATCCCTTCCAACTCAGGATGTTCCATAGCACTCTAAAGGAAAGGGCAGGGAAACCCAGGCAACAAATGTCCCTCCAGAGCAGCCAGGAAAACACTTCTGCAGGGGTCTCTTTCTGCAGGGATCTGTCTCCAACAGAGGTCACGATGCTCAGAAATGACCTTTGCTCTGGTTTGTAGGTCCTAAAGTGGCTCAACTGAATCCCCAGGAGAGAGATACAAACACAGGGATAACCCCATGAACAAGATTCACTGGGTTTCATCTGCCAGTAGCAACCAAATCATAGAATCACAGACTGGTTTGGGTTGGAAGACACCTTAAAGATCGTCCCATTCCACCCCCTGCCATGCAGGGATGCCTTTCAGTATCCCAGTTTTCTCCAAGCCCTGTCCAACCTGGCCTGGGACATTGCCAGGGATGGAGCAGCCACAGCTTCTCTGGGCACCCTGTGCCAGGGCGTCCCCACCCTGACAGCCAAGAATTAACTAATTCTAATCCATCTAAATCCATTCTCCACTCAGCCTGTTTGTGCTCAGGATTGCCCCTACCCAAGGAATTTAAAGGAATGCCTCCTGTAAGTCTAGAGGAGGTGTGGATACCTTGTGAGTATGGGAGTCAGGAAAGTGGATTCCGGCCAGAGCTCCCAGGGCTCCTGTAGCCTTCTCCATCCTCCTCAGACCCTTCCCATCCCACTGCTGGGCATTATCCCAACTCTAAGCTGGCTGCAAAGTGGGGAGATGAGCTCAGTGTGGCTGCTGGAGGATTTCCTGGGTATTGATGGATGCATCAGGGGGATGGGGATGGGGACAGGTACTGTCTTTAGTGCCATTAATGCAGGGCTGGAGGATGAATCGATGGCCAGAGGAGACTGCCCAGGTTATTTTGTCTTCTCTTTGATTTAAGCACTGTACAATTAGTCCAGAGCTTGAAAATTATGCTATTAAACATTATGCTGTCCTTGTTAATGGATGGCTACTGGGAGAACTTACTGGAAGGCTTCCAATACTCCTGTTTCCATAGAAGTGTGCAGAAGGACAAGGGCTGCCCAGGTTCCCACCTATTCACCCCAAACCAGCATCACCTCTACTGCTGCATCCCTAATATTTGGCTGTCTGCTTGAAAGCCACGTGCCCTGCCCCACCTCCAAACCCTTCCAGCTCATCACTGTCCCTGTCACAGCAAGGATTTCCTTTATTCCTGACCTAAATCTTCCTGCAGACAATGTAAGCCCAAGATCACCCCCATGCCATAATGAATATTCATCATATTCTGTAGCATAATGAAGGTCAGTGTTCTTTAATAAGAGAAAGAAAGGCACACAGGAGGTCCATTCAATAACAGAGGTGACTGGTACAGAAAGCAGGGAGGTGTTGTAATTAATATCACAAGGGTGGGAATGTGCTAAGGAAAGTCCTGGCAACCAGGAGGAAGGGATGCCACGAAGTTTTAGCTTCAAGAAGTTAAAAAAAGCTTTGACTGAAGTTAATGGAAATTCTGCCCACATAAGAAACACAGGTGGAAGGGAAAATCGGCTTATTTTAATCAAAGCAAGAGGGGAAAAAAACCAACCCTAATTTAAATCAGTCCAAGTGATTGCAGGCTTAATTCTCTCCCCTTATTAGACTCTTCAATCCTAACCCTACAGTCCTAAGAGATCTCTTTACACTGGAGGCACAGGAATTTGATTTGTATGCACACTGACCTCAGAGTGATGGAGTGAATCCATCCTCTGTCAGTGGGGCGGATTCCCAATTAAATCTGCTGGGAAAGATGATTACATGCCCCCATCCTTGTCTGGAAGTGTGGTGGGTGGGAAGGTTCCCCTCTTTCAGTGCTCTCAGGTCTGAGGTGCTGGATAATTGCTATGGATGGAAAAAGGAGGAGGAGGTGCTTTGCTCCTGTTCTGAGCTGGAAGGAAAGGAGGGATGAAGCATCTGTCCATGAGGAGAGGCTGGGAGAATTGGGATTATTCAGCCTGGAGAAGGCTTTGGGGTAACCTATTTGGAGCATTCCAGGACCTGAAGGGGCCCCAAGAGGGGTGACTTGGGACAAGGGACAGAGTGACAGGACAAGGGGGGATGGATTCAAATGGAAATAAAGTAGATGTAGATTGGATATTAAGAAGAAACTCTTCCCTGTGAGGGTGGGGAGACCCTGGCACAGGGTGCCCAGAGAAGCTGTGGCTGCCCCTGGATCCCTGGCAGTGCCCAAGGCCAGGCTGGATGGGGCTTGGAACAACCTGGGATAGTGGAAGGTGTCCCTGCCCATGGCAGGAGGTTGGAACAAGATGGTCTTTAATGTCCTTTTTAACCTAAACCATTCCATGATTCTGTGATGAAGTTTAAAAAGGAGGGTGGAAAAAGTCAATCAGGACAAGTCTACTTTATTTAAAAAAAATTAATTCCCAGAATCTCATAATTAGAAAAAACCCCAAACCTCACCCTGCAATTTTTATTTTCCTCCACCCTGCAATTTTTCTCTGCTCCAAAAAAAAGAGAGAAGCAAGAAAAAGGATGCCAATTAGGTGTTACTTTAGAAAGCCCTGATAAAAAGCCCTGATTTACCTTGGTTCTAAATGGGGTTCAGCCAAAATTCCTACCAGGACATAAATGTGAACTCATTCCTTTCCTTCCCATTTCACTTTTTTCCATCCCAGAAATGACACAGGCGGAGCGGTTGGAAGCAGCCAATTCCCATGAATAAGTGGAGGAGAGACCCCATTTCATCCTGGCAGTCATTCTGGAAACAGGGCCAATTCATTAGGCAGAGATCTCCTCATCCCTGAGCAGAACAGCCTGTTCTGCCTGCCCCGAGTGCCTTCTGCTCTCCCAGCATCCACAGAGGTTGCTGCTTGGAGAGGGACAGCCTTGGAATCCTCCCCTGAGATATTTATATGGATTTGTGTGGGGAAAAAAAAAAAAAAAAAAAAGGCTGGGTTTTTGCAAAGTTTTTAATTTTTCACCCCTCCCATCCACCTTCTTCCCCATCCAGTCCTGGAGGATTCATCCAAAAAGAATGGTGTGTTTTGCAGTTATATTGTTTTTTCTTCTGTTGTTTGTTTTTGGTTTTTTTGGTTTTTTTTAGGGATTACTTTTCAACAGAAAAGCAAAACTACCCGTGAGAAAAAAGATCATTTTACCTCCCCTCATCCTGTCCCTTTGCAGCCTCGGGCTGGGCTCTGCACTGGCAGCCCCAGCCCTGCTGTGTCCTGGTGCCAGCAGTGACCCAGCCAGGAAGGACTGGGACTACTGGGTTTGGAGACTCCCCCAGGGACAGATTTTGCTGCCATCCCGTGGTCACTGCCCTTTGAAGGCACCGGACTGGTCTCAAGGCAGGTCTTGATGGTCTGGCAGTGACCCCCCCAAAACAGGAGCTGGACAAACTCCCACCAAGGCAGCAGAGAGTGGTGAAAGCTGAGAGAAAGGGACAGGGACTTCTCCTCCCATCTCCTTCTGAAACACAAGGACAGGTCATGAAGGGGCAGGTGCTGAAAAGGTGCTTCATCACCTTTAGGCATGAGAATTGCCTTGGAATCTTGTTTCATCTGTATGTATCCCCAATTTTTAAAAGAATTATAGACCCATGGAATCTCCTGAGCTGGAAGGGACCCACAAGGATCATCAAGTCCAGCTCCTGGCCCTGCACAGGGCACCCCAACAATCCCACCCTGTGCATCTCAGAGAGCATTGTCCTTTCAGGGTCCTGTCAGTGATGGGGTTGTGCTCATCCGTTTCTCCCGTGGCACTCCCAAGTCCCTCAGCCTTTCCTGACTTTTCCTTTGGCTGCAGAGAGAGGAAAAACATCCTGGGTTTAGTTTTAGCCCCTCCCGGCAAGAAAGACTTTGAGGGGCTGGAGAGTGTCCAGGGAAGGGAATGGAGCTGGGGAAGGGTCTGGAGCACCAGGAGCAGCTGAGGGAGCTGGGAAGGGGGCTCAGCCTGGAGAAAAGGAGGCTCAGGGGGGATCTTCTGGCTCCACACAACTCCCTGACAGGAGGGGACAGACAGAGGGGGCGGTCTTCCAGGGAACAGGGACAGGACAAGATGGAACGACCTCAAGCTGGGCCAGGAGAAGTTTGGGTTGGATATTTGGGATAATTTCTTCATGGAAAGGGTTGTCTAGCCCTGGCACAGCTGCCCAGGGCAGTGTTGGAGTCCCCATCCCTGGAGGGATTTAGAAGCCATGTGGATGTGTCACTTGGGGACATGGGTCAGTGGTGGCCTCAGCAGTACTGGGGGAATGGTTGGATTCACTGATCTTGGAGGGTTTTTCCAACCGTAACAATTCTTTGGTTCTGGAATTCTGTGGCTCAGTGATTCTGTCTATCTGCCCACCCATTGCTTTAATGCATCAGGTCTTTGGTGTGCACCAAGCTGAACCTTTATCTCCCCAGCCCAGTCTGGATCAGAGGGAAGCAAAAAATGCAACAGGACCTGGAGCAGAGCAGCCATTGCCACCTCCTGGCTCATGGGGTGACTTAAACAGCTCCATGATTTTGGTCCAGGTCCCCTCAATGAGCTCTTGGCTGGATCCCAGCACAGACCAGGAGCTCTCACACCCTGTGAGGGATTTCTGGGTTCTAACTATCAGTGAACTATTGAAGGCTTCTTCTTTTCATTGAGTCCAGGTGACCCTTCCTCACACATTTCAACCTCCTGAACACCTAGATCAGGCTCAAACATCCGGGGGGGAGCTGATTCCCTGGCTCCAGCACTGCCCATGAAGTGTCTGCGCAATCATTTTCCTTCAGTGCTTAAGTGGCTGGGGTGGATTTAGTGTGTCAGAGCAGAGACTCCACAAAAAGCAACATTTCCTGCATGCAGCACCATATTTCAGCATCGAGGATAATTCTGTATTCCCATCTGTTTTATTTTAAGCAGCTCCAGGGATGGAAAGAGCCACCTTAAGAAAATACAGCCAGTGCTATCCTGCTCCAGCCGCCCACGGGCTGACAGATTAAATCTCGTTTGCTTGTGCCAGAGTCTTGCTCACTTGTTTGTCATTATCTGGAGTTTTGTTAGGCTGTGTTAAAAAACAAAATCAGCAAAACAAAACTTTTTACCTTTTTTTTTTTTTTTTTTTTTAAATAAAAATAGAATCTGTGTCAGGGATGGAGAAGAGTACAGGCACACTCTTGGAGAGCAGCAGAGCAGCAGAGATCTGGTCCTGCCAGGGATGTGTGGATGGGAAGCTCTGGAAGATTGACAGGAGCAACTTCTGGCCATGCCTCACCTTGGATACTCACCCATCCTCACAGCCTGGCTCCAGGGCTTGCATGGCCACCTCCACTTCTAATGGCATTTAAAAAAATTCTTTCTAAAATTTCCTGTTATCTTTGGAGTTCTCTTACCATACACATCTTCTTCCACCCACGCTGAACATCAGAACTATGATACCACAGTGAATTACATCCTTCTCCATTCAAATTCAAGTGGAAGAAATCCAGTGAAGAGCTGAACAGATACATTTTGCCACCCTACATCACCTTTCCATGCTGGATTCACATCTCCTTTCTTCCTCCTCTTTCTCCTCCCTTTCTGTTTTTTTTTCCTTCTTGAGGCACATCCTGATCCAGAGAATAAATCAGGTGGACTGAACTTCATTACTTGGGAAGCCACCACTTCCCAGACCATGGAATCACAGAATCCTGGAATGGTTTGGGTTGGAGGGGACTTTAAAGATCATCCAATTCCAACTCTCCTGCCATGGGCAGGGACACCTTCTACTGTCCCAGGCTGCTCCAAGCCCTGATGTCCAGCCTGGCCTGGGACACTTCCAGGAATCCAGGAGCAGCCACAGCTTCTCTGGGCACCCTGTGCCAGACCCTCCCCACCCTCACAGGGAAAAATTCCTTCCCAATATCCAAACTAAACGTGCCTGCTTTCAATGTGAAATCCAGCTTTTCATAACCTCAGAATTTGCTGCAATATATTTGACAGTTCCAAAAATATTCAGGCCAGAAGAGCCCAAATGTTCCTTTAGCTCATGCAGACCAGCCTGGACCCCATCCTCTGGGATGTGTGAGGTCATCTGAGTGCCAATGGGAAGTGCAGCTGTGTCCCAGAGCACAGCCAGTGTCCCCTCTGCGGCTGCAGAAGAAGTGACAAACTGGTACAGAAAAGGTGAAGGTCTGAGGTGGATCCAAATGGTGTCTACAACCCCTAAAGGAGGGTTATAGAGAACATGGACTCCTGGAAGTGCACAGGGAAAGACAGGAGGTGACAAATCCAGCGAGATGCAACAGAAAATTTCCACCATGAGAGTGGTCAAACAAAGGAAAAGGGTGATAAAAGAGGTTGTGGATTCCCCATTCTTGGAGATACTCAAAACTCTGCTGGACATAACCAGGGGCAATAAATTGGTGTTAGAAGAGGACTCATCATTGATCCAAAAGTTGAACCAGAGACCTCCAAAACCCTCCTCCCACCTCAATTATTCTGCACCATTGACACATGGAGCAGATGGAGGCACATGAAACTATTCACATCAAATTGCTTGCAAAGCAAGACAGGGAGAGGGTTGTCCAGGCTGCTCAAGGCAGTGGTGGAGTCACCATCCCTGGAAGTGTTCCAAAAACATGTGGATGTGGCACTTGAGGACATGGATTAGTGATGAACATGCTGGTGGTGCTGGGGTGACTTGGTGGTCTTAGAGATCTTTACCAGCCTTAGTGATTCTGTCATTCTGTGCCTCCATAGTGAGTTTTCCCACCCAAATCTAAGCCTGGGTGATCTCTCAGGGGCATGGGGTGAGTTTATGGCAGGGCTGGCCACAGAATCCAACCATCTGAGTTCTAGAGGGCTGAGATCCACCCAGATGTGCTGTAGGATAGGCAATTTACATCAAAAGTAAAGCCAATTTTAAGACCATACAACTGCCTGTGGTACATAAACCTCTGTGGCACAATTTTTAAATCATCCTTTTTTACTAAAAGGAAGAAAAAGTCCAATAGTAAAAGCAACTTCTCCTTTTTTCACCCCTCCCAAAGAAACCTCACCAAAATGATAACGAACAACCCGCACAGAATTTAAGACATGAAGCTGCACTTACCTCTGGTTTTGTGGGTAATTTATGAGAGCAAATAGCTTGGAGTACCTGGGAGAGTCACACTTTTCTCACCAGGGATGAAAGGGAAAAGGGACAAACACAGCCTCTGGATAGAGTCAAACTTGGAGCATCTTGTTTTGTCTCCAGAGCCCATTGCAGTGTCATTGCATCGACTCAAAGAAATTGCCCAACAATCAGGACGTGCCTTCTGTCAACCTCTGGGGACTGCAAACAGTGAAAGATCCAGTGCTTGAATGAGGCTGTAATGAGAAGATTGATGTTTTGGGGAAGATTTGCTGACTGCAGCTTGGATCACCCTGCCAGGAGCTGGGTTTGAGGGCTGGGATTTGCTGGAGCTGCTCCTCTCCAAATGGTTTTCCCATGGAGAAGCTTTGCTGGGAGCAAATGTCTTCCAGCATCCTCCTGCTCTTGGCTGGAGCAGTTCCACTTGAAATAACCTCCCTGGCTGTGCTGGTGAGTAAAAAGTTCTGGAAACTGCCAGAAAACAGCTTTGATTTTTTTATTTTTAATTTGTTTCCTTTTTAAAATTATTTTTATGGTTTTGGTGAAAGCAGAGTTGTTCCAGTTATACCAACAGTAAATCCTTGACTTCATGCACAGAATGGAATCATTTAGGTTGGGAGAGCCCTCCAAGATCATTGAGTCCAACCATCAACCCAGCACGGCCAAGGCCACCACTTCAGTGCACCTCTAGATATAAAAATAAGGGGTGTTTCCACTTTGCCCATATGAAGTATTGTTTAGTGCAATTCCATTAAATCTGTGTCTGTGGTGATTTCATTATGATTTGCACCTTTCCCCATTGTCAGAAATGTGGTTTTCCCACCCTGTCTCAGGCTGTTGAGCTGTACGGATGTGTGACCATGGCTCCCACACCAAGGCTGGGCACATCCCAGCTGCAGCCAAACCTGGATGTCCCAAACCTCCCCCAAAAGCTGTGCAGCCACCCCTGCTAGAGGTGTTCATCCCACCTGGAAAAGGCTCTGGGCCTTCAGGTTGACCCAAAGGGTTGGGCTAAAGACCTCAGAGGTCCCTCCCAACCTCAGTCCTTCAGCAGTTTGTGAAGATGACCTTGGAAATGGCAGAACACCACTGAGTCATGGATATGAAGGAAGAAAACCCCACAGACTTGCATTTAAACCCCTTTGAACTTCTCCAACATCAGCCAGAAGCTCTGATTTGATTTGATTTGATTTTACTTCTCTTTTTTTTTTTTCTGTCACTTTACAGCCTTGACTTGAACTAAACTAAAACCCGTGGAGCTGTTAATTGAAAACTGAGTGTCAACAGCAGTTCAGCACAGAAAGAGTTTCAATTAAAAGCAATCTCTTCTTGCCATCCAAAGTAATATTTTCCCTCCTGGCTAAATTTTAAGTGAAGCACAAAGTGGTTGCTTGTCAACGCTTTAATGGGATCTGAGCTATTGTGTGGGAAAACTTCCTTTACTCAGAGGCGAAGGGACTTTTCATTTTTCAGGACTGAAAGCAGAGGAATGGGTTTTTTTGGTGTGATGTGGCTGACTTGCTCTTCTCTTCTGGGCTGTGTGGGTGAGGAGTGAGGTGTGATGAAGAACACTATCCAAAAATCAGGGCTGGCTGGGGTGGGAATCAGCGTTTCTCACTCCCTGCCCCTCCTGGACCTCCATCCACGGCTCCAGGTTGGTGCTCAGCCTGGCTCTGGTATTTATCCAGGACTGAGCTGAGTGGGGATGTGTTGGGGGTTATGTTTTCTTTCTTTCTTCTCCTTTTCTTACATATAGGATTTTTTCCCATAAGTTGCTAAGAAACACTAGCGACTGGGTACTTAAGAAGAACAAAAGAAGTGGCCAAGCCGGGGGGAGAAGGGCATCTCTGTTTACTGTTTTCCTGGCTGGGAGTTTTTCTCTTGGAGGGATGGAGTATCTCGAGAACTGGGGCTGGTAAAAGGCAGGGCGGGAGCAGCTGCTGGTGCTCGCTCTGGGTTTTCCGAGGAGCACGGTCAGAGGTGCTGTTTTGGGGAAGAGGAGTTTGCTACTGCTGGACCCCTGCCTAGAGCTGCTTCTTCTGCCGTGGGTGAGCCTCTGCCTTGAACTGGGACCTACTGCCATCTGCTCGGGTGCCTGGGATCCTGAGCTCGCCTCTCCCTGCCCTGCTGGGAGCCAGGCTGCTGCCCCTGCCCCATCCCCTGCCGCTCCTTCAGCACTGCTCAGGGTTTCACTGCGCTGCAGCCCCTGCTCCCCCTGCCTGCCGAGACGTCCTGCTGTCCCAGCTTGCTGAGAGTCCTGCTGGGGCACCGGGACCTGTCAGAAATGTCAGAGACCAGCTCTGCGTGACGTTCAGCTCTCAACTTTATTAGCAGAAGACAGTCTGGGAGGAGGGGGCTCGTGGGGCCGGGCGCACACCACTGCTCCCTCGGATGGCGTCGGGGATGAGAGGATCGGCTTCTCCGGCTGAGCTCCAGGGGCGCTGGTCACAGAGGCTGGGTCTTCTTCTCCCGCTAGGAGTCCACCATGAAGACCCCGAGTGGAGCTCAAGCACACTCTTTTATACTCTCAAGGCTTGTCCTGATTGGTGCGATTTTCAATCCCTTTTGGGATTGGTCAGTTCCGCACCTTGGCCTCTGATTGGCCTAAGCAGTCTGTGGGCGTGTCTGTGTTTAACAAAACTGCTGGATGGAACCTTCCAGAGAGGCTCGTCGCTCAGGGGTTTCAGCTGTCTTGAGTCGATGAGGGGGGAGCAGTGGTGAACCCGACGGGCTTTTTAGGAATTTTTAACTGGGGTACAGGACAACATATAAACTTAACTTTCATAATACTTCAACAGCTACGTTTAACTTGGGGTGTACATCAACTTAACTTAATTATAACATCATGTTAACTTGTTCGTATGAACTCTTAACCTTTTAACAACTGATCTTATTCTCTACAGGACCGACTGCCCCAGGGAGTTTGTGAAGCAAAGCCTCTCTCTCTCTCTTCCATCCCTTCCCCTCCCAGCTGAGCTGCCATTGCCACGTGTCTTCTGGAGCTCGTGCCACAGCGCCCCCTGCAGCCACGGGGGAATCATCGCACCTGCCCTGCCCACCAAGCGCCACCAGCGCCCCCTGCCGGCTGTGACCGGAACTGCACCCAAGGGGACAGTGCCTGCAGGCCCAGAGAGCTGGGACCGGGTTCCTGGTTCTGTTCTGTTGTTAATGCCGTAAGAGTTGTTGTTTGTTTGCTTTATTATAAATACTAGTAAAGAACTGTCATTCCTATTCCCATACCTTTGCCTGAAAGCCCCTTAATTTCAAAATTACAAATAATTCTGAGGGAAAGGGTTTACATTTTCCATTCCAAGGGAGGCTCCTGCCTTCCTTAGCAGACACCTCTCCTTCAAACTAGGACAGGATGACATGGCCAGAAGGTCCCCAGCTGCTCTCTGGAAACTTCAGCTGGGTTTTTGGCCAATTGATGCTGCCTGACCCATGTGGGTGTGACACACAGGGACATGAATTCTGTAGGGTTCCAGAGGAGAAACAGATATTGAGAGGCTGCTGAGGGATGTGAGAGGGGAGCTGGCTCTGGGGATGAGGGAAGGTTTGATGCCATCAAACCTGGTGACATCTCCTGGGAAAGGAGGGCAGCAGGAAGGTTTTGGATGGATCATTTTCCCTGATGCAATCCAGGATGGAGACCACGTGAGAGTAAGTTGCATTCAGGACAAGAAGAAACAGCCTCAAATTGTGCCTGGGCAGGTTTAAGTTGGATATTAGGGAAAAATTCTTTGCAGAAATCATTGTCCAGGCCTGGCACAGTCTGCCCAGGGCAGTGGTGTAGCAGAGTCTGTAATTAAATCATCCTCACAGCTTCCAAAGATCTGGCCATGCATCCTGCTCCCTCCAGAGTCAACCTGGATGTCCTTGCATCAATTCCTTCTCCTCTTGGTCCCCAGACACAGCGAGGATGTAACAGGGTGCCACCTTCCCAGCTCAGTGTGAAAGCCTCTAATGAAGCATGAGGGTGATAAAGAGCATTCCCAGATTTCTTTTCCTGAAAAGGTGTCTAAAACACCCTAAAAGGAAGTGGTGAAAAGTGACAGCTGATGAATAAACTGCTCCTCATCACTGGGAAATGGAGAAAATGCTCTGCCTGCTGTTTTAGGGCTTCCACGTAAAAAGCACTTGGGAGAGGTCTGTGGGGGCTGCATCTCTGTGAGGTGTTCAAAAACAGGAGATCATTTTGGGAACAAAGCCACTGAGTGCTGCTTTGTGCACCAGCTCCACTCCCTGCTTTGTTTTCTGATCAGCACTAAAATGCTCCTTAACATGAAATTAAGGATGTGAGGTTCACACCAGTGCTGCTCCCAGGCCAGCACAAGGGATTTGAAGGCACTCTCGGTTGTGTTAGGACCTCCTTTATCATGTTTTAACTCATTTTGTTTAATTAATAGGGACATGGGGCTGCTGCTGGCTCCTGCAGGTCCTGGGGCTGAGCTCCCAGGGAGGAACAAACCAAGGCTGAGGAGTCTCCAGCCCCACATCCCATCCTCCCTCCATCTCCAGCTGGGCTTTGTTCTGTGTGCATGGTGTGGCTGCTCTGCTCTGTATTTTCTGGGCAGATGTCCTCAGCGTGCTCAGATCTGCTGGGGCTCTGGGCTTCCAGACTTGTGTTTGTGTGGGAACAACCCCAAACACAGGGAATAATCAGGATATGCGTGGCTACACCAGTCCTGGGAGCACCAGTGTTGGCCAAAAGAGCGGCTTGTCATCGTGGGAGCCTTTCTGGTGTGCACAGGGCAGCCAGTGCTGGAGAAAGTCAGAACTGCTCTGCTATAAATGTGTGATCTGGTAATTTTTTTTCCCTTTTTAGTGAAAGGAAATCACTTGGGATTGGAAAGATGTGTGAGCCGGAGCTAAAATTTGTACCCAGCGCACAGTCCTGTTGCTTTTTGTTTTGCAGAGTGAAGGAATTTCTAATACTGGGGAAATGTGGCAGCAAGCATTATTATCTGGCACGTCAATTTATTTATTTATTTATTTATTTATAAAATCCATTAACCCTTTCATAAGCAAGTGGGAACAGCATTTCCCATCTCCTTCTGTTTGCTCATCTCTAAAACGGGGAGATGACACCTACAGCTTCCCTCACAGGTCTTGAGATCCTGCAGAGAATGAGTTACCACAAGAATCCCCCCTTTTTCTGAGCTAGTCTTTGCTCAAGTTTTCTGTTTGGATTCCTTTTCTCCTTCTTTACTTCAGAGGTGTTCAGGAGATGAGCCAGGCGTAACTGACTGAGATTTATCTCTGCTTGCATTCAGCAACACCCATAAATCACTCCTGAGGTGGGTAAAGCATTCAGAACAGCATCATTTCCATTTTATTTTGCTACAAAGCCTCCTGGAAGAGTCGTGGCAGGTTGCCTTTGTGCTAAAAGACACAGTGAAGTTGACAAAGAAATTCCACGAAGAGCTGATGTCAAGAGAAAAATCTTTGCGAGACAGATGGGGCTTGGAGTGCTGAATGTAGATAAATGATACCAGCAAAGTTCAAAAGCAGCCTCAACAGTTGCTGCTGGTCCTCTGGCTCGTAAAGAGGATGCTGATTGCTCTGGATGGGACCCCTGAGTGGTGTTTGTCATGGCTGAGCTCAGGCTGGTGTTTGGCACATTGGTCTGGGCAGGAAATGATGGGGAATTGGGCAGCCTGGTCCTTGGTGTTGATCTAACCTGAGCCCCTCTGTGGGCAGGATTTACAGGGCTCTGCCTGTAAATCACAGGAGATATTTCCTCCTGTAGTTTTGGGCAAGATTCAGCAGGTTTATGTCCATCTGTCCAGTATTATCCTGGCTTGATCCATCCAGCGTGTTCAGACACCAGTCTAGGAGCAGCGTGGCACAAGAGGGAAAAACAGACCTTGTGCAGCAGACTTGGGCTTTCCAGGCCTTTGAATTTGCACAGAGCAAAGGATTCTCCCTGCCAAGCCAGGCAGGCAATTCCCTCCATTCCCGGTAACTTCCCATCAACTTGCAGCACCCCCTGTGTTTTGGTTTGCAAACAGGTTTATAACCAAAGGATGTGGGAGACCCTCCCCTATGAAATCCTGGCTGAGTGTCCCTGGAAGTGTCCAAGGCCAGGCTGGACAGGGCTTGGAGCAACCTGAGATAATGGGAGGTGTCCCTGTCCGTGGCAGGGGGTGGAACTGGGTGGTCTTTAATGTCCCTTCCAACCCAAACCATTCTATGATTCTATGCATGTAAAATTAAAAATAGCACAACACTTGTTCAGGAAAACAAGCCAACAACCAACCCAAACCCTCTCATTTTTATGGTTTCCAGGATTCTCACTTCCTTACAACCTTGGCAGGACATCAAGATATGATCCAGCTGATGATTCACAGCTTTCTGGTGCTCCCAGTTCTGTCACAGGACAAGGTCACGGAGGTGTCACAAAATCAGTGCCTCCTTTGACTGAGCTGCTGTTGGTCCTTCCAATACCTAAAGGGACTCCAAGAGAGCTGGAGAGGGACTTAGGGCAAGGACATGGAGTGACAGGACAAGGGGGAATGGCTTCACACTGTCAGAGGGAAGATTTAGACTAGGTATCGGGAAGAAAAAAAAATTGGTGTCTAAGTCCAATTCATCTTCTAGAGTCACCCTGTGACCTGCTATGAGCAAAGCTACTCACCAGCCTTCCTTGGGGACATTCAGGAGCCCAGGGGACAGGACAAGAAATGGGCTGAGAGAGCTCTGCAGCGGCAGCTCCAGTGAGGGACCACTGTGGCGTGTCCTGGCTGCTTGTCACTGCCCCAAACTTTGCAGCTCTTACACGGTCCTGAAGCCACCCACTGTGGGCTGCTGTCCAGCATGGGTTTAGCCAGACCTTTGCTTGCACTGGGGAGGTCTAGGTTGGATATTAGGAAGAATTTCTTCACTAAAAATGCTGTCCATCCCTGACACATCAGCCCAGGGCAGTGCTGGAGTCCCCATCCCTGGAGGGATTTAAAGATGTGTGGATGTGGCACTTGAGGACATGGTTTAATGGCCTTGGCAGTGCTCATTAGACTGGATGATGTTAGAGGGCTTTTCCAGCCTCAATGATTCTCTGATTCTGTCTGGACTCACCTGTGGTGCATCAGCCCTTGCCAGAGGTGTGCAGAGCTCACAGCAGCCCTGCCCATCTCTGGCTCTGAGCACGCCCACAACAAACGTGGTCAGCCTCTCCCAGGAAACTCCCCAGGCGATATCCCAGGCAACTTTCAGGCCAGTTTTATTTCAAGCATTCATGAGCCTTTCAGTCAAAGTGATACGCCATCAAATTTTGATGTCTAACGAAGGAACAATCATCTCTTCACTTCCCTTTTAGAGCAGCTGAGGCTTTCAGTAACATTATCCTGCCATGTTTTGACATCTGGCTTGTCAGCAAGAACATTATCTACCCCAGTATGTTTTTTCCACCAGCAAAACTTTGACATCAATTCCCTGGCAGGCTGGAGAGATCCTGCTGCGTGCAACACCTCCCTCTCCCAAATAGTAAACATGCTCCCAGACACAGGGCTTGGAGCCTCTGTTCTGTTCCAGGACAAACTGAGATGTGAAATCTTGCACCAACTGACCCCCTTGGACTGTACCATAAATCCCAGGAATCTTGGTGGTCCTCCTTTGGTGCAGGCTCTGGGGACAGGGTGATTTCTTCCAGTGTCACCACCATCACCAGTGTGGGGTTTTGCCAAAGTTGAAGCACCCCCACCGGTGTCCACAGTGTGGTTTGGTGGCCTGATCACTGTGCCAGAAGCCACCTGAGGTGCCCTCAGGAATATGGGAGGCTGTCAGGTGTGACACAGGTGGGAAAGGTGAGTTTTCCAGCTCTGATCGCACATCCAGGCCCAGCTGCCATCTCCAAGCCTTGCTGTTGGCAATTTTTTAATCTGTGGTTTTCAACCTCTATGTGTCCCTGGCATATTTCCCACCCTGGGATGGACCACCAGAAGAAAACCAGCTTGCTGATCACTTGTCTTTCCACCTTCTTTTCCACAAAATTGCTCAGGAACTGTGTGTACCACCTCGGCATCTTCCTACCTTGTCATCTTCCTGCCAGGGTGGCATTTCTGGGACTCGCAGCCATCCACCTCCCCCCTGGCAGCAGGGCTGCTGCCAGGAAGGATTTAACATCTCTGGTGACTTCCATGGCCTCCCAGAGAGCTCCTGGCCCCCTTCCACCCCTCTCTGCACCTTGGGCCAAGTGCAGCTGAGTTGGCATCTTTGGTCCGTTGCCACTTTATCCTGGAAGGCCTTGGCAGTGCTGGCATTTGCCAAGAACTGGGATCTCAGGAGTGTCTCTGCCAAGCCCAGATGGCACTTCTGCTTCCCTTCTCCTCCAGGCTCCTCTCCATGCCCTGGCCAGCCCACAGGGTGGGCCTCTCCAAATCCCAGTTTGAAGATTACTGTGAATTCAGGATAAACCTCCACATCTTTCTGCCCAAAGGCCAGCAGGGGTTAGAGCTGTGCCAAATCCTGTCCCATGGCAATCCTGTCCCCTTTCCCATCAGTCTGGACATTTCCCCCATGTCTGATTGCTGGGGGAAACCCTCTCCCACTTGGGAGGAGAGGAGAATTTCAGGGCCATCTCTCATAGAATCCCAGAGTGGTTTGGGTTGGAAGGGACATTAAAGATCATCCAGTGACCTGAATTTAAGGATGATGAGGCCCTGGCAGAGGGTGCCCAGGGAAGCTGTGGCTGCCCCTGGATCCCTGGCAGTGTCCAAGGCCAGGTTGGACACTGGGGCTTGGTGGGATAGTGGAAGGTGTCCCTGCCCATGGCAGGGGTTGGACTAGCTGGTCTTTAAGGCCCTCTCCTACCAGAACCATTCCATGAATCCCTGGGTCCAAGACACCCATTGGAAAGCAGGACACGTGGGGCCAGCTGTGTGCTCCACCCCTGTGTCTCGTTGCCCTCCAGTGTTCCCAGCCAGGGATATTTTGTTCTGTCTGAAGCTTCTCCCACTCACCAGCCCGGATTGTTTTCTCGTCCTAACGAGATGTGAAGGCAGGCAGGCCCTTTGCTGGTGCACACAGCTATTTTTGGCTGCAGGAGGACTGACTGTAGCTCCTTCCAATTGCATAAGCATCTGTATAATTCATTGGCACTGGCTTTCCTCACTGGGAGCCTGGGCACACGGAATGCAAAAGGATTTGTGCGTTTCCTCTCTGTCCTTTCTTTCCTCTCCAGCGACTGTTCTGCAGGCCATGGGTTTGGTGCCAGGTCAAATCCCCTCTGCTGGCAGGAAACGCTCTGTTTCATCCCTTTCCCAGTTTCTTGAGGAGTTCAGGGCAAACCCGGGAGGATCTGAGAAAGTATTTCCTCCCACAGATTGCAGAGCACATGCCTGGGAGCGGCGGATCGGGAGCTGGAAGCCGAGCAGCCGAGCAAACTCCCAGGGAAGAGCTCCTGAAATGGCACGGGTGGGTTTGGAGCCGGGAATGACTCACACATCCGAAGCTTTGGGATCTCCAAACAACACTGAAAAACAAACCTGGGGCCACCCCTCCCTCCTTGGTGGCACGGGCTGGGGACACGTGGTGCCCATGGATGCAGAGGAGGGTGGCCTTTCAACACTTAAAGGGGGGCTCCTGGGAAAGATGGGGACAGACTTTTAGTTGGGTCTGTAGCAGCAGGACAAGGGTTGATGGTTTTAAACTTTAAAAAGGAGAGATTTAGATGAGATATTAGGGTGAAATTTTTTACAGTGAGGATGTAAAACATTGGTGCAAGTTACCCAGAGAAGTTCCCATCTCTGGGAACATTCCAGGCCAGGTTGGACGGGGCTTGGAGTAACCTGGGACAGTGGAAGGTGCCCCTGCCATGGAAGGGGGGAGGAACAAGATGAGTTTTAAAGTCTTTTCCAACCCAAACCATTCCATGACTCTGTGATTTTATGATTCTGTGGTTGCTGGAGAGGCTTTGAGGAGAAAAATGTAAATCTTCCCTTGAGGAACATGAGAAACGTGAATGCTCTTCACAAGCTGGAGTCTGGCTCATGCTGATCATCCCCTGTGAGTGCTGGTGCCTGGAAGGGCTCTTATCTCCTTAGAATCATCCCTTTGCTGGATATTTTCACTCCATCCCACTGCAAACTGGTCAGCAGGTGACAAAGATCGCGGCAGAGGAGAGGGGTGAGCAGGAGGGGAGTGGCACGGACAGCTCTCCTTCCCTTCGGAGCCTGGAAAAAAAGGATTAAATGATAATAAAGCAGAGATGAGTGATCATTAGCCCTGCTGTCAGCACCCAGCAGGAGAGCACCCAGTGTGGGCTGGAGGCACGCCTGGAGCTAAAACGAGCTCTGCAGCTGCCGCCACCGGGATATTTTCGGTGACAAGCGGGGTCTGTCTGGGAGTGCATCCAGGTGTGGCGTTTCATTAACGCGGGGGCTCCGCTGCCTCCCCTTCCCTCATCGCCTGTGCCCGGCGTGCGCCGGCAAAGCCAAGGTGAACAAAAACTCGCATTTAACACCTCCAAAGCACTGGGATTGCCTAAACCAATCCACAACAGAACTGAAACTGGGCTTTGGGCAGGCTTTGGGATGGAGCTGAGACAAAATCCACGCAAACTCTGCGTTGCTTCGCGACAGAAGAGTTCAAAGCGTTCACTTTGTTTTAAAAAAATAAAAGTTTCCCAAATCCCAGAGCATTGTATTTTTAGGCATCTGAGGCAAATAATTGCTGTGGAAGAGGAGACTTGCTGGCTTTGCGACAGGGAAAAAAATACCTGTCTCCCTTGCCAGCTGCCTCCTTCTGACAATGCTCCATTCTATGCTGGGGGACCTGAGGCTCCTCCAACCCAAAAGAGACTCATCAGTGGCTTAATTATACCTGGATTGTGGTCATTTGTGTCCCTGGGTTTTCATATCTGAAACCTTAATGTCTATTTTGCTTTTTAAAATGATAATTTTAATTTAATGTTGATTTTAAAAGTCCATGTAAAATGTTTTAAATTTAATTTTTAGATGCTCACGCTGTTGCTGGAAACACCCTCCAAAGCTGGAGGATGGCTCCACGTTCATTGAATAAAAGGAGATTTATTAATTGCAGTCTCCACACTTGGAGGTGAAAAGGTTCCTCTGGACTTGCCAGGCACCAGAATACAGCAGCTGTGTAAATACCTAGGAAGAGGACTTGCAGGGAATTGCATCTTTAGTCCTCTTTTTGCCATCCCTGCACTAACTTCATCCTCCAGCTGGGAGATCTTGAGCCCTTTAGTAGCTGCAGTGCTTGAGCTGTGAACTTTTATCCTCTCCATTGGACTTCTGGTGATTTCCCCCTGGAGTTTGTTGAGCTCAGAGCACAGGAGCTGGCTGAGGTTGGGCCCAGACGAGCTGGCTGTGCCTTGGTGTGATGTCCTATGCAAAAACTTGTCACCTCAGCTGAAAATGTTGCTTTCTTCCACCTGGTTCTGCCTGTTGCTGGAGACAGGCGGATGGGAATGTGTCTCTGTGTGGTGTTTCTCCCTCCCCTGCTCCCTGGACTAATGAATTTTGCCAGACAGCAGGTGCTGGGTGCTGGAAACAGCCACAGGTACCAGAAAGCAAGCTCTGATCACACACTGACGTTACCTCTAATGTTTACCATGGACCTGTCCTGTCTTGAAGTCAACCTGGGTTTAAACTGAAAGTGTTTAGATGGGATACTGGGATGGAATTCTTCCCTGTGAGAGTGGGGAGGCCCTGGCACAGGGTGCCCAGAGAAGCTGTGGCTGCCCCTGGATCCCTGGAAGTGTCCAAGGCCAGGTTGGAACCACCTGGGATAGTGGAAGGGGTCCCTGCCCAAGGAGAAGAGGGTTGGAACTGGAATATCTTGAAGGTCTCTTCCAACCCGAACCCTGCTGGAATTCTGTGATTGAATTTCTGTCACTACCTTGGCCCTACCTCACCCATCTCATGTCCTGCAGCTCACCCCAAAGCTCCCCCCAACCTTCTCTTTCTTACCTGATAGGAGTTAGATTTTCCTGAAATGGGTCTTAAGGAACATCATCTCCCACCTCAGGCTGGTCCTCGAGCCTCCCACTGTGGCAGGAAGGACGAGCAGGTGCTCAGGTGAGAGCAAAACCCAGGAGCAGGGAATTGCAGAGATCCCTGCTGCCTGTTTTCCTGTGCCTGCAGCCTGGATGCAGGGGGTCAGTCCCTCCCCTTTGGAATTTTGATCCTTTGACTCTGGCTGCCCCAGATTCTCTTGGGGTGAACAAAGCATCGTGCTTTCAGGATGGTTTTCAGACAGCAAAAGTGTTAAAAGTCAGGTTTACCTGTCCAGTGCTGTCAAGCGGATGTTGAGACACAAACTCAGCTTAGCTGAGGGGGTTTAAAGCTCCACCTGAATTTCTGGATGCCCCAGTGGGTATAAACAGGCTGTCCTGGAATCTGAAGAAGGCATAGACAAACCTATAGGTTTGTAAAGGAAATTCCTGTACACAGGAAAATACAGGAGATCCTGGAGCAAAGACAAAACAACTCATGGGAGGAGCAAACGAGGAGGAGAAATGAGCAACCACTTTCTCCCTAGGCTGAGGTTTTATCCTCAATTCTTTTATTTGCTATCTTGTGATATTTGAAAGCCATTTGGTGAAATTTGTGAAGAAGGTGAGAAAATCCTGGAAAGCACAGGAACTCTTCTGCCCTGTCTCTGCTTCAGTGAGTGCCACGTATTTTGGGAATACCCACTCTGGGAGATGTGCTGGGAGCCTCAAATTGAGTGGAAGGTGATGCAAATTGACACAGTTCTATCCATGGAGAACTTCTGAAAGCACTGAAAGCTCTGAGGGAGGAAGGAAAGGCAAAGGTGCACTGCTGCTGAGCACAGGGGAGATGTTTGGATCTGCAGCAGGGCTCAGAGTCACAGCAGTGACATGAGGGAGCAGGCACAGAGCACAGGCTGGGCAGCACAAAGTCCTCTACTCACTGAGGGGCAGCTTCAGCTGGAATAATGCCACTTCCCATGGAAATGGGCTTTACAGGGACTGGAAAGGGCTTGTTCCTGTGTGGGTGTCACAGGAAGGGAGGCTGGAGATGGGAATTACTGTGCACCAGGAGGGTGTGAAGTCTCTGTGATTTGGCCCAGCTATGATGGGGCTCCTCAGGGGACACCTTGCAGTGACACCCCTGTCCTGCGTGTTTGTACCAGTTCTGGGCTTTTTTAAGGATGGTGAGATGTCCTGCTGGCTTTGAAGCTCTTTGACTGTGAAGGGCTTTGTGGGCGAATCTGCTAAAAAGTGGTGGCCTCTCTCCCTGTGGCCCATCTCATCCCGCTGTAGAATCAGAGAATTATTTGGTTTGGAAAAGAGCTCCAAAATCATCGAGTCCAACCATTCCCCAAGCACTTCAAAAGGCACCACTGACCCATGTCCCCAAGTGCCACATCCACACGGCTTCTAAATCCCTCCAGGGATGGGGACTCCACCTCTGCCCTGGGCAGCTGTGTCATGGCTGGACAACCCTTTCCATGAAGAAATTCTCCTAATATCCAATCTAATCCTCCCCTGGCACAGCTTGAAGCCATTCCCTCTCATCATGTCCCTGTTCCCTGGGAGCAGAGCCTGATCCCCACCATCTCCACCCTCCTGTCAGGGAGTTGTGCAGAGCCAGAAGACCCTTCCAGGGCTTTGAACACTTCCCACGCCCTTCCCAAAAACATGGCCACGTGGAAACACATCGGCCTCTCCAGCAGCCAGACTCTGTGGGCTCTGCAAACACAGGCAGGGTGTCAGCAGGACATGGTCAACACCCCCTTGTCTGTTTGATGTCCCTGCAGGAGAATGAACAAATATGTGCAAATCCTCCGTGCTGGATGGCAGAGTCAAGAGGAGAAAATAAAAGAGATGTCCAAAGTCACTCTAACAAGCTTTCTAGGGCTGAGCTGAGGGACAGTCAGGGATTATCCATCCAGGCAGGTTCTGATCTGGTTGCTTTATTAATAATACCTTTGCTAATTAACTGTGGTTCGTTTCCCTGCCTTGTCTGTGGACAGATCTAACAGTGCATTAGCAAACTTTCTGGCTTAATTAATCCTCCTGTTTAAAGAGAGCAGAGCAAACAGGGCTTGGCTGGCTCACCAGCCACAGGGGAAATGTGGTCAGAGCATTATCCAGGAGGATGGAAGGGAAATACTTCCAAGGAGAGTCCCTCTATCCACCAGGTGCAAGGCTGACAGAGAGAGGTGTTCTTGCATCCAAAAAACACAGCATGATCCATGTCCAAACAGAGGCTTTATGCATATTTCACACAGAAGGATGTACCTTGCACGGAGGACAAGTTTTTATTAAGTGCTGGAGGCTCTTTTTTTGTTTCTGGGAAGCTGAGTGCTCCCAGTTGTCGGGAGAAAAGCAGCGATCCCAGCTCTGTGTCCCTCCTCCCTCCCGCTGTCCCTGCTCTCCCTTGTCCTCTGTGAATTGCCATCTGCAGCCCGGGACAGCCTGGCCTCAGATGAACGCCAGGGAAAGACTCTTACATAAACCTCTTCATCCATAATGGATGAACAGCATCAAAATTCAACGGCAGCCTCCGGAGCCTTTCCGGTGCCTCGCCTACAAATTTCTCCAAGAGGCTGGAAAACCTCGATTTAGCACTGCACAGTGATTAGAGAGGAACCCGGGAATTCTGGCTCCCTCCTGCCTGGGGAGTCTCCATCCTCCAAGGGTCTTTTAATGTAATCAAGTCCTTTTTAAACAGGAAAATGATGTTTTGGCCTGGGCGTGCGAAAGTCCTGCACTGGGCTCGTTCAGGCCTGGAGAGGTGGGATGTGGGATGGCAGCTGGGAATGATGGTGCAAATAAAACCAGGAGATCCTGGCACTTTCCGCTGGTTTTTCAGCTGCTGTCTGGTCACACAGAGGCACTTCCAGGCCTGAAATGTCCCTTGAAGCTTTATAGTGAGATTTGGGGCTGGAGGAGGATGGGAATTTCAGTGTTTTCATCTTGAATTGCTCAACTTTGAGAGCAGCGTGGAGAATTCCTGATTTTTCTTATCTTTAGATCTCTCTCTGCTGGTCAAGATATGTAGGTAGAGGTAGAATCTTCTGTTAAACCACTTGGGAAAGAAATCAGACTGGTTTTAGGGTTAATGTTGGGGTTTGAAATGGAACTGAGACTTTGGCTAGGGGGAGGTTTGTGCCTCTGGAGGAGCAGGTAATGGGGAACAATGGAGGAAGTCTCATTGGGACCATGACTGGAAAGGGAAAAAAAGGGATAATAAAGAAAAGAAAAAGGACAATAGATAAAAGAAAAATGATAATAGATAGGAGGGAGATTATAATGAAGGATAAACAGAAGAGTTTGTAGCTTTTGGTTCCCAGAAGTTACTAATTTTAGTTCCTGAGTTCCTTTGCACCAAGCAGGGGCTGGGGCAACTATTTCCCTATAAAACCTATCAAGGGAAGACAGAGAATCACAGAATGGTTTGGGTTGGATGGGATCCTTAAAGATCATCCAGGGCCACCCCCTGCCATGGGCAGGGACACCTTCCACTGTCCCAGGTTGCTCCAAGCCCTGTCCAGCCTGGCCTTGGACACTTCCAGGGATCCAGGGGCAGCCACAGCTTCTCTGGGCACCCTGTGCCAGAGCCTCCCCACCCTCACAGCCAGGAATTCCTTCCCAATATCCCATTTCACCCTCTGGCAGTGGGAAGCCATTCCTCCTGGTCCTGTCCCTCCATCCCTTGTCCCACGTCCCTCTCCAGCTCTCCTGGAGCCTGTTTAGACCCTGGCAAGTGCTGGAATATCTCCCCTAAAACCTCCTCCTCCCCAGGTTGAACTTCTGGGGGTTGGAGTTCAGCATCTCTGGAGCTGCAGCATCTCTGGCTGAGCAGCCAGAGCTCAGGCTCAGGTTGTTCTCAGCACCCACCGTGCAGGGTTTGGCATTTGCCATCCTTCCCATCCATCACACACACACAGCCCCAGCTCCTTCGGGATGCCACGTTCCCTGCACTGAGCTTTGCTGGTTGCAGACTCACTCTCAGCACTGACAAATAAATGCACGAAAGGGCACAAGTCCCACACTGGAATGGTGGGAGCCAAGTCTTGTCTCATCTCACCCAAAAAGCAGCTGCATTTGTCAGAGCAGCAGCTCAGATTTGTGGTGGAGCAGAACCTGACCCGCTCCCTCTGGAGCTGGGGAAATGGGAGATACAACCAGAAGAGCTCATCTGGTTGTCAGAAACATTCCCTGAATTCCTGTTAATACACCCATCAATTCAGCTGGAAAGATGCACAGGCTGAAACATTTTGACAACCGAAACATTTTAGCAGTCTTGCATGAAAACGCTTCAATTTTCTCATTTAAAAGTTCCATTTAATTTTTTTTTTTTTTCAGCTCAGTTCGTTTTAAAAGATTCTCAAATGCTCTCTGGGAAAAAGAAATTAAATTAAATCAAATCAAATTTAATTTAATTTAATTTAATTTAAAAAAAGAACACCTTCTGATCCCAGGTGCTTTTTAAGAACTTGATTCTCCGTGTCACAAATGCTTAATTATTATTATTTTATTTTCCAAATGTGGTTATAGGTACAGCTCTGATAAACACATTTAGATCAGAAGAAGCAACACATTTGCGCATCAGGAAAAATTTCTCCATGCAAAGGGTCGGTCAGGCATTGGAATTGCCCAGGGAAGGTGTTGATGTCCCCATTCCTGGAGCTGGTGACAAGGTGGGGATTGGTCACAGATTGGACTTGATGACCTTGGAGACCTTTTCCAACCTAAATAATTCCGTGATTCCATGATTCTGTGCTCAGGATGGTTTTGATAAGGGCAGAGTTGGACCTTGGGAGGTGTCAGCCATGGATGGAGCCGGTTTATTCCTGGTGTTCCCGAGGCCACAACAAAGCCGACACAACACAAGAAATTCACAGCCTCCCTTTTTTCTTTCCGTCCCTAAACCTCATGGAAACCCTTGCAGGTACTTAATTCTACAGAGGAAAAGCTGATTTTTTTAACAGGGACAGGAGATGGGCACCAGAAGAGTTCGTTCACCACCTTGGCTTCGGGGCATGTGAAGAAAATTTTTTTCTGGAACGACATTTGCTCCGCAACAGCCCTGCACTGAACGTGGGCTCGGGCAGCCCCAGGACTAGTGCTGGATATTAAAAATTCAGCTCTCTGCACAGAGCCTGGGGCTTTCAGAGCCACTTAGAGCTTCTTGTGACCCTTTGTCTTGGTTTTCTGGGAGTGTGCAGCTCCCCCAGGACTGCTGGCAGCTCGGCTGCCGTGGGGGAGTGGAGCACTGAGGAGTTTGATGATGCCACGACTGTCTCTCCTGCAGTGATGGGTTTCTCGTGGGACCTCTGCTAAGCCCTGCCTCCTGTGGCTGCAGAAATCTCCTGCAAGGGCAAATCCTTTCTGCAGCTTCAGCTTCCAGCTTTTATTGTTATCTAATAGCTGTTCCCGAGACCAGTTTGGGATGGAGCAAAGCTTGAGGACTGGGGTGAAGGCTGGGCTTCAAAAAGGGAGATTAAACAACACAGAGGCACTCAGGTGGTGATGGAGAGGAAGGAAGAGGGGTCCAACATTTCCCCAGAGAAAGAAATCTGGATACTGGACTGGGAGGAGGCTGCACTTGGCCAGACTGGAGCTAAAATACAGAAGATGCAAAGATAAAAATGTTCATCAAGTGGTGCTGAATTTGAGCATGAGGTTAGAATGGTTACAGTGTGGGCACAGTCCTCTGAGCCACCACAAACGTTGGGTCACCAAGTCCAGGTGACAGAAAGACCGAGCTTGGGTGGGCAAAACTCCTCAGGAGATCTGGGCCAGATCTCTGCGTCTCAGACCTCCATCTGCAACAAATGAAAATCTTGTGCCATTAATCCTACCTAAGGAAGCTGAGGAACGAGTCCCAGACACACCAAAGGCTCAAAAAGCAAAGATTTGGGCTGCTAGGAAAAAAAAACCAAAAACCAAAAAACCAAAAACCAAACCCAAGCAGTAAAACCCATTATGCCCAACCCCCAGCTGAAGGTGACAGTTTGTGAGATGAAATCCACTGAGGTGCTGGGAAAGGAAAATAAAGCAAAAACCCCCAGTGCTCCGGGGCTTTTAAGATGCATTTCTGCACAATAGCTGCCTTTTGAAATGTAAAAAGGAATACGGGGATTCACAGGATGAGCTGGAGGGTTCTCCCTCTCCAGTTGTACAGAGATGAAAGCAAAAGCACTGCAATCTTTTATTCAGGAAGGCAGGAGCAGTTAAGATGATTAAATGTTCCTCATGAAATACTGTCCAAAGGACTGGGCTGGGGCTTTTGTCCAGCCCAAAAATGAGCTGGTGAGTTGTTTTCACAGGCCTGGTGTGATAAGGATGGCCAAGCCTGGAGGGGGAAACCTAAAGTATGTGTTTTGTCAAGAATATTCATGAAAAAATGAAGACCCAGAGGAGTGAAGGTTCACAGTTAAAATCATGCATTGCTTGTAATGAATTTGTTCTGTAGTGCCATGGACCATTGATCTATACAAACACAGCATCCATCACACCCAGACAAAGGCTGCTGAGGGCTGGGCTTTGCTCTTTGCTCTTATTTCTCCTCCTTCCTGGCTTCCTGGCTGGATTCACCATTTAAAACCACACAAAGTAGGCCAGTTTCAAATCTGCTGTCCCCACGGGTCTGTGGGTTTGAAGTCTGTGTGTTGGGAGTCCCCAGGGTGCACTCCTCCAGCACAGAGTGTCTGGGAGTGTTAGGAGATCAGGGCACTCCAAATCCTCGGGGTGGGGAGCAGCAGTAATCGCGAATTTGATCCAAACTTTGTCCTGAGTCCACTGCAAGGTGTGAAAAAGGTCAGGAATAAACCAGTGAGGTCATTAAGCCTGAAAATAGCACTGAGAAACATCCATGGGTATCACCTCAGGTTCCTCTGAGCACGTCTGGGTGTTTGGGGGACTCACTTTGCTTAACAAGAAATGCCTGGCTGAAAAATGTATCCCTTTGAGCTTCTGACCCTGAGCTGCTGCTGTGGTCCATGGAGTGAAAAAGTCACTGAGAGGACAATTTGTTGGACTTTTGATGTGTGTCTTCCTGTGCCCAGGAAATGTGGGTGTGGGTTTGGGTTTGTTGGCAGTGGAGTGAGGCAGCAGTGGAGACATCCATGGTGAAGATACTTGTGATGGGGCAAAGGGATCCTGCCCGAAACTGCAGCATCCCCTGCCTGTGCTCCCAAACAGCTCTTGAGCCCCACGTTTGATGGAAGGGGAGTTACCTCAAAGAGGAATCCAGAGAAAAAGAGATTTGTTTTTCCGTTGTGCACAAAATGATGCATTTTCAACCTAAAACCAATGAAGTATTTGTGATCATGGCTGAAGAGCCCTCCTGGTGTGATCTTGTCTTAGAATCATGGAATGGTTTGGGTTGGAAGGAACCTTAAGGATGATCTCATTCCAATCCCCTGCCACGGGCAGGGACACCTTCCACTCTCCCAGGCTGCTCCAAGCCCTGTCCAGCCTGTCCTGGGACACTGCCAGGGATCCAGGGGCAGCCACAGCTTCTCTGGGCACCCTGTGCCAGGGCCTCCCCACCCTCACAGCCAGGAATTCCTTCCCAAATTCCCATCTATCCCTGCCCTCTGGCAGTGGGAAGCCATTCCCTGTGTCCTGTCCCTCCATCCCTGGTCCCAAGTCCCTCTCCAGCTCTCCTGGAGCCCCTTGAGGCCCTGGAAGGGGCTCTGAGCTCTCCCGGGAGCCTTCTCCTCTCCAGGTGAGCACCCCCAGCGCTCCCAGCCTGGCTCCAGAGCAGAGGGGCTCCAGCCCTTGGAGCATCCCCATGACCACCGCTGGAGTCATTCCAACGAGTCCATGTCTGAGAAGTGAAAAAAACCACAAAAAACCCCCAGTGATATTTGTTTCTCTGAAGAGATGTGTCCTAATGCCACTGGAGAAGACCTGGCATCCCTGAGCCATCTCAGCTACAAAAGAAGATTCGTGGCAAACTCTCCCTCTGATGGAAACAGTGCTGGGAGTCAGCTGGGAGAACCCAGAGCCTTTCCCAGGGCTGTGTTTAGGGAGCTGAACCCACTCTCCGTGACTGCTCATTATTGGAGTTAACTTTTGTGCTTATTTTTGTGATCAGGGAGTGTAAGGCTCTATAGGAACTGGAGATAGCACGGTGTGATTGGCAGGGCGTGGGAGACATGAATCCATAAATCTGTGCCTAGACATAATTGCTCAAAAGGGTTTTTTTTTTTTTCCCTTAGCTCCATCCCAATAAACGTTATGTATCCCAGCACCTCTGGGTAGGCCCCTTGAGGACTGGAGAAAATCACTTGCTGTGTGTTGTGGGAAAACAGCACACGGGCACCAGGAATTGTGATTGAAATGTGGATTCTTAGCTGGGGAAACAAGGTCCTGTGGCAGAGAGAGCCACACTGGGTTGCAGCTTTTGAAAGGAGAATAAATAATGGGAATGGACTAAATTGGGGGAATGGCCTTAGCATGAAGAAGGGCAGGGTTAAGTGGGATATTGGGAAGGAATTCCTGGCTGCGAGGGTGGGGAGGCCCTGGCACAGGGTGCCCAGAGAAGCTGTGGCTGCCCCTGGATCCCTGGAAGTGTCCAAGGCCAGGTTGGACAGGGCTTAGAGCAACCTGGGACAGTGAGAGGGGGTGGGACTGGATGAGCTTTAAGATCCCTTCCATCCCAAACCATTCTCTGAGGCTGTGATTCCGTAAATGTGGATGTTTGTGGTGAAGGACACTCAGGTGAGAGGAGAGAAGCCCCTCTGGAGAGTGACTCTGCTTTTTTCCTCAGGGTTTGTGTCCCCTTGGTGTGAAGAGCCCCTGGCAGTGCCCACTCCTGTCCCTGGGCACTGCAAGACCCAAGCAGTGGAGCCCAAATTCATCACCACAGGACTCTCCAGAGGCTCTCCCACGAGTGGGAAGCTGTCCCAAAGATGCCTCTCCTCGCTGGATTGCAGGCAGGGGTGTGCCCAAACACTGGGGGTGAAGACAGGGAGCAAGGCACTGTCCTTGAGCAGTTGGTGTTGAAGAGATTCTTTGCAAATTTGGCAAAGCTGATGTGATTAATCCGAAACTGGAAGAAACATCTGGTTTTAACCTCTTTGGCTGGCTGGGAATCAGAGCCCTGCCCTCACACGGCCATGGCAAAGCTATAAAGAAATCCTTCCAGACAAGCAAAAAGAGGTTCCCTCCCCTACTTTCATCTTTCTCCCTGTAGCATTAGTTGTCTGAGACATGGCTTGCTCTGTTTGTTTGTTGTTGCCTTTTTTGTGTTCTTGTTTGAATATCCGAACCCTCAGAGGCTAACTTTGCACTGTAACAAGCAAAATCCAACTGACAGGTAAAGACAGGCCTGGAGAGGAGAGCTGGGTCATCCTGACTCATACTTTGGGAGGCAGAAAGTCTTCCTGCCACTTTCTAGACAAGTTAAAAAAAAAAAAAAAGGTTCCCCCCACCTTATTTTTGTCTCCCTCCTTGTGGTATCGGTTGTCTGAGAGGTGGGTCCTGCCTGCTCTCCTTTCCCTTCTCCAATGCCTGGAAAAGTCTGATTTAGTGGGAAGCGTCTGCTGGTGGGGATTTGTCTGGGACCTGGTGATTGGTGATGGAATGGGAGGGGACAAAGTCTGGAAAAATGTCATATGGCTTCAGAAGCACAGAGAGGGGCAAGGCTGTGGCTTGGTAAAAGTCTGTGTGGTCAGCAGGGGAGTGCTTTGTGTCCAGGCTTTGTGTCTGCGTCTCAGCAACCTGGATTTCTGTTGGTTTTTCCTGCTAAGAATTAAGCTGGATGCCCAATTTCATCCCCTTCCCTCTACTGTCCTTGCAGATAATTTAAAACATTTGGGATGCTGGGTGAAACATGAATGCTGATAATGCTAATAATGCTAATAATGCTAATAATCCTTTAGCCAACTGCATGGTTCCTGATGAAGATTCCAATCCACTCCTCTCAGACACCATCACGAACATATTTTCCAGCCTAAACTTCACCTGTTTTCCCACAAACTCTTGAGTTTTCAGACTTTCACCCAGTGTTTCTAATGCAAATCTCACGTGTTCTTGATTTCCACAAGCAGCAGGAACATTTCTTGGGCACTGCTTTAAGGTGGATGAGGAACTTCAGGCGTTGCCACTACAGAGAAAAGCAAGACTGGGGCAGAAGTAAGGCTGGGGTGGATGTGGTGTGGAAACTCATCCCTCAGAGAGAGGAGGTGCCATTGGGGTCAGGAAATCTGAAGGAATGAGGTCCAAGGAGCAGAGAGCAGCAGCTGGAGGGTGGTGGAGCTGAGCTGGGAGGTGGAGGTGGCTGTGAGGGAGCTCCGTGTTGGGAACCAGAGCCCAGGAGGAGAGGCAGCTTCAGCAGGAGCCAGAGGGGAGAGCAGGGAGAAAAATGAGGAGAAAACAGAGGCTTGGGGCACTGGTAGAAAAATCTGACTTTGTGTCAGCTCCTTCACAACCAGGGAAACTTTTTCATCCCTGTTTTGGTTGTGTGCACATTTCTGAAAGAGCTCTTCTGCAGTGGAGGAGCTCTTTCAGAATGCTTGATCAAGAGGGGCTTTCCAACCCCTTCAGGCACTTCCAAGTGCTTGATCAAGAGGGGCTCCAGCCATGGCCAGGCTTTCCAGGCAGCTTCCAAGGCTTTTATTTGCAATCTGCTTTGAGATCCCTCGATGGACCAGGCCAGGCTAAGGGAGGTGCTAAGTGTCCCTGCCAGGCTGCTGACATGGAGCATGACCTCAACTCTTGCTGTTGTGGCTGCTGCTTTAGCTGAGATTTCCATCCCAAAGCTCAGCTCTTTGCAGTCCAGTAAAGAAAAACTCACTTCCAGTCACAACTCGAGGCCACGCTCTGTAAAGCAGCAAAAACCTGAAGTTTTGGGCTTAAAAATTTCATAAATAGCTGCTCTCAGACACACATGAACAGCTGATACCTTGCTCGAGCAGCTCCAAAAATACCTGGCTTCTTGCTCCTTCAGCTCATGGGAAAATCAGCAATTTGTATGGGTGAGTAAATTCACTTTCATCTCTCTCCGAGCCCCTGGGATGGATGGTGACACAGACAAGCAGCACCAGTAGCAGCATGGAGGGCGTTTGTCCCCAGGGTTTTGGCCAGGTTTCCTCTGCTGCCAATGTTTTCCTTGGCACTTCTGCCAGACTGAAACTGCTCCAGGGAAAGACTTGGCTGGCAGCTTTCCCAAACCAGTCCTGCTGGGACAGTTTCATGCAACCAGAGGTTCATTCAGGGTGGGAAAGATATGAGACCATCGAGTCCAACCCTTGACCCAGCACCACCCTGTCCCCAGGTGCCACATCCACACTCGAACACTTCCAGGGATGGGATTCCCAGCACTGCCCTGGGCTGCCTGTTGCTGTTCCCTCATTCTCTTGCCCTCACTGCCACGTGCAGTGACTTTCTGAGTCAGGCAGGCAGCTGGCTGATCCTCAGGCCCCCTTTTCCCAGGTTCTGGTCCTTGGCTGAGCCCTGGAGTCACCAGGGTTTCTCAGCTCAGCAGCAAAAGGGATCAAATCAGCCCAAAGCCTTCCCAGACCTTACCCCTGGCTCTGGCTGCTGCTCTTCAGAAGCTGCTGAAGCCTGAGGTGTGGTTATCCCAAGCAGATCCTGCAGATCTCTCCCACAGCCTCCTCTCCCAACCCTTGGCAGCATTTTTCTCTTCCAAAAAGGGAGGGAAATAAGGAAATGCAGGAAGTTCTCAGCTTTGGGAGCACCAAACCAGCTGGATGTGGGCTCTGCTCCGTGCTCAGAGCAACAACGACCCCCAGGTCCCGCTGTCATCAGGACCATCCCTTTCTCCAAGGGCTGAATTACACACAGCCTGAGCTGGTGCCATCAACAGCTCAGAAGGAAGTAATAATTTCCCCTTTCTGAGCAGGTTTCCAAAGTGTTGAGCACTTCCCAAGGTTTTGAGCATCAGCAGGAGCTGCTGTCATAAATGGGGCCCCTTTAACGTGACTCAACTGAAGTACAAAATCAGCCTGAAAAGAAGGGAAGAGTTGGAGGATTTGAGCTGTTCTGCCTTGGTATTAATTCTTGCCTGGATATTAATTCTTGCCTTGGTATTAATTCTTGCCTAGATATTAATTCTTGCCCTGGTATCAATTCTGGCCATGCCCCTCCTTGCAAGGTTACAGATGCCGTTTTACAGCTTGTGCCAGGCACAGAAACACACGCATCTAATTTTCACAGTAGTACAACTGGCAGAGGGAAAAGCTGGGTCATCCTGTCCCCCAAAAGCCAATGTTGCCTTACAGATGACTCAGGAATGTCCCAGAGATCAGCTTTATCTATTTATATATTTATTCCGGCTGGCATCCATGAATCACTGCTAATAGCAAACGGTTGCATAATTTTAAGGAGAATGCTTTTGTGATGCCTCTGACCAGAGAAAATACATCTATTTTGGCTTGTGGCTATGAATAGATCCCCTGCTCTGACTCTGTGCATTTGCAAACCACAGATACTACTGAAAATAAGGCATGATTGGCAGGTACAACCTGATTAGCATATACAAATTGCTGTGGCCTTTCTCCGAGCAATCATTTGTACAAATTGTTTCCTGTGTCTCTGAGCTGAAAAGAAACAGAGCTATGAGGTGAGTCGAGACTCTAAAAGAGTCAGAATAAGGCTAATGTTCACGCCAGCTCATTTCACACCCTTTAGAATGTTCAGCTTTTACTGAACCATGTATTTTTTTCCCCCTTTCTCAAGAAAAAGGCCAAACGTGGACTTTGGGTGAAGAGGCGTTTTTTCCCCCCGAAGAAAATCCTTGCTTTTTCTTTTTTTTCTTCCCCACAGCTTCTTTTTTTTCCCTTAGAGCAACTGTTCCTAAAATATTTGCTCATTGTAGTTTTCAAACACGTGAAAAATTGCTGTAACAGTTTAGATTATATGTTTTTTATTTTAAAATCACATCAAAATGGAAACAGAGGCTTGCGAGAGAAAGAAAACCTCGCCTGATGAAAAGTGCCTCAGAGTGGGCTGGGATTATATTCCTCCCTCCATATTCCAGCCAGGAATAGGTTTTGTGAGATTTTTTGAACTGAGTATAATATTGCACACTCCCTCTACGATGTTTGATAGCACCAATTATGGAGGTTCAAACCATGAGGCAAATTCACCAAGTGGCTCAGGTTGGCTCCAAAGGTGTGGAATAATTCAGTTTTTTCCCCCCTTTTTTGTGCACATTGAACCTGGAGATAGCATTGAACCCTTCCCTGTGGTCAAGAGCACTCAGCTGTTATTTTCGTGGTGCTGATGGTTCCCAGGATTCCAGAAGTTTAAGACCTCCAAGACCTTCTTGCTCTCTGCAGGCAATCCAGGGGTCAGCTGGAGGGTCAGTGGGTCACTGAGTCCTTTTGAGCAAGAACATCTCCCCAGAAATGTAAGCCTACCCAATCTGATTACAGTAAAATCATCACTTTGCTGAGCAGCCCATCCAAATTTCAGAGGCTTTTGAATCCATAACGAGGCGTCTCAGCGTCGGTTACGAACACCAGGCGGAGTTTGGCTGCAACCTTAATGAAAAACATCTCGCAGCAGGGTGGATAAATAATTCCCTTTTAAGTCTGAGGGCATTTCGTGTTTCAGACCCTGCTGGGCTGATGTGTGGGAGAGTTGTGATAGCTCTGCCTCGGTGAGATAAGAGGTGGAGAGGCCATTTGCACCTCCGGGTGTGGTCCCAACCACATCCTCAACCACCCCTCACCCTCGCTGGGCTCTGCAAACTCTCTGGCCACAACCACCTGGCTTTTTCCATGTTGTCTCAGAGATAACTTTTTTTTTTTCTCTCTCTCTCTCTCTCCTGGTTGGTTCTCTGAGGGCTTAAATAAACCGAGTGTGAGTGGGTGCGTGGGTGAGAGGAGGAGGGATGTCAGGAAGGGAAGCTGAGTGTTTCACTTGGCGCAGGAATCTTGTGTGGTGCTGCCTGCCCAAAATTCCTGGGTCATTCTCCAACCCCAGCACGGGAAGGGATGGATCACAGCTTTGCTCCTTGGCTTTCCTGGCCAAAATCAATGCAGAGCTGGTGCTGAAGTAACACAGGGAGCTTGTGGGCTCTCTCTGGCCCTCACATTTCTGCCAATGACCCAGCTGATGATACAAAACCATTGACAGTGGTGATTGCAGCTGAGAAAAAGATTGCTGGTGTAATGTGCAGTGAGGCAGGACACAGCATCGCAGGGAGCCACGGAGGTGAAGGTATTTCAGACTTTATTCTGGAAAGAAAAGAAGAGGTTTGAGAGACTGCAGTTTAAAATGAGGTTGGAACTGATGTGTTTATGTCAATTTGGGTCAACCTGGGTGATGGGGGCAAAGCAGAACCCCAAACTGAGAAATTCCTTGAGGAGCAGCACTGGGAAATTCAAGTCAGTGAAGGTTTTCAAAATGCTTTAGTGAATGTTGGAAAATCTCTGAAAATGGGTACCTGGCTGACAGGTGACCTTTAAAGGTCATTTAGTCCAGTCCCCCTGCCATAGGCAGGGACATCCTCAGCTGCATCAGAGCCCCATCCAAACTGACCTTCGGTGTTTCCAGGGATGGGGCAACCACCGCTTCTCTGGGCAACTTGTGCCAGTGTTTATCAGCCTCAAAATAAAAAACTTCTTTCTTATTTTTCATCTAAATTGACTCCACTATAGTTTGATAGTTTCAAACCATCGCCCCTTGTCCTCCTGCAACAGGCCCTGCTGGAAGGTTTGTCCCCGTCTTTTAGACCCCCTTTAAACACTGAAAGGCCACAATAAAAAATAAATAAATGCACCTTTTCCTGCAGCCGAGTGATTCAGGGAAGAATTAGAGTAGATCCTGAGGAACAAACACAATCCACAAGTTGGGATCAGGCTCCCTTTCAGTCTCTGCTGGTGGAACCTACAAATAAGCACAAAATCTCCAACCCACACAGGTTTTACCTCCTGGTTCCATCAGTGTGAGACTCCAGGACAAGGATGGTTGAGAAGTGCTGAGGGAGGAATTTCCCAGCATGCTGGGAGGATGAGCAAAGGAAGGTCCCTTTCTCCCTGACTCATCCCTCTCACACCTCACCTGTGCTGGCCATCCATCTATAATGTCCTGAAAAGAAAAAAAAAAAAAAAAAAAATCTAAAATTAGGGATTTCCCATCCTTGGCATGCTAATTAATCATTAAGCAGATTATCTGTGTTTTAATCATGAAGAACAACATGTTTGGTCAGCCATGGGATCACAGGGAGCTGGACATCTCCTCCCCAGCAGCCAGAGGGACTGGCAAAGTTTGGGAACATCCCCATGGATGCTTCATGCCAGGCCCTAAAGGCACCAATATCCTTCTAAACCTTTCTTGTGGATTGAATCGCACAGATTATTCCCCTGCCATATTTAACACCTTGCCATGGATCCCGAGGAATAGCAGCCTGTCGGATCATTATAATTAATAATAACACCACCCTGCTGGGAAAACGCCTCGTCTAAATGCTCTCAATCGTTAATGACTCAGACCTCCAGGTTCAATTCATCCTGTTCCCTCCTCGTTAATTAAAGGCACTCGTGCTGTCAGCTGGATGAGGAGCAGAACAGCAGCCACGAGAGGGAAAACGGCAGCAAAGTTATCCCAGCCTGGGACACCCTGGAACGGGAAACGGACAGGGCTTGGCTTTATGTGACAGCAAAGGTGGGAAACGTGCAACGTGGTGATAAACCCCCTTCGCCAGGCCCTGAAATCCTTTCCTTTACAACCCAGAGACTGTGGCTGGGGCTGATTTCTGCTCCGATTCCTTGGCAGTCAGGAATTATTTATTTCGCAGCTGTCAGGCCGTATTTGCCGCACGCGGCGCTTTTCTGTTTTGCCTCTCGCGGATATCCTGGGGTTTTATAACTGAATTTATGTCCTTTGTGGCTCTCTTAGAAATACAATGAAGACAAAAATAATTGTGTTTATTGCAGCTCAGATGGAAGAGTTTTCTGCCAGGAGATAGCAGAGTTCAGGACCTGATGGGACAATTTCCAGGCAGAAAAAGGGTCAAGTGACAAAAAAATCAATAGATTTTAGAAGCACAGGTCATTTATTTGCAGCTGTGCTAGATCAACTTATAGCTTCCCAGATTTAGGAAGAATCCTTACTGGGATCCACTCAAAATGGCAAAATTAATATTAATTAATTTCTTTAGCAAGATTAGGACAGAAAGCAAAGTCACCTTCAGTCGACAGCAACTTCTCTACCCCCCCTTCAGTATAACTTTATATATTTTTAGTCCTCCAAGCCTTGTAGTGGTTTTGTGCAGGAGCCAAGATGCTGTGGAGTAATGGAAAGCTTAGTCAATCCCCTCCTGGGAATACATGTAAATAAGGAAGGTTTGGCACTGGGACGAGCTGACGACACATTTCTTGGGCAGTGCGCAGAAAAGGGGGGGGGAAAAAAAATCTCAAATAGTTTTTCTTCACTTGAAAAAATGGTGCTTTCATGTTAGCCTGAAAATATCCTCCTGGTACCTTCCTATCTCCAAAGTAGCTTGGAAATGAAAGCAGCTTTGCAGAAAGGGCTTCTGAGGAGAATTCGTAGCGGTCTGAATTATCTCCCCTGGTCCTGCCTGGATTCAGAGAAAACTTGGAATTTTTTTTGCTGGAGGAGTTGAATTCTCCTCAGGGATTTGACCCTGCTTCCTTCTCCTCAGACCCCTCCAGCCATGGGAGAACCACACACCTTTTCCCCCTTTAAAAGCAAAAAACCCACTCCCAAAACAAAATAAATTCAGCCTTTGTTACTCGGAGGACGCAGAGGAATTTAAAATCTCTGCACGTTCCACAAGATGCCACTTCCCCAGTGTCACTTCCCTCCCTGCAGCAATTGCTGCTTAGAACTAACTCCAAACAGGCAGAACCAAATTTTATCAGTGGTTAATCCTGTTAGAGGGACACGAGCTGGGGGATTAAGTGGGTTCTCTCCTCCACCAGTGCCCGCCCAGACCCAGAACTTGAGGGTTCTTCACCTTCCCTGGGATATTTTGTGGAAAACTTGGTGGCACACCACATTCCAAAGTTCCAGCATTGACAAATAGGCAGAGATTTCACCCAAACATCAGGTCTTCATTTCTGTCTGAGCGAGGAAACACAGAATGGTCGACGTTTGTGCAGTCTGGGGTGATTTGAGCACACGCAGCTGCAGTATTGTGATCCTACAACCAGCCAGGGCCTACGAGCCCACAGCTGGCTTTGCTTTGGGTTCATCATTCCACATAAATGGCTTTGGCTCGGAGAAGGCCTTTCTTACCAAGAGCTCAACCACATTTTGAGTCCAGGCCAGCTTTTAAAATGTACATTTTGGGTGGAATCTCGTGAGTCCTACTCGAGGTGTCTTTCAGCGCAGCATTTTGCAAATCGTGGGCAAGGCAAAGATAGAAATCCTTGAATCAAACAAGTGTTAAACATTCCCTGGGGACACCTGGGGATACCCAGGAGTCCAGCAGAGCTGCTGTGGTAGAACTGTAGGTGGTTGGGACAGTCCTGGTGTTGTTGAAGGGCTTTTTTAATTGATCACATCACAATGAAGCCCTTCCTCTGGAGGCTTGGAATCCAGGAAGAAAATTAGGATTTGTGTGGGTTTTTTTTAAAGCTGGATTACACCCTACTTAACCTCATGGAATCATGGAATATCCTGAGTTGGAAGGGACCCACAAGAATCATCCTGTCCAACCCCTGGCCCTGCACAGACACCCCAAGAATCCCACCCTGTGCATCCCTCGGAGTGTTGTCCAAACCCTCCTGGAGCTCTGGCAGCCTCGGGGCTGTGCCCATTCCCTGGGGAACCTGTGCAAGAGGGAATCTGCCAAAAGAGAGGGAAAAAAATTTAGAAAGCCCCCCTGCACTAAATTTCTCCAGAGATAAATGTTGTTGACTTTTTAGGATGAAGACAGGGTGAGTTATCCTCTACCCAAATTTTTGGGATGCTCAAACAACATACCCACAGGTGGAAACCCAGCAACAACCCCAGGTCCAAAAGTGAGCAAAAGCAGCTTCTGTCTTCAAACTCCTCAAATCCTGAGCATCCAATGTGGACTTTGGCAAGTCCTGCCCCATCCAGCTGCACACAGGATCCAGTGCTGGCACTGCTGTGCTTTTAGTGTGCCCTGAAAGGCAGGTGTTACCATCTACCAGCCCCACTAAAGCCCCCTGGACTCCGGGATCTGCAGCCATTCCAGCCCTGGGGATGCGTTTGGCACAGCTGTTTTAGTGGAAAAGAGATTGAGGAGAAAGGAGGATTTGCTGAAGGGGGTTTTGGGTGCAAGGCAAAAGCAGAACTGGAGGTTCAGGATGGACATCAGGAGGAATTTCTTCATGGAAAGGGTTGTTAAACATTGGAGTGGCTGCCCGGGGCAGTGTTGGAGTCCCCATCCCTGGAGGTGTCCAAGGATGTGGCACTCAGTGCTCTGGGCTGGGCGACAAGGAGGTGATTGATCACATTTTGGACTCCATGATCTTGGAGGCCTTTTCCAACCTAAATGATTCCACAATTCTGTGACTCAGGCTGGTGAGAAGAGGAATTTGGACGTGATAATTTGGTTCGTAGTTCGTGAGCTCGTGGATGAAGACTTGGAAGAGATTCAGGCCCAATATATTTATATTTTATATCTATATATCTGTAGGATATAGGGATGCTAAAGGCACAGAGCAGGACGGTTCAGATCCTGCCTAAGGCTGCCAGAGGAGGCAACGCTCCTGAGGAGAGGGAAAAGATTCAATTTGTTAAATGAGCTCCCTCAGCTCTGGTTTGCTTTGCCACTGTGGCCCCAGGCTCCCAGCGATCCCCTAGGGCACGAGGAAGGGCAGGAGAAGTCTCACCACCATTACCCAGTGTTCCCCGGGCCTCTGCAGCATCCAGCTCATTCCCTCCACTGTAAATATTGCCAGGGAAAGGAAAAATCTTCTTCTTTAGGACAAACTCTCCCCTTGTAAGGCAGCAAAGAGCTGCAGGGCAGGAAATCCATGGGAAGAGCCAGGTGCTGCTGTGCCTGTAGGGAGCTCAGAGTGCCCGGGGTGTTCAGAGGAGAGGAGGTTAGACTTCATTTTTGGGAATCACTGAGCATCCCTTCCCCTTCTTTTGAGGGTCAGCAGCAGCACAGGGTGGAGATTGCAGTTTTTCCTGGGAAGTTCAGAGCCAGGTTTTGCTGTGGAAAGGTGAAAATTAAAAATTTCCCCATGGAAGGAACATCCCAGCCTAAGGCCAGCTTGGAAATGCCTTTGAGTTGTTTTATTCTGATAGTGTCCAACTGCCACTAACAGATAGACTCTAATCTGATAGCACTGGTGTCAAATGAGTGTGATAAGCCCCAGAAACAAGTAACTTCCAAGCAGGGGTTGTGCCTCGTTTCGTTTTACAGGGACAGACATTTCCAGGGAAAGCCGTCCTTTTCAATTTCCCTCCTCGCAACAAACATCTCCCCTGAAAGTGATGAGCACAACCCATTCCCAAAGGGAAGCCACTTCAGGAAATACACTTTGAACAGCTGTAGCCAGGAAAAATGACCCAGCTCAGCTCCATCTCAGGCAGCCCCTGGCACTGAAACCACCCTGGGAGAGGTCCCAGCTCTGGGTAATTAAGAGAACACACGCTGGAACTGAGCCCAGTGAAAGCAAACATGTGCTCCTTAAGTGCATTGACATTTATTATGGTAAAATTCCCTTTTCTTGTCGTTTTTTCCATGTTGCTGCTTCCCAGCATCATGGCCTGGAGGCAGGAAGGGGTTGCTGAGGCAGTTGGAGTTTTTTCAGCGAGTTGAAAGATGAGCTGTTATTTTATACATGAAGCTGCACCTACTTGTTCTGTGGTCCAGGGGAAAAAAAAAAAAAAAGCAGAAATAAACCCTGTCGGCAACTCAGCCACATGAGAAGGTGGTCACAAGCATTCAAAAGAAAAAAACAAAGGGAAGACCAAGGGAAAATGGGATTGTTGGGCATATAATCAATTTCTGGACAAGGTAGCTGGTAGGACCAGCCCTTCTGCAGGGTCATCCTCTGGTCCTCTCTGAAGTTCCCAGCAGTGCTGATGAGCACTGAAAGTTATCTGGACATCAGCTGGTAAAACAAGGCAGAACTGTGACAGAATCCTCCCAATCTCCCGGCCAGATGGTGGAGAATTGGACTGGTTGGTTTCTTCTCCCACGGAGTGAAAGTGAGGGACTGGAGGATTCACACGGGCTCCACGCTGGTCTTGGATGTGGTTTGGTGTCCACACAGGTCCTTTCCATCAAAAAGGACCTTGAGGAGCTGGACAGTGCATCCAAGTGGGAAGGAGACAACATTTAGACAGCACAAAGCATGAGCAATGGTAAAACTGGGATAAAGGAGGAAAGGAAAAGATTAGATCCCGCATTTAAAGCATTGCGATGTGTAGGACTCACCGGATGCACTCGCTACCCACTAAGGATTGAGAATTTAGTTTGGCATTCAGGAAGCTCTAAAGGCTGGGAAAATGCTTGGAACTTGCTGTGAACATTTCAGTCCCTCTCTAGGAGCAGGGATCAGAAATAGGTTTGGAAAAAACCTCCAGAGGAAGGCCTGAGGCTGGGCCCTGGTTGTGAGGAGGTGCTGTAGATGTTTCTCGCAGCTCTCACGGTGAGCACAACTTCTTAGGAGGTTTTCACAGGGTCACCTGTTGTCACTGCCTTGGTGCCTTTCCTCATCCTGCCCCATTTCATTTCTAGCCACATGCAGCTCATTGAAGCCCATGGGATCATCTCAGAATCATGGAATGGTTTGGGTGGGAAGGGACCTTACAGCTCATCTCCTTCCAACCCCCTGCCCTGGCAGGGACTCCTTCCACTGGGCCAGCTTGCTCCAAGCCCCATCCAACCTTGTCCATTTTAGACCCGTGGCAGTGGTGCTGCCCTCAGTTGCTGTCCTCAATCCTCCATGGAATCATTTAGGTTGGAAAAGACCTGTGAGATCATTGATTCCCTCGGCTCTCTGCCCCTGCCCATGCTCCAGTTGGGACACCAGACACATCCTGTTGGTGACCAGAGCAGAGCAGTTCTGGGTGACTCCATGCTGTGGGATCAGAATTGCTGGATAAACTCCACTGGCTCCCATCTCCATCCCAGCAAGGAACCAGAGGGAACAGATGCCTCTCTGAGCTGTCCAGATGGCTGAGAGGCTGCGAGAGGCATAAGAAGGATCATAGCCCACGGCAGCTTTCAAGTGGCCAAACGGATCTGGAGTGAGCAATGACCTTCATCAACCTCCTTAATGGAAAATGTGTCCTTGCAGCAGCAGGAGGAGGAGGAGGAGGAGAGGATGAGGACGAGGAGGAAGAGAGGAGGAGGAATCTCTTTCTCTGCATTTGTCACAACACAGATATTTCAGCTGTGCAAACATGTTGAAGTGAGACCAGCGTGCAGTTTGCTCTCACCACTGGAAAATCCACTTTTCCACCCCAATTTTTTGTTTTCTAGGCAGCTTGCCAGTGAGTACCTAATCACGTTAGAGGAAAAGCACTTCCTTGGGATGGAGGCAGGAATTGGAAATAAAGGAGAATATGGGCTGATCTCTCTGAGGGACGTGAGGCAAAATCTCCACCAGAAGATAGACTTGTGAAGCTCATCACTGCAGGAATGGCATCTTTGGTGTCCAGATGATCTTGAGGTTGAGTAAAAGTGGGTCTGGAGACATTCGAAGAGATGATGGATGAATGGGATGTCTGGAATGAATGGGATGTCTGGAAATATTGATTCTAAGATGATCAAAGCAACATTTCAGGGTCTCCAAAGATGTGTGTTGAAGTGTCTTCCCCACAAAATATTTCTCATTCCAAAGTAATTTCAAGTCTAGTGGAAGGTATCCCTGCCCAGGGCAGGTCGTTTGGAACCAGAGGAGCTTTAAGGTCCTTTCCAACCCAAAGCATTCCATGATTCTATGATTTTTTCATGGGAACATCCAGGCATTTCAGTGAAAGATGTCCACCCATCTCCTGTGTCAAATCTCCTCGGAATGGTTCAAGTGCTCAACTCCAGACAGCTGAATTCACTTTTGCAGGACAATAAGGACTGGTTGCTACCCTGAAATTAAACTGGTTTGGGCAGAGGGCTCTTGACTACCAGAGTGAGGGTGCAGATAAGTTTCTCCCTGGGCAACATCAAATGTTGTTTTTTTCTTTTCTGCGTTCCTAATCCAGATGAGGACAGGGCTAACACAACAATTTAGGATTCTTGCTCCCAAGATGTGCCTGGAATGGAGAGGAGAGGATTGTCCTCAACCAGAGAGGAGGGGAGGACCTGTGAATGTCCTTGTCCATTGGAAGTGCAGCTCCTGGGGGAGCCCTGTTGGATATGAGAGGATTTGTCCAACTGCTTGGAAAGCAGATGGAAAAACCTTCCCCTGGTCACTCCTATTTTAAATTATGCATCCTCCATCTGCTGCCTCGAGCACAGACATGCTCACAGAGCTGCTGCCTCCCCAAAATAACCCAGGACTTTGGGAGAGGCTTTGGACCCCCTTGCCTTGCCTGGCCCAGGCTCTCCCAGCTTCTCTCCCATGCTGGTGTCCCTGCAGGTGAAGGTTGGATGTCACCTGCAGGGAAGGGAGTGGTGCAGGTTTGGCCAGCCCAGCCAAAATGCCACCATGCCAAAGGAAACTACTCCCTCTTTCAGCCCTCTGGTGGGAATTTTACATCCTTTACTTTGGCTGCTCCAAGAGACCTCACCTGCATGGAGAAGGTCTCAGTGTGGCACCTGAAAATGTCACTGAGGGGCCACAACTGCAGCCTGAACCCTGGGTGGACTTTAGCTCTGTAAAGCTCTGTGTCACAGCACTCGTTAGGATGGGTCTTGGCACCCTCAGGATGCTGCTCCTGCTTTCCCACCAGTTCAGAGCATCTCTGGATGAAGGTGGAAATGTGCTGGCCCTGCACATCCCTGCAGCAGAACCAGGGTCCCTTCCCTCAGGTCCCCTCCATCCCTGCCAGCCCTGCTCCACCACACTGCACGTTTCATTCTTTGCCTCTTGCCCCTGACTCTAAATCAGTTCTGTCAGCTCCTTAATTATTTTAATTTTTCTTCATTCTCCAAATCCCTCAAATATATTTTATATACAGGGTACAGGCTTAAAAAAGAAAGCTACCGCTGTGCCCTTGCCTCTGAAATATTACCAGAGAAATGTGTGTATTTCATCTCTGCCTTTCATTTTTCCAGACATTTTCTGCTTTGAAGAAGCTTGAAACAGTAACAGACTGATGGCTACACTCCAACTCTATTGATTAACGGTGAGTGGTCAAGCTCTTCAGTGCCTGAAAATACATCCAGAAACGGGGACAGGTGAATTATTGCATTTTCCCGCAGATGGAAGAAGTGGGGGGAGGATAAAACCTACAAGGGGGACTTCAAAAGACCTGTCCTCCCCATGTCCAAATGCCCACAGGGGTGAAGTCTTGGTGTGGGGGAGAACCAATGATTATTTCAGTGGCTCAGCACAGCACAGGGCTAAATCATTTATAAATATTGCAGCTCCAAATTGCCTCTGTTTAACGAGGGGAGAGCAGAGAAGGGAAGCAAGTGGGAACATTCTCCCTGAGTTTTAACCAAGAGCTCAATGCTCAGAGCAGAAATTTCTTCCCAGTCCTCACCAAAGGTCACATTTTCAGTGCATTTTAGGACAAAAAAAACCCCAAAGCACTGCAGGCTGCAGGATTTGCAGAAGCCCAAGGGCTGTAACGAGGTTGTGCTGATGGACAGTGGGACAGAGGTCTCCTGTCTGTACCTTCACCTTCCTTCCAGGGGGATTCCTCTTTGGAGCCTTGGGAGCTCCTGCAGCTGCTGGGATAACAGCCTGTGGAGGGATTCCTGTGGAGGCAAGGAGGAGGAGCACATCTGGAAGGAGTGGAGACCTCACTTTCAGGTTCCACAACCACATCCCCCCATTCCTCCACCTCCTGCATCACCTGGGAGAGGTGTGAGATTGCACCAAACATCAGAGAACCCATTTTGCCTTCAGAGACATGGGGAATGGTTTTTTTTTTTTGGGAAATCTGACTTCTGCTGGGATGGGAAATCCTTTTCCTCCCCTTATTTGAATTTCAGTTCTGTGCTTGGGCTGAAGGGCAGGTGAGGGCACCTGCCAGAGGGGATGATGAACAATAGGTCACTGCAGCTTGCAGGATGAGTCAGGGAGAAACCAGGAGAATTTGCAGCTCCTCTACTGCACCTGCTGCAATATTTGGTGTATTTGAGAGTGTTACTAAACTGTCTTTCAACTGAGCAGCCAAGCAAAGTTTTCCCCTTGTATTTTAGGTGCTGCAGCACCAACCCCAAAGGCTCTTCAGGAGGTTCCAAAACTGCCGTTTCCAATCCTTCTGCAGTGAGCTCTGCTGCTTGGCTGGAATAGATCACCAAACTCAGGTCCTGAGAGGATTAAAGCACTGGAAAAAGGCTCAAGCCCTTCAGTGAGGCTGGGTGCTCTTTGAACACAGCAGCTTTATGAGCCCCACGTGTGGCTGGCGTGTTTTGGAAGGATCAGAAATCCTCCAGTGGAAAAACGTTGAGTGAAGAAAATTAGTAGCAGCAGCAGAATGAACAAGCAACTGTGGGAAGGAGAGATACGAAGGAAATGTTTCCATCTGCAAAAACGCCTCAGTCAATAGCTGGGTGAGAGGCACTGGTATTAACACACATCTGAAAGCTGGGGAGTTCAAAGGAGAGTGGATCTTTGGGCACAGTAAAGTAAAGGAAGTTCAAAGGAAAATGGATCTTTGGGCACAATGAAATAAAGGAAGTTCAAAGGAAAATGGATCTTTGAGCACAATGAAATAAAGGGAGTTCAAAGGAAAATGGATCTTTGAGCACAATGAAATAAAGGGAGTTCAAAGGAAAATGGATCTTTGAGCACAATGAAATAAAGGAAGTTCAAAGGAGAATGGATCTTTGGGCACAAAAAACTGAAGGAAATTCAAAGGAGAGTGCATCTTTGGGCACAGTAAACTAAAGGAAGTTCAAAGGAAAATGGATCTTTGAGCACAATGAAATAAAGAGAGTTCAAAGGATAATGGATCTTTGGGCACAGTAAACTAAAGGAAGTTCAGAGGAGAGTGGATCTTTGGGCACAATAAAGTAAAGGAGGTGATGATACAGAAGTCCAGGCAGCTGAAACACTACAAGAAAATAAAGGAGTAAAGGCCCATTCTCCTTCCTTCTACTTATCTTTTAATAGAATGGGATTTAACTTGTGTTATCTCCATTGCATCCAGGAGACTTTGCCGAGGGGGTTTCATCTGTTCTGCAGAGCTCTCACCCCCCATTTCGAGTTAGAACATTTCCCAAAGCCTTTTTGCAGGAGGAACTCTGGGGCTCTGAGCATCCTTGTGACAGAGAGTGATTCAGCCTCACCAACTGCTCTGACCCCAATCTCACCTTGTTCCTCCCCAAGTCTGTATTTGCACATCTCTTTTCTTTCTGTGTATTTGAAAATTCAATAGCTTTTAAAATTTTTTTTCTTTTTTTTAAGGACCGGTAAGGGACTATGTATTGGATGGTGACAAATCTGTTGTCTGAGCAGCTTTCCTAATAAACCAGATTATTTTTGTTGATGCTGATAGCTACAGAAACCAGTATTTGCCATGGATCTGTATCATCTGTTTCGACTCCACACTCCTCAGGAGAGCGCCTGCTTGTTTCCCACATTCTGATCAGGAACTTCACTACTCACATGGGAGAACTCTTCCACTTCCATCCTCTGATTTCCACATGGGTTGCTCAAAGCCCTTGGGAATTCCCCCTGATGGATGTGGGACTGGGATCATATTAAAACAGATTAAGGGTGAGCAATAAGTAGCAATAAAACCACAACCATGCAGCTTTAATATCAGCAGTGGAGCAGCATCCCCGAGCACAATTTCATCGATTTTCGTGGAATTATGTCATGCATTCATTTGAGCCAGAACCACGATATATATTCCAGTGCTCCTGGAAACCCTCTTGGAATTTATTCTCCAGTGAAGGAGGTTCCATTAGAATAAAGAGACGCCAGCTTTAACCATTGATCAGAAAATATTGTAACGGAGCCCAGCAGAGGGATTGCAGAGGACCTCAGAGCAGACTGACCTTTTGCTGTGCGGCAGGGAAATTGCTGGAAAGAAGGGAACGATTAAAGAGTTATTTGCACCCAGGGGCACTAAAACCCCTCCATTACAGCAGGTCTGGACTCTGTGCCCTTTACATTCGGCTTGCAGAGGAAGCTCCCCTCGAGAAACAGATACAGTATTTTTGCAGCCGGTGACAAGAGAGCCTCGACAAATTTCAGATCAGCTCAGTTGGAGGGAACAAAGGCTGCCCAAGTGAGTCGAGTTCACTCCTCAGTAGCCATGACAACACTTTCAAGAACTCACAGTTTAGGGAAGAAGGGAAATAAACTCTGATTGGTGACACAAAGTGATGCGTTCCTGCTCCTCCCTTATCCCCAAGTGCCTGGACAGTGCCGAAGTTGAGAAAGGGATGCTTGGTGACATCCTGGAGAGCAAGGAGGTGGTGTTTTATCCCAAATGATTTCAGAGCTCAGGGAAGGGCGGGATGGGATGCTACAGACCCTTCCTGTGTGTCCTTGGAAAGCAGGGGAGGGAGGTGGGACCAGTTCCCTCCAGCTCCTCACTTGGGCACTTCTGGAAGACATTTTCACTCCCAGGACTGCATCAGAGGAACAAAACAGCAACAAAATGTTCATCCTGAGGTGCCTCAGTGTAAATCCAGGAGGAAGTCTGAGATGCTGCAGGAGTGGCTTAAGCAGAGCAGTCAGACCTGAAGGGGACCCTGGGATGTTCTGCTGGCCCCTTGTCCAGGGTTACAACCAGCTCCAGGTCAGGAATATCACAAAACTGCAAATCCTTGCTCAATGGAAGGGTATCCTTGCTCAATGGAAGGGTATCCTTGCAAGTGCTTGCCTTGCAAGTCACATCTAGCTTTTGAAAGTCTATTTCCCTTCTTTCCATTCCCCCAGGAAGTTTGCTACAATTTTATTAGGTTTTTTTCTTCTTTTATTTTTTTTTCCTTCATCTTTTTGGCTGTAATAGCTGCCCTCCAGCTGTATCTCTTTTTTTGCTTCTCATCCAGACAGCTTCTGCCAGTGCTAGAACTCATGTGTGGGAAACCAGAACCTTCACTGGTCAATAAAGGGTCAGTAGGAGCTTCAGAGTATTCACAGCAGAGGAAAAAGGGATTAAGATCAATAGCTGCTTCCTTTGCCAGTCCCAAATGGGGTCAGCAGGGCAGGAGACGGGGTAATGTCCCCTGTACTCTCCTGGAAATGTGCCTGCTCCCAGCCAGAGGGTCAGGAACCATGAACCCATTCCTCTCTCCTGTCCAACTTCATTAAAGGAGAAAAAAAAAAAAGAGTGACAAGAGTGGGATTGATGGGGATGACAGTGAGACTGTTCCTTAGGAGTGGAGCTGAAGCATCCACATCTATTCCAGAGGCTCCTGAGAGCCCTCTCAGATGGTTCCTGGAGACAGCTCTGTTCCACAGGGGGAAGAGATTGCAGCCCTGGTGGGTGAAAACTGGGATTGAGCACATCCTGAGAGAGCTGGAGCTGTTTGCCCACCCAGGTGTGTTGGGTACCTCCACCTCTGCACCCCAAAAGTCTGGAACAGGTCACAAGCATGTCAGCACCCCCAAAAATTCTCCTCTCCTCTGTCCCGCCTCAGTGCAGGTCTGAAATCTCCTTTTCTTTCACTGAAAGCTCTCCAGATGCAACTGCAATTTCTGTGGACATAAATTGTGTTTATTATTATATTGATCTAAAACGTGAAATTGTCATTAATTCTAGAATATTAACAAACAAACCCTCCTCTCCTGAGGAAACAGAGCTGGCTGTGCATGTAGGTGACTCCCACCACCACATCAAGAACTAAGGGGAGGATTTTTGCCTTCAGCTGTGCAGGAGTCTGTGATCTCACCAAGGAGTTTTGTTCCAGGTGGGATCAACTTTCCAAACTCACCAATGAACAAAAATGTTTTCCGTCAGACCAATGAAAAATGCTTCCACTTCATTCAAATGAAAAAAGGTTGATTTCAATTTCAGTCTTTTTTTTGTAATTTGGTTTTTATCACACAGAAAGAAAACCTGGTGAGGGTTTGCAGTTCTGCAGGGTTCAGCATAATGAAATGCAGCAATAAGAAAAGAACCTTTTAAAGGGGAGGAATCCTATTAAATGACAGGCACAGTTACAGGCTTTAGAAGAGTCAAACACCTCCAAAACCACTGTGTTTTCCAAGAAGTGGTGATTAATAGGCATTAATGGCCATTAGAAGCCCCACTGGAGAGAAGGAGGTGGCTGGGGCAGTCACCAGCACCCTCAGGGTGACCTTCAGCTTCCTGATCCATCCACCAGCATTTGGGAGGTCTCCTCATGAGTCAAACTTCCAGCAGCTCCTCCTGAGGCGCTGGAGCTGCAAATGCTTCCGGTGGAATCACTTTGCTGTGGGAAAAGCTCCCCTTCCGTGCCCCTGGCTGGGCTGAGCTGCTCTCCAGCCCCACTGGAGGCACAGCCACCACCTCCAGGGACCGTCAGGGGCCCTCAGCAGGTGACCCACAAGCAGGTGATAACTTAGAGACACCCCTAAATGAAGGGTTTTTCAACTTGAGCTATCTCCCACTCATCCAAACCTTGGCAAACCTGAGAATTATGGAATAGTTTGGGTTGGAGGGGGTCTTTAAAAGTCATTTAGTTCAACCCCCCTGCAGTGAGCAGGGAGGTCTTTGGCAGGGTCAGGTTGTTCAAAGCCTCATCCATCCTGGCCTTGAATGTTTCCAGGGATTCTGGTTTTCAGATCATCATTAAGGTTGGAAAAGCCCTCTAAGATCTTTCAGTCTAATCATTAACCCACCACTGACCCCTGTCCCCAAGTGCCACATCCACACGGCTTCTAAATCCCTCCAGGGATGGGGACTCCCAACCCTGCCCTGGGCAGCTGTGCCAGTGGTTGATAACCCTTTCCATGAAGAAATTATCCCTAATATCCAACCTAAACCTCCCACCAGCTGTGGCTTCCAACCTCAGTTGTCTCCAACGCCTTTGGATCCTTTTTTTCCCTAGAAAAATAACATTACAGCGAGTCTGTAGGAACTCAGCTTCTTCAGAAACCATAGCCCTCCAGAACTCACAGCCTGAGGATTGGAAACCAACTCTTTAAAGAAAATACTCCTTGAAATCCCTCCCTGCGCCCGGGGCTTTGCAAACCTCCACTTACTCCTGGCATCCGTCTCCAGATTGTGTCACTCGCCAGCTCACTGAAGAAGTCGATTTGAATATTGTTTTATCACACTGTTCCTTGCAGACAGCATTGAGTCAGCTTAAAACCAGCCCAGTGTGTACTGGCTCCCAGTTAATTATAGGCATAAAACATCATTTACTCCACTGAAAGGAAATACTTGGAATCCAGAGGGCTTTTTGCTGCAGCCGCCAGTTGCTGTGCAGGGTTTTGTTTTCCCCACATGATCTCAGGGAGAAGTTGTGGCTGGGGAGGGTTAGAAATCTTTGAGGGCCGTGTCCCCCCGTGCAGGAGTGAGGGTGTTTTGCTGACAATTTTTTTTTCCCCAAAGTGCTTTAACCCAACCCTTGGGAAAGAAAGGAGGAAATTGCACCCTTAGTAAATAATTGCCTGTCTCTTGCTTGGGGGCTCTTTGGTACCTGTCCTTCCTTCAGCAGGGTCTGGCTTGGTCCCTAAAGAATTCCTTCACTGGGGTTTCCTCCCGTTTCAACTCTCCAGGCAGCAGATAGTCATGGTTAGTTAGTGCCCTAAGTGAGGATTTGTTTTCCCAAAAAATGTATATTTGCACTGTGCTCCCCTCTCAAATCATTCACAGGAGCTGCATCCTGGTCATTGCTTCCTGAACATCACAGGGAAAGTTATTTCCATCACAGGGACTGGATCGCCTCTTAAACCTATGTAATAAATCCATCTCATTAAATAAGTCCGTCTCATGAAATAAATCCATCTCATTAAATCACCTGAGAGCTGAAGGGAGGCAAGGGCTGATCAGAGCCCTCCTCACCGTGGCTGTAGCTCACGGACACGGCCCAAGTGCAGACCCAGAGTTATTCTGGGAGCTTTCACAAGTGTGGGAGAAACTCTGGAGAGGATTTGTGGCCACAGAGCAGCCCTGAGCTTTGCCCAGGAGGTTCAGGGTTGCCCAGGGGGTTCAGGGTTGCCCAGGGAGTTCAGGGTTGCCCAGGAGGTTCAGGGTTGCCCAGGGGGTTCAGGGTTGCCTTGCCAGGTGCCCGGGCACGGGGAGGCAGCTGGGCAAGGAGCGTGGCTGGGGCCATACGGCAGAGCTGCAGCAACAGCATCCCACCCTCTCCCTCAAGCTGTCAGGAGCTCTTCGAAGCGGTGGGAGAGGAGCAGGCACAAGCTGGAATATCTCAGGAAGCAGCAATTGCTGATGAGCGCTGGGAGGGCTAATCTTGGAGGGAGACACTTTGTTCCCAGCAGTGTTTGGGAAGGGCAGGAGCCAGGGGGAAATGCTTTGCTCATGGAAGGGCACGTAACCAAATTCTCTGCCCCCACCTCCTGCTCCTCACTGCTGAATGAAAAAGCAGCTTGTCCACCTGGGGTTTTTTTAGCAGATCTGGTGTGGAATTGAAGCGTTCTCGGGTTTCTTCCCACCAGAGTGTTCGCAGGGAGGGAGGCAAGGGAAGGATGTGTTTTAATTTGTCTGGCCGGATGCTCTCCTTGAGAGAGGCATCACATTATGAGGGTGAACTCGATCCCATCTAAACATTTCCCTGGATTCCCTCCCTAGTTTTGCTCCAGCACTGATGCAGAGGGAGAGCCAAGCTGATGAGAGGGATGGAGCAGCTCTGCTGTGAGGAAAAGATGAGAGAACTGGGATTGTCCAGCGTGGAGAAGAGAAGGCTTTGGGGTGACCTAACTGTGGCCTTCTAGTCCCTAAAGGGAGCTACAAGAAAGATGGAGAGAGACTGGAGAGACAGGACAAGGAGGAATGGCTTCAAACTGAAAGAGAGTAGGCTTAGATGAAATATTAGGAAAAAAATGTTTACTGTGAGGGTGATGAAGCACTGGAACAGGTTGTTCTGTTGGTTGTTCCTCTCTGGTTCCAGAGAAGTTGTGGATGCCCCATCCCTGGAAGTGTCCAAGGCCAGGTTGGACAGGATGTGCAGCAACCTGGGTTCATGGAAGACGTGGAATGAAATTATCTTTAAGGTTCCTTCCAAGCCAGACCATTCCATGAATCTATGATTCTATGAATAGAACGGCCCAAAGTGATAAAGGTCAAATTTCCTGGGGAAACTGAGGCACTGGGTGCACTTGGGACATGACCCCAAATCCCAGCAAACCTTTAAGCAGTTCCAAAGATAAATCAGCACTTGCGGCTCCAGCAAGCACTGCCAGGCACAAACTCTTTTTGGGATTTATTTAAGTGATGACCAACCAAAAATAGGGTTCTCTTCCTCCTCACCAGCACATCCTGAATCCCACAGCATCTCTCAGAGGAATTATCCTGTTCCAGCAGTGCTGGAATATTTTCTGGGTGTCTCCAATCAGCCTGACTGGGGACATGAGCAGCAGCACCAGCAGGGAAATAAAAATTCTTAGAAGAACCTGTCACATTCTGTATTTTGTCATGATTCCACTTCTCTTTTTAATGTGCTCTGAGGATGGGAAGCATTGCTCCAGGTCTGGGAAGAAAGGACCCCAAAGGGAAAGAGAAGTTGCTCACAAGCCCTGTGAACCAGGGAAAAAACAAAGGCGGAAATAAATAAACAGGGGGAAAAAAAATTCGAAACCACCCTTAAAATGTTGTTTTGTTTCTCTTGTTTTGCTGCAGAGGAACTTGAAGTTCTCCATTTCCTGGGTGTGCTACAGGAGCAGCAGAGTTGAGACACAGGCTTTTAATGAAGTTTATGTAAATTTGGTGGTGTTTATACTTAGCAGAACAGATTTAGGAGTACTAATAAAGCAGCAGATGAGGCGTAGAAAAGAGCTGGTGAAGTTTTCCACCACTGTTATTTTTTACCTTCCTCCCACCATTCCCAGCAAGAAGAGTCTGTTTCTGTTGCCAGTTTCTCTTCACAACAAGAGCTCCTGAAAGGCTGTTTATCCCTCAGTGCTGCTGAAGCATCTCCCGGTTCAGTTTTGTCCCATCCCTTCCCTCCAGGAGCAACCGGGACCAGCCCAGTCCATGTTTGCTTTCCCTACAAGCAAATTAATTTTCCCCCACTCCACTTTGGGACCTTTGTTCACTGCCAGGATTTTCATTAGGCTGGAGTTGAAGCAGCCTTTCCCTTTGGGAGGAGGTAAGGGTTTATTTTGCGTTTGGAGTCAGGGATGTTGAGGATGAGCAGGATGAGCTTCATCCCCGAGGAGGAGGAGGAGGAGGAGGCAGAGTGATGGGTGGTGATGTCTGGTGCTTGTGGCTCTGAGGAGAAGAGCAAGGGCCACCCACAGAGAAAAGTGACCCAGACAACCCTCGGAAGGAGGTGCTTGGCAGCCCCACCCCTCCTGCCACACTGGCACAACCTCTTCCAAATATTTTCTGCTCACCCCCGGAGTTTTTCTGTGAAGGAATGAGGCAGATTTGGGGCTGGTCAGCATTTTCCCAATGCAGTTCACTCGGGATATTCCCTATCAATTCCCCCCTGGTCAGACTCTCCCTGGGATGGGCTTTCCAAGGAGGGGAAGGAGGTCTCAGGGTCTCTTTTGAGCAAACCTGTCCTTATGGCAGAATTCCTTTGCACACTTGAGGAGTTCCCATGGAATAAAACACCCAGGAACTCAATGGGATGGAGCCTCTGGACACATTCCTGAGCCACGTGCTCTGGGATTGCCCTGCTGGGGCAGAGAGGTGGCACCAGGTGACCCCACTGTGGTCCCTTCCAACCTGACCCACCCTGGGATTCTGAGATTTACATTGGCTGGATGATGGATCCTCCCTGGGCTGATCCAATTATCCATCCCTTCTGATTCCCTCCTGGTTCCCTCCCCTGGCATCCCACAGAACGGCTCCATCTGGTGAAGGAGAGCAAGCTTTGATACCAGGGATATTTTGATTCATCAGAGGCCAACATGAAATGGAAGGTTGTGCTAATTATTCAAAGCTACCAGGCACTGCTGCAGAAATAACACCAATTTTCCCTATTTATGGCGCCTTCATGCTTTGCTTTTCATTAAGAAAAGGGACAAAGTCTAAATTTAGGACCGGCATGGTCAAGGCTTAGGTTTGAGATGAGGTTTCACCACACCTTTTCCTAATACAAGAGAGTCCTGGAAAACATGAACCCCTCCATATATTACCAAGCAATCATGATATTTAATTTATTTTTATGGGAACTGATCATGTTTTTTTCAACATCCACCAGTGCTTTGATGCCCACCAGGGAGAAACCTTGCAGAGGTTTTATGACAGTGAATCAACACCACCCAGCTGAGCATCACATCCAGATTTTCATGGAATCACAGAATTCCAGGCTGGAAGGGACCTCAAGGACCATCTGGTCCAACCTTTCTTGGCAAAAGCAGTGTCCAGACAAGATGGTCCAGAACCATGTCCAGCTGAGTCTCAAAAGTGGGAAAATCCCCCACTTCCCTGGGAAGAGTATTCCAGTGTCTGATGGTTCTAATTTTGGATTTTTTTTCCCTTTTATATCCAATCAGAACCTCCCCAGGAGTGACTTTTCCAATATTTGTCATCTTTTCCATGTGACTCTTCATAAAAGGAGAGTTCCCATCTCCTTTGCAGCCACCCTTTAAACACTGGAACATGGGGATGAGGTTCCCCAAACCCAATTCTCTCAGCCTTTCCTCACATGGCAGTTTCCCAGTCCTTTGATTGTCCTTCTCCAGCCTATCCACATCTCTTTGGAATAGCAGGGACCAAACCTGGACACACCTGGAATACTCCAGATGTGGCCTGCCAAGTGCTGGGTGGGGTGAAAGAAAGAATTATCCATCTCTGTTGGGTCTTTTTTGGCACAAGGAGCAAGGAAATGTGATCCACCAAGACCCTTTAATTAGGCAGAGCTGCTGATCAGGGAATTTTTTTTGTGGCAGGGTTTTTGTAGTTGTTGGGGACATCTGAGATCATCTCCTGCAAGGGAGGGCTCCAAAGTCCCAGTTCAGAGCTGCAGAAGTGGCCAATTCATCATTTTTATCTGTTTTCCTCCAGCTCATCTGGGAGGAACCAACAATCCACTGGATCAGCCACTGACATCCAGAAACCTCCACGAGCATCTTCAGGGTGTCCTCCTTGCCATAGGCAGGGACTCATGGAATTTTCAGACATCCCAGTGTTTCCCTGAGGAAAAAGGGGCAGCACGAAGGAGTTGGGTGGAGCTGGGTGGGGAGATCCTTGAAATGGGGGTGATTCTCACATAACCCAAGATATATTTGGAAGAGATGAGTTTTTCCAGGTGCCTGAGTGATCCTGTTCCATGTGGCGACACAGGGATGGCAAAGCAGAAGTCACTGAGGAATGATGGATTAACAGCATTTTCGCTGAATGCTGAACCTCGCTTGAATTTTCAGCTGCAGCTTCTTTTTCTCTGCAACCTGTTACGAATCGGAGTATCCCTGACTTAAGGTGCTGCAGGAGGAGGAGGAGGACGCTTCTAGAAAAAAAGTGTTCAGTCCAGGAACCAGCTGTGATTGCTAAATCAGGTGATTTAGACACATGGGGGGGGGGGAAAAAAAAAGCAAAATGACTGAAATGTTAAAAATACAGCCTGAAACGTGGAGGCTGCCTGGGAGCTGCATTTCACCCTGCTTTACTACCAGATCCCATAAACCAGGGGAAAAGGGGACAGAGTAGATCCACAGGGTTAAAACCTACAGGAAAGGTAGGACAGGAGGTGATAAATCAGTCCAGAATTCTCCCCTTGGTTATCACACGAAAGATTTTGCAGAATTACAAATATGACTGAATCACCTCTGGGACAGAAGGTGCTTCTCAGAAAAGAGATGTTTTCCTGCTCTATTGGTCATCAACTTCAGGACAAGTTGATTATCCCACTAATTGCTGACCAGATACCAGTGTGATGCTGAGCAACCAGAATTCCTGAGGGTTTCTCCTGAAGAAATCCCACCTGGAGCCCTCCTCCAGCCAGTTGGGGTGGTCCAGGAAGCAACTGGGAGAACTGGTGAGCAGGGGATGTGCAGATCACAGCAGCCAGCTCCTGACATGTGGGTGAGTCTCCTTAATCCGAGTTTCCATTTTAAAGGGAGAATAGGAACTTCCAGGCAGGAGGATTTATATGCAAGGACTTAACAGTTAAATTTATTCATGGCTAAACTGAGGAGGCCAGAGTCATTAAAGCATGAAATTGTGCCAGTCAATTAAAGCGTCAATCATAGCCAGCCTCATTTAGGAGAGCTGCTTTAATCCCAAGAAAGGAACATTTTTTTGGCCTAGTGAGAGAGCACAGCGACTTGAAGTTGGTTTCAGTGAAATAGCAGTTCCTCAGTTACTGTTCAGAGATTTGCCAGTGGTTGGGGTTTTTTTATATATATATAGATTATTTTCTGCTGTGCTCCTTCCAAGGTGACTCGTGTTTCTGCTCAAGTAGAAACACAGATGCAATTTGAGCTGGAGATGGAGTGACTCGAGTGGGCTACGCAGCAAACAAACGAGAGAGCTGCTCAAAGAGACATTTAAACAGGCAAACAACAGAGTTCTGGGACATCTCTTGCTTTTCAGCAGATAACGGATTTTCCTTTTGTTTTGAAAACTCAGCAATGAGATTATTCTGCCTGTCACTTCATGCAACATGTGTTTATTTTATTGGCTTTTAAAGCCTTTTTTTTTTTTTCCCCTCTCTGGGTTGAATTCCTGGAACATCCATTGGTGATATTTAACAAATAGTGACTGTAATTTGGGCCTGGTCACACAGAACAGGTCACACACCTGATTGTAATGAAGGAGAAACATCTCCAGAGGGGATTGACTGGAAGCTGAGGGGTTGGATATGATCTTTTCTTCCTCATCCACCAAAAATCAGGGAAAGGAGATAAAAGAGACTTGGGTTTGGAGGAGAAGCACGAGCTCAGGGAGTGCAACAACAGATCAGGCTGGCACTGTGTCATAAGTGGAGCTTGGTACAGAGCCGAGGTGTCCTCCCTACTCCTTTTGCAGGTATTTCACCTGCTGCAGGTGTTTCTGGAGGGATTTTGGAGTTGGGGGCAGCTTTGGGTTCTCTTTCCAGCAGTGGAATTGTCCTGTGAGAGGCAGCAGGGCTGGGCAGGGGAGGAGGTGGTGGCTGAGCTGCCTTTGCCCTCACATTCCCTGCACACTTTTCCTGCAGAAAGGTGAATCCAGGGACAACCCTGGCTGTGATGGGAGCCAAGGGAAAGCTTTGGGTGATTTTTGGGTGAAGCTGAGGCTGCAGGGCAGCTCCAGACCCTTCTGTGGCTGCAGTGGGGCACAGAGCTTTGCTCCAGCACAGCTTTCCCTGGCGAAAGCCCTTCCCGTGGGGTAGGGCCTCTCTCTGAACCAAAACCCTCCTTAGAAAACCCTGTGGTGTGTGGCTGGCAAAACCTCTCCTGAATTTCTGAAGTCTGCAGCTGTGCTTTGTGCAGGAAGGAAGGAGGATTTTTTTTGGATCTACTGTGGGCTGTGGAAAGCTTTCCTTCTGGGATCTCTCCTGAGGCACTACCAACAGCAGTAGCATCTAGGATTAGACACACAGTAAATTTAGGTGGCTTGTCTTGAAATTCAAATTCCTGGGGCCAAAGAAGTCGAGGAAGTTGCTTTGATATCTGTTGGAGGAGCAGGACCTGTTGGGTGCACCAGTCCCACCCACCTCCCTTTCCACTTTGTTCCAGTGCCATGGACACCAGCTGCCCACATTAATGTGTCTCGCAGCGTGGTTTGGGTTTAAAGTGACCTCAAAAGTCATCCAGTGCCACCCCCAGCCATGGGCAGGGACACCTCCCACTGTCCCAGGTTGCTCCAAGCCCTGTCCAACCTGGCCTTGGGCACTTCCAGGGATCCAGGGGCAGCCACAGCAAATCTGGGCACCCTGTGCCAGAGCCTCCCCCCCCTCACAGGGGAGAATTCCTTCCCAATATCCCAGCTAACCCTGCCCTCTGGCTGTTTAAAGCCATTCCCTGCTGTTCCATCACTACACATCCTTGTAAAAAGTCCCTCTGACCTCTTGGGAAGAGCATTTGTGTCCGTGCTCTCCTGGTCACCAATGGATCCGAACTGGAGCAGCTGAAGGGCAGAGGAACAAAGAGTTTTTCCTCTAAGAGGAGACAAAAAGATTTTTGCCTCATCCTGCCTTGACAGTGAAATCGAAGACGCCGTATGATCCCTCTCTATAAATATCCTGAGCAGGGAGCGAAGGAAATAAGCGCTAGAAACAAAGAGCCACCTCATGGAAAGGTCTTGCTGCCAAACTGGAAACTGCCCAGACCTTGCCCTCGTGGTGAAGGAATCCAGGCTGGGATGGAGAGGGGGCTGAAAAGCTCCTGAATGGGGAAAAGCACGGGGGGAGCTTGTTCTTGGTGTGCCCAGAAAGGTGTTGTGTAACAAGGTGTCTGCCCAGGAGGTCCCTCCAGTTCTCCCCCTCCTTCTCCTTCCTCTGGAATGACGATAACGGCATTGCACTCCTGGCAGGGGGATGAGAGACTGAGCACATCAGCAAGGGAAGAGCACCGAGGTGTGACAGTGACTGGAGCATTAGAAATACCTGAGACAGTCACAGCTCGCTGTAATTTGTGCTGTTAAAACCAAACCTAGTTAATTAGCAGGCTGCAGACTATTTTTTCCCCTTCCCACCTGCCGTGAGATATTGTGAGGTGGGAAAAAAATAGCACAAGTGCAAAGAAAAGCCTTAATAGAAGCTTTGGAGGGATGTAAGTGGGTCTCATCTCCGTGGGTATCAAGGTAACTTTTCTCAATGCTCAGAAGTTTTCCAAGGCTGGCTGTTTGATTTATTGTCCAGATCCTAAACTGGAACATTTCTGCCTCGGTTCTGGCAGTAAAGAACAAAAGTGCTAAGTGTGAGGTGTCCACATTGTGTTTCATTTTGCTGATGGATGTTTTGACAGCCAAGACATTTCTCACTATGCTCTCTTCTTCTTTATTTCTTTTTTTTCCCCCATCACTTATTTTTATAGGACATTGAGGGGGGTGAGGAGAGAACTGAACTTCCCATCAGCTGGTGGCATCGTGTCAGTCAGAGAGATGTTTTCTGGTTAAATCCCAAATAATGTCTTCTCAGCTTTCCTGAAAGCTGTGATATTTTTGAAGTGTCACTGACTTAGTCCTTGTGGTGTGCAAGATGTTGCATTTTTATTTTAATCCCCAAATTAAAACAAAGATTGCCCCTGATGACCTTGTTTGAGGCTGCTTGGACCCTCCCGGGTCAGCCTTGACCCTGATTTGTCACATTAGTGAGGCTGAGCAAGATAAATTTGCCAGTAATGAGCCTGAAAAGCCAAGGAGATGTTTCTTTTGGGTCAGTTGAAAGGAGGGCTGAGGTGCCCAAGCCCCTCTGGGGACTTTTCCACGTCCAGCTGAGCATTTGTGCTCTTGTCACACTCAAATTAAAACCACGAGACTGCTCTGAAGGGCCACTTCAGCCCAAGATGTGGAGGTGGGCAGAGGAGTGGAAAACCAAGTGCTGGGCCAAGGGTATCTCCTGACACATCCCCAGGAGGCCCAGCTGGGGCAGGATGGACACTGGGATCTTGTGTGGTGCCTTCATCCCAACTCTGACCCTTGGAGAGCTTCCAGCAAACACTGAAATACTTAAAATTTTCCCCTCAAATTGAAGACTGATATTATAGAAGCACAGACTGGGTTGGGTTGGAAGGGACCTTAAAGTCCATCCAGTGTCACCCCCTGCCATGTCAGGGACACCTCCCACTGTCCCAGGTTGCTCCAAGCCCTGTCCAGCCTGGCCTTGGACACTTCCAGGGATCCAGGGGCGGCCACAGCTTCTCTGGGAATTCCAGCCCAGCCCCTCCCCACCCTCCCAGCCAGGAATTCTTTCCCAATATCCCATCTAACCCTACCCTCTGGCAGTGGGAAGCCATTCCCTGTGTCCTGTCCCTCCATCCCTTGTCCCAAGTCCCTCTCCAGCTCTCCTGGAGCTCCTTTAGGCCCTGGCAGGGGCTCTGAGCTCTCCCTGGAGCCTTCCCTTCTCCAGGCTGAACTCTCTCAACCTGTCTCCATGCCAGAGGGGCTGCAGCCCTCAGAGCATCCTCCTGATCGTTATTTCCCCCTACTCTCCTGTGTCAGCAATTGAAAGGTTTCTAACCCGTTTTGGGGTCTGATTTTAATGGTGTCACTCACACAGACCACAGCAATCCTTATAAATGTGGGATTTCTGGCTCAAAGCACTTGCAATCGTGCCAAATGTTTGGATTCAGCTTTCCAAGACACACAGCTCCAGCTGTGGCAGAGTTTTACACAGGAGAGGATTCAGATCAAATTCAGGTACCTCCAGCATAGCCATCTCCTCTAAGCAAATCCGTCAGGGCTCTCTTTATTGTGTCTGGAAAGAAACAGCTTGTTTAGGGTGAAATTAAAATCTCATCCCTACCATATATCTCCGTTTGGTCAAGGAAATAACTTCCCAACTTTATTTCTCCCCTGCAACTCCCTGCAATGGGAGCATAGTGCCACTACCTTAAGCATCAGCAGAAATCTAAAATTAAATATTTCCACCTGTTCCTGTGGTCCATGGAGAATTGTGAATTCTGATGAAGTGTTTTGGTGACTCTGGATATGAGATAAGTGAATGGAGGTAAGCTGTGTGTCCAAATACTGCAAGGATTTGGGAATGCATCGCTAGCAGGGGCTGTGAAAGGCAAGAGAAGCTCATTTTCCAGCCAATCGGGTCCATATCCTTTTGAAATGTTCCCTGAAAGAAATTCAAGGAAACGTCTGGCCTTTAATGTCTAGACACCATCCCTTAGAGAGTTTAGATCCCAAAGCTCTCCGCTGGCTGTGGGAGGAGGTGGCTCTGGCGTGCTGTGATGTGACCCAGGAGGACAAAGGGAATGTGGCCACTCCACAGGACACTAACTCAGACCTTTGAGCTCCTTTTCACCCCCCAAATCCCTGTTGCTGTGCTGACAGAGCCCTTTGGGATGGCCTGAACCCCGTTCCCAAATTCCTCAATCCGGGAGCGGAAGAGCCGTGCGTGGAAGGTTGGGCTGATCTCCGTGTGAGTTGTGGCAGGAGAAAAGTTACTTTTTGCCAATTAACACAAATTCCTGCATGGGGAGGCTGCCAGAATATTTCCCCAGACCTGACATGCCCTAAATATTCCCTGCTTCGGGAATATTTATTCCCAAATATATAAATTCCCCCTGTTTTGGGTGGTACAACAATGACCGTGCCCAAGACTTGCTCACCTCTAGGTCTGGGAACAACGTTTTCACTCATTGCAAAATATTATTGGAGTTTCTGCTCCAACTCCAGGTCTTTTTGTGGATTTAGGACATTGGATAATAGAATTTAAACCTAAAAATGGGATGGTGTTGATGTATTGGTTTGCTGATGGTTGAACTGGTTTATTCTTTTCTAAGCTCCAGTGTTACCAGTAGCTCATCTTTGTTGATATATTTTCCTTAAAGCTTTTTGAAAAAATATATCAGTGATTTTGATAAGAAGGATGTGCTGTATAAAAAAAACAGAGGTGGAAAGGCTCTATATCACCCTGATTTAAAAAGAAAAAAAAATCATCTGGAATTGCTGGATTTTTCTTTCCCTGATCTTTGGTTCTGGCAGCTTTTTCTCACAGGGATATTTTTGCTTTTTCTATTACATCTCTATTACTCCTGCTCTCATTTTTCTAACCGCAGATGAAGCCCTAGATCCTCTCTCAGAATTGTATTGTGGGGTGTTTTCCTGTTGGAAAACAACCTTGCACTGTGAACTAGTGGGAAATAACTGTTGAAGGGTCTTGGGGCTAAAATCTGATGGTGACAGAGATTTTCTGATGAGGACCAATTTACAGAACTGTATTAAGTACCCAAGAGAAAAATGCCTTTTAAAATTCTTTTTAAAAATTGTTTCTCAAGCCCCATGCTAATTACTCTTAATTTAAATTACATATTTTATTTCTATTCCCCCTGTGCAGATTCTACAGCCTTGGCTTTGTGCTGACAGGGTCTCAAAGGGTCTTTTCACGTTCTCCCAACACTTTTCCGCCACACCAGGAGGACATTGCATCCTGGGCTGGCTCTGAGAGCCAAGACAGCCCCAAATCTTATCCCAAGAGCTGTTTGAGGTGTTTCCCCATGGGCTGTTGTGCCAGGGAGGCCATGCCCAGGTCAGGGGGCAGGGCTGGGTGAGCCTGGGTGGTCCCCAGGGTGCTGAGCCTTCGGGCTGCATCCCAGGAACAAAATTTCTGGGAAACATCCCTCTCTTTCCACACAGGATTTGTTCTTGCTCAGGGCTGTTGGAATTGATGTCTCTTGAAGATACAGCAGAGAAGTGGCTCTTGAGAAGTGACAGCACAAAATTCTGATTAATGTCTCCAAGGAGAGTCAACCAGAACGGTTTCCTTTGAGCTGCATCCATTTCCATATGTAGCCCAGACTTTGCTTGACAGTGCCACAGAAATGTGATGCTTGGGGAAAGCATAGCTCATTATCAGGGATATTTCCCCTTCAGCCTTTAAGGAGAGATGAAAAAACCCTCCCAAAGCTCTCTATAAAAGATCCTGGAATGTTAATTCCCAAATTAACAGGTCCGGCACTCTCCCACAACACCCCTGCCTGGGGGTTTAAACTCTCATTTAGGAAACCTGCACACGGCCTTGGGATGGGAAGGAGTGTGGAAATGTGAAGTTAGAGACTGGAAACCACAGGTGATCCTAGGACCACACTCATGACCTCTTATTGCTTCTAATTTACCACAGAACCACAGAATAACCTGAGCTGGAAGGGATTCACCAGGATCATTGATCCAACAATCCCACCCTGGGCATCCCTGGGAGCGCTGTCCAAACCCTCCTGGAGCTCTGGCAGCCTCGGGGCTGTGCCCATTCCCTGGGGAGCCTGGGCAGTGCCCAGCACCCTCTGGAGGAAGAATCTTTCCCTAAAATCCAACCTAAACTTCTCCATGGACAACTCCAGCTGTTCCCGTGGGTCCTGTCCCTGTCACAGAGAGCAGAGATCGGAGCTGCAGACCCCAATGAGTCTCCCGTCAGTCTCCTCTTCTCCAGACTAAACAAACCAAGGGACCTCAGCCGCTCCTGGCATGGTTTCTCCTTTAAACCATTCCCCACCTTCACAGCCCTCCTCTGGACACTCTCTAAAGCTTTGTAGCCTCCTTTTTTTTTTGGTTTGTTTGTTTGTTTGTTTGGGTTTTTTGTTTTGCTTTGGTTTTGGTGGTTTTTTTGTTTGTTTGGTTTGTTTTTGGGTTTTTTTGGGGTTTTTTTGTTTTTGTTTTTGTTGGGTTTTTTTGTTTGTTTTGTTTTTGGTTTTGGTTTTTTTTGGTTTTTTGGGTTTTTTTGGTTTTTTTGTGGCACCAATTCCCCAGAGGTGGCTGCAGTTTGTCCGGACGCCTTCACCCCAGCACACGGCAGCAGCTGCTGCCCAAAGCTTTGTCCTGGGAGCGGAATGACCGAGGCATTTCACAGCCTGGAAGTGCACGTTTGGCACTCAGATTGTCTGCCCTGAGCAGACAAATGCCAGGCTCCAGCAGAGCCCTCCCGAGCCACGCTCACGATTCACGGGCTCACGGCTGCCTTGTCACACACTGTCACCGAGTGTCTGGCGCTTGGCCACTCTCTGCCTCCCTCTTCTCCTAATTGCTGTGTTAACAGCGCGCTGATCGCGTTCAAAGGGTCGGAAATGTGAAGCTGAGAGAGGAAAAGAAGCTGTGGAAAAGTGGCTCCGAGTAAGGCAGCTTTTCTCATCACCCAGGAGGAGTTAATTTTCATTGTCTTGAGCGAGTGCTGCGAGTTTCCAGCTACCCCCTAGCACAGCACACGCTGCAGCCTGTAAAAATTTTGCCTTTTTTAATTGCTGGAGCAGCTCTTTGCCAAGTTGTGCAGCAGCAGAGTCCGTGTGCTCGGCGGGAGGAGCAGGAAAATGCCCGGATCCAATCCTGGAAACAGTCCGGGATTAGTGGTGGAAAAGTGTTGGGAGAAGGGTGAAAAGGCCCTTTGAGACTCCAAGACCTTGTCAGCACAAAACCAGGGCTGTAGAATCTGCACAGTGGGAATAGAAATAAAATATGTAATTTAAATTAAGAGTAATTAGCATGGGGCTTGAGAAAAAATTTAAAAATATAAAAATAATGATAAATAGTCCGGCCCCCTTGGAGGGACAGGCTCAGGGTTTGGATTCAGCGCTTGCATGCTGGAACACAGCAGGGTTAGCACAGAAATCCTGGGAGCTCCTCTGGGTGTGGTGGGATGAACATCTCCTGCCTCTGCCAGGGACCACCTCCAGGATGGGTTTTCCTTCCCACCCAGGTGATGTTTTTGTCCAGCCGTCAGAGGATGTGGAGCTCACCTGTATTTGTGTCATCCTCCCTCAGGCTGGATGTCAGGCCCTGGAGGGAGTTTAGGCTGCAGAGAGAGCTCCTGTCCCACCTTGCTGGGACAGCTCCATCTGAGAGAATCCCAGAGTGGTTTGAGTGGGAAGGGACCTTAAAGCTCATCCAGTTCCACACTTGTTTGCAAGGGAGGATCAGATATTAAAGCATTTGTGTAATATCATCTTTCAATTCCTGCTTTTTTTTCTGGAATTGTGTGTTCTAAATGGAAGATTTTGTCATTAAAAAAAAAAAAAAAAGTGGAGTCTCCAGAGCAGACTCTGCTTCTTTCCCTGGGTGCCAGTGCTGGAAAGGGCTGGAAAAATTCCTTGGAAGTGCTCAAGGCCAGGTTGGACAGGGCTTGGAAAAACCTACTCTAGTGGAAGGTGTCCCTGCCCATGGCAGGGGGTGGAACTGGGTCATCTTCAAGGTCCTTCCAACTCAAATGAGTCTGTGATTTTATGAAATATCCACTTTTTGCCTTAATATGATGATTTTAAAGCAGTAACCTGGCCATTCATCTGGTGATGTTGGGGTTTTGCTTAAGCTCCATCTCAGAGAAATGCACAAGATAGAGAAAAGGAATAGTCAGGCTACTAAAGCTCTTGTATAGTGAACATGAAACATTTCCAGATGAAAATGGCAACGAAACAAAGAATAATCGCCATTTCTTACCTCAGGACACAGGTGAAAAATGACTCGTGGCTGCCTTGCAGTTTTATTGACATGAGACTCAGAATAGCAGGAGCTTTTTCACACGGCAGGTAGGAGATCTGTAAATCATATTGCCAAAAAAATCTGGATGATAAATCAAGTGGGAAATCAGACAAATCATCCAAATCCTAAAATACTGAAGTTGGAAGGGCAGCCTGGAGGCTTCTGAATCTGTGTCATGCTCACATCAAAGTCAGGTTCAGAAGCAGGTCAGGTTCTTGAAGCTGAGGTTTGAATTTGGCCAAAGAAAGAGATTCTCCCACTCCCCCAAAATCCCCTCAGTTGCCACCATCAGCCTCCTGCTTGCCAAGCTCAGCAGTGCCCTGGGCACCAGGTCCTGCTCATCCAGGGCTCTGACGTGGGGTTATCCAATCCCAGATAAAAGATCGGGCATTCCCTGTGGAAAAACAGGGGGTTACACTGAGCCTTGCACAGAAAATGTGGATAAACAGGGAATTTCCTGAACTAAATATGGTTTGATGCCTTTAACATAGCAAAGGGTGGGAAGGCACATGATCCAGGTTATCCTTGTCCTAACATTTTTCCCAAAGTATCTCCTACTGTTGGAAAAGGAATTACGGGTTGAAGAGATTTTTATTTCAAAAGGAAGAACATGGCAAAGGGCTGCACGATCATAACTGGCCTGGAGAGGATGAACAGGGGATGATCACTTATTCTCCTTCCTAAAGCAGGGACCAACCAGGGCCTAAAGAGCTCAGCAGGTGGCTGAAAAGAAGGAAGGGAGGCACTTCTTCACCTAAAAAGTAATTAAATTGTGGAACTTGTTACCTCGAGTGGGAAAAAATTAGAGGGGAATGCAGAGCAGGCATTGGAGGTTATTAAACATTCCAAGAGCACTCCTGGCTCAGCAAGTTGCTGAACCTTTAATTGGTGGGACAGGGAAGGATTCCACAACGTTTTTGTTGGTCTGGCTCCGTAAGAATCCAGCACTGGTCCGTGCTCCAGGTGGGATCATCTTCCAGTCTGCCGTGGTTGGGATTCCTTTGTCCCCAGGAGATGAGGAACAGGGGGGGTTTGCTGAGCTGTCCCTGCAAATCTCCAGTTCTGTGTCGTTCCATGCAGTGCTGAGCTCAGAGTGGGGAAATTCAGAGTTTTTTGGGGGAGAAACACAGGATTTTGCTGCTTGGGCTTTACATCTCTTGCCTGGCTTTGCTCAGAGTCATTATCAAAACCCTACAAACCCCCGTGGGGGGTTTCTCAAAACTGCCTTTTCTCCCCAGATTTCTCTGCCTGCGTTCCTGTATTTCCCCTGCACAGGGAGTGGAATAAAAAGCTGACTCGAGACCTCATTTAATGCCTGAATTAGTTCAATTTTCTCTGCCCGAGGCTCCTCATTCTTTTCCTCTGTGTTGCTGTTGGCCTGCTGGGAATCTCTCATTGTCCACAAAAGTTCCTCTCGTCCTCCTAAATTGATGATTTTCTCCCTGAGCTCAAATTTTTGCCTAAATATGGCCTCTTCCAGAGCTAATTTCTCTTCATAGTTTGCTTAGGCACACGTGTGTGTGCGCTAAAATCAGTTCCAAAATGGCTCAGATTTATTTTTAAGCTGGGTTTTTTTTGCAGATGCCAAAAGCATTGATTCCTGTCTGATTAAAAAAAAAAAAAAAACAAACCCCACGGAGTATTTTCAGCATGATTTAGCAGCTCATCTACAAGGATCTTGACTGGCTTAACTAAATGGTTGGTGCTCACTCGTGTGTGGAAAAGGCCCTGGTGTTTTTGGATGCACATTATTTTATTTTACCCAAACACAATTTAATCTTGGGGAGTTAAAAAGCCAGAGTTTAGGCTGATGTCCCAAAGCTTGAGTCCATCACTTCTGGGAAAAGCAGTCTATCTCCTTATTTTTTTGAGCAAAATATTTTGTTTTAGTGAAGCTGTTGTCTTTAAATATTTTGTTTCTGGGAAGAAAGCTTTTCTTCTAAAATTTTTCTCTTCTATTTTCATTTTAAGCTGTAGAAGAATTTATCAGGTAAGCCCTGAGTGGAACAAAACATTAAATTCCAAGTCAAGGCAAACACTGATTTTTTTTTCTTTAAAGACAAAGAAACCGTTTTGCTTGATCCCTTGCTTAGAAGTTGTTTGGGGTTTGGATCATCCAGAATCCAATTCTTTCCCTTACTCTTTTAATTCTGGAAGAACTATCAAACCAGAAAAATAATATTTGGATGATTTCATTTAAAAAATGAAACACTGTTTCATAGCTGTTTTGCAAATACTTTTAAGCAGTGCTAGAAATGCCATCGGAATAGGGACGTTAAGTGGAATTAAACAAAATTACGATTTTTTAAGGCAGCTTAAAAACACAGAAAATAAGTAAAATTATGACCTTAGGCACAGCAGTAAATACACTGCAGCAGCACAACCAGATTCTGTACGTGCTGCATGTGAGATGGACTGTCTTGGGGCTCTCCAGCCTGCCAAGACAGCCTGCATTAGCAGCTGGGCAGTTCTCATGCAGACAGCTCTGTCAGAAGGGCAGGCAAGGAGCTGGAGGAGCTAAGGAGGAAATGGGACCCTGCAGGAGCTTCATGTCCCCGTGGCAGGACAGAAGCAGTGACAGCTGCTGCTGAGATGTTGTGGCAGAGGAGATGCTGGCCTGGAGTGGTTTTTTTTTGGGAGGAAAAGGGGTTGGTTTGGTGAAGCAGGTCCTGAGATGGGCAGTCAGAGCGTGCCCTACAGACGTGGTGTGTGGGACTCCAGTTAAAGCCTTTAGGATCGCTTCCAATTAGGTTCTCCTTCAAATCTCTGCTCTGTCTTAAAACATCTCCCTCTGGGCAACAGCTACAACCTCCCCTGCTCCTCTGTGCAATTCTGGCTCCATCTGGGAGGATGTGAACTTGGAGAACATCTGGGCACATTGCTGTGTCCAACCCCCCAGTCCCTCAGGGCATTCCCAGTGGGCTTGAGCCGCTTTCCCTGCTGCAACCCACCAGTCCAAACTGGAAATCTCATTGGGTTTCTCTAGAAAAAGCAAATCTGAAATGAGACAGGATAGGAATGACTGCTGAGAAGAGGCAAGACGAGAAGACAAAATACATCACAGGAGAAATATTGATTGCTAAGCCAAACCCTGCCAGGACATCCAACACCCAGCTCAGATAATGGATGAAGGCACCACATTTGCCAGAGACGGGACTACACCACTCGTGCCAGATAAAGCAAACCTGGAGTGAAAAGAGGGCTACAAACAACTTTCCCCGAGCCTCTGAGCAGTCTGGCTTTGACAGAAAAACCCAGAGGTGTTCAACAAGAACTGGAGCAGACATCAGCTACCCTGGAAGAGTCCAAGGCCTGGTTGGATGGGGCTTGGAGCAACCCGGTTTGTTGAAAGATGTCCCTGCCCATGGTTTTTAAGATGGTTTTTAAGGTTCCTTCCAACCCAAACCATGCTGGGATTTTATGATTCTATGATCAAACGGGCAAAGGTTTGTGGAGCTGCCGAGTTTTACACAACAATGCTGATCATGAGGAAAGACAACTGCAAGAAGACGAGTCCCAGCACCACAAAAAAGTGAAAAGACACTTTGAAGTGAGAGAGACCAAAGATTCTACACCAAAATAAGGAAACCAAGCTTACTTTTTTTTTTTTTTTTTTTTTTTTNTTTTTTTTTTTTTTAGAAAAGGTAACATCATTCAGTGTATTTTTTTCAAGCTTGCTGGACATCATACTGAAACACTGTAAAGCTGTCAGAGAAATTATATGCTTTTTTCTGTTGTCAACCAAAGCGTGCTTTTATGGAGTTAATTAGCCACAAATGATGAACACACGTCACTTGTCTGGAAATGTATTACAGTACAACCCAATAAACACAACTGGCTTTGCTCTCTGATCATTGCCCTGATGAGGAGGAGGCGTCAAAATTCCCCATCCAACCATAAAGAAAACTCCGCGTTCGTTTGTGTTTCATCCCGCAAATTCGTCTCCTTCAAGTGCTGCAGTGCTACAGAGTGGGGGGAAACAGGGTCATTGGTATTTCTGCTCTGACGTGCAAACCTGGACATGAGCTCGGGGTGTGAAACGCAATTACATCAGGGAAAGGCTTCGGATAAGCTGGGATGGCACGAGGGCTTGGATGTACAACGGAGCTGCTGTCAGATTCCACAGAGGAATGCAGCCAATGTCATCTTTACACAGGATTTTGTGTGCCCTTCACAGACCTTAGAGCCCTTTTTGAGGGTGGAGAGCCACAGTCTTACCAAATTTTTAGGTCTGGTTTTTTTTTCGGTTGGTTGGTTGGGTGGGAGGGTTTATTTTCCTTTTTAAATTTTTTTTTTAATTTAATAACAGATGGGTAAACTGAGGCACAGAAAGGTGGTGTGACTTGCCCACAGTCGTTGGTAGACCTTGAACCCCCGGGTCTTGCTCCCACCTGGGACAGGGTGAGAAGGAAGGGCTGTTCCCTGCATTGTTCCCAGGGTGAGGAAAACCGCGGCTCCTCACGGGGCGAGGGGAAGGGCCGTCACTCTCAGCGGTGATGTCTGGGGGGGTGGGACGGTTCCTGGCAGCCCCTGGGAGGCCAGAGAAGCGAGGGACCTGGCATGGAGAGGCAGGAGCCGCTGGGTCAGGCACTACAGGATGCACTCGTGCCTCTCCGTGGCTTTCAGGGCCTCGTGCATGCTGGCGGCCGAGAGCCTCCTGTTGATGTTCCTGTACCTGCAGCGCAGCAGGTTCCAGAAAGTAGTCCTCAAATCCCGGTTGAAGAAGGCGTAGATGAGGGGGTTGATGAGGGAGTTGGTGTAGCCCAGCCACAGCAGAGTCCTCTCCAGCCTCAGGGGCATGCAGCTGCAGTGGATGCCGCAGATGAACGGCCGCGCCGTGGACATCAGGAAGAAGGGCAGCCAGCAAAACGTGAAGGCCCCCACGATGATGCCGAGGGTCCTGGCGGCTTTCTGCTCCCGCTTGAAGATGGAAATGTTCTTGCGGTCTTGCCGGAGCAGCTTGGAGAGCGTGGCGCATTCCTCCACGGCTTTGGTGCGCCGGGAGCTGTGGTGGGCGCGGCTGGAGGCCTCGAGGCAGTAGACGCCCTCCTCCTCGTAGTGCTTGGGGAAGTTCATGAAGCGGTGCTTCTCGGCGCTCACCTTGGCCGCCTTGTAGATGCGGCTGTACATCACCAGCATGACGGCCATGGGGATGTAGAAGGCCACCCCCGTGGAGTACACGGTGTAGCCGAAGTCCTGGCTGATGAGGCACACCCGCTCCACCGTCACGTTCTGGGCCCAGCCGAACAGCGGCGGGAGGGTGATGGAGGCCGACAGGAGCCACACGATGAAGACCATCTTGGCCATCAGCTTCCCGTTCTGCCTCACGGGGTAGGTCAGCGGCCGCGTGATGCCCAGGTACCTGCGGGGAGGAGGAGTTGGCAGGGCTTAGGAGTGGGTGCTGTTGCGGGGTTTTTGTTCCTAATTAGCTGTGAGGGAGTTTTGGCCCCTCAGAGGGGATAAGAAATAAATTCACCAAATTAAGATCTCCCCAGGGATGTGGTCTCTTGATTAAACACCCTGATATATTCCCCACTTTCTTGCAACCACCCCATGCGTGGAATTACAGAACAGTCTGGATTCAGAGGGACCTTAAGGACCATCCCATTCCAGCCCCCTGCCATGGGCAGGGACACCTTCCACTATCCCAGGCTGCTCCAAGCCCCGTCCAGACTGGCCTTGGACACTTCCAGGAATCCAGGGGCAGCCACAGCTTCTCTGGGCACCCTGTGCCAGGGCCTCCCCACCCTCACAGGGATGTCACCCTCACAAGGCATCATTGAACTGCTGAGTGCAGTTCGAACTCTGCATGGTCTCCTGGGGAATAAAAATGCTTTAAAAAGCTTAATTTCCAGGAATAAAAAATGATTTAAGAATTTTGTTTTTCCACCAGAACTACTCTGTACAGAGAACATGAAACAACTTCCAGCTGTGGCACATAATTCACTCCAGACTGTTGCCCTTCCCAAGGAGACACCCAGGAATGGGGTGGATGATACCACAGGACTGACTGCAGATGAAAAGAATAACTCCTAGAGGTCTTTAATGGGAAGTGGGAAGCACAACAGCCTTCTCTTATTTGTTGGTGAAGAAATACAGCCTGCAGCTGAGATGGCCCTGGGAGAGCAAGAAATAATCTTGCCTTTGGGAAGACTTATAGATGTGTCTGGATGAGCCCTGCAAGACAAGCTGGAGTGTGGTCGATGCTCTTTGGGGGCAGTTTTTGGGCTTCTCATGACAAGAAAGACATTGAGGGGTTGAAGAGTGTCCAGGGAAGGGAACGGAGCTGGGGAAGGGTCTGGAGCACCAGGAGCAGCTGAGGGAGCTGGGAAAGGGGCTCAGCCTGGAGAAAAGGAGGCTCAGGGGGGACCTCCTGGCTCTCCACATCTTCCTGAAAGTTGTTGACCTCTGGAAACTCAAATAGGAATGACCAAGCTGGAGCCATCTCCTTGCTTGCACAGCCTGTAGCTGCAGAAGTGATGGAGTCCAGCCCTCCCTCAAGAGGAAAATGAGTGGAGTTCAGAGTAAGAGATCCCAAAAACACCTGGTGACCCACAGATTCCCCAGTCCTGACACCTGAGGTTAGGAGTTGCCTCTTACTTTGCCTGAAAGGAGCTGGAGGCTGCACCCACCATCAGCTGCTGGTGGTGCCACGGGGTGTAAACTTGAACCATCCTCAGTCTTTTATTGGGAGGGTTTGTGTGATACAGAAATTGTGTCAACTGTTGGTAAATTAGAATTATAAAGCAACAAATTGCGGGGAGTTTGCTGCTGTCAGCCAACGTTCCCCCTGGAAAACATCTGCCTGCTCTCAGCTCCAATCAATCCAGCAAAAACCTCGAGTCACTCGTATGGATTTCTGTTCTCTTACAGCCTTTTTGATTCCAATCTCCTGCTGCCAGAAATTTTTAGGCAGGAACACATCACCTCTTAATTGTTCTTGGATAAACGGTGTCATTCCAGAGGGGCAGTGAGAACAGCAGCTCTATGAGTATTTTCTGCTGAAAACTGAACAAAAAAAGAGAAAATATCTGTGGAGCATTTTACCTCCGCTGTATCATTTTTTTCTGACAGTCAATCTCATTGTGTTAGGAGATTTTCTATTCCCTGATTATTTCCCTTTAACAGATCCTCCCCCAAGATTAGAAGATGGAAATAAAATATAAAAAAAAATCTAATTTCTCCTCCCTTCCTGACTGCTAAATCAATTGAGAGACTAAAATCTTCTCCCCTGCCTCGCTGATAAAATGATTTTGAATTCATTCACTGAGTTATTCTTTCCTTGTTTTCCTCTGTATTTTTTTTTTCCGAGTTGGCCTTAGTCACAAAACCCAACCAAAACTCTCTAGGACCATCTGTGTTCAGAGAATTCCAGAATGGTTTGGGTTGGATGGGATCTTAAAAATCATCCATTTCCAACCCCTGCCATGGGCAGGGACACCTTCCACTTTCCCGGGTTACTCCAAGCCCCATCCAACCTGGCCTTGGACACTTCCAGGGATGGAGCATCCACAGCTTCTCTGCGCAACCCCATTCCCTCCTGCTGGTCCTTGACTGGAACCATGCTGGGAAAAAAACCCGCTCTGCTGTTGCAATTCCCAAATTAACACCCCAAAATCACCCCTCTGTATATCCAAGCCAAGAACTTTGCCAATAAATCCGTGCTGTGTTGTTTGCTATCCTCTCTTTTGCTATTACCAAGTTACTTTGGAAGCTGATCCGCCCGGGATTTGCTGAAACTTCAAGGAATTTACGTGCTGCCCGAGGAAAAGGCTCAGTGATGAGGTTTAACGAGCGGGGAAAGCTGACACATTTCATCCGCGGGTGCCTTCTGCAGCCACTGCTGGAGGAAACGGGGCCGTTTTGAAGTCTTTGTGATAATTTTGACGCCAGCAGGAAGCCCTCAAAACAGGGCAGCATTTACAGGAGGTGAGGCGGCACTGACAGGCCGTGGAATTCGAGTGGAATTCTCTCCCTTTGAATTTTTTTTTTTACTCTTTTTTCTGTGTGTTTCCTGCTGCTAATCAAGTGTAGGGGTAATCAGATAACAAAAGGCAATTCCCAAGCGGCGTTTTACGGGCGCTTGGTGTGGATTTGCAGGGTCCCCGTGCTGAGCTGGTGGTGCAGCCACCCATCCCAGGTGCAGGAAATGGCTGCCACATCCCTGATGCTGCAGATCCCAGCCTCTGGCTGTGGGGTGGGAGATCTGCTCCAGGCTGGGCTGCACCTGCAACCCCATGGATGAGACAATGCAGAGAGTTTGCTCAACACTCAGTGGGAATCATGGCTTGGGTTGGGAGGGGCTTTAGATCCCATGCAGGATCACCCCCAGGGCAGGGACACCTTCCACTGTCCCAGGCTGCTCCAAGCCCTGTCCAGCCTGGCCTTGGACACTTCCAGGGATCCAGGGGCAGCCACAGCTTCTCTGGGCACCCTGTGCCAGGGCCTCCCCACCCTCCCAGCCAGGAATTCCTTCCCAATATCCCATCTATCCCTGCCCTTGTCCTATCTTTACATTTCCTGGTGAAAGGTCCCTCTGTGGCTTCCCTGTAGGCTCCCTTCAATTGTTGGATCATTATCTCAGGGATTAAATAATAAAAACAACCCAAATCTCTCCGAGGTGCCCCTTTGTCCATCCTGCAGCTGGAAAAGATTGATCTCCACTCACACAGGAGGACAAATGAGCCCAGAATGAGGGTTTCCTTGACCCCAGAGTTTTACCACAATTTCCTGCCTCTTCTGCAGCCAAATCAAGCTCCTTGCCTGATTTCCAAGCTGATGCCCTTCCTGCCCCATCCTGCTGAAGGAGAGGAGGAAGCAAAAGGCAGCTGGAGGCTGCTCCACCTGCCCATGCCCTAAGTCAGAGCTGTGGGAGCATCCCAGGGATCCATCCCAGACACAGAGCAGGGATCTACCTGGCCTGGGAAACAAAATGCTGTGCAGGTTTCATCCCATGGACTTTTGGGAGGTATCCTTTTACTGAAAATGACCCAAATTTGGGCATATAGTCTGATTTTGGGTGGAAAATACTTGCCAGGGAAATGGATGGAGAGTTTTTTCTCCACCAGGAAAGCCAGAAGTGATGTGTGGGCTTTGGGGAGCTCTTTTTGTCAGCTCCTTGGCATTTTCATGGAGAGTTTCATCAAAGCTGAGCAGCCAAAAGAGGGGATTTTTTGTTGTTGTTGTTGTTGGTTTGTTTTTGGTTTGTGACATTAAAAAATCTGCAACATTGGCAGGCTTTTACATAAGGAAAGTGTAAGAGGAAGATGGATGTTTCCAGCATTTTTCTTTTCTGATTTCAAAGGAAATCAATCAAATCTCACTTCAGACAAGATTAGTTCTACCAGCTTCAACTGAGGGGCTTTTAGGAAGCGCTTGGCATTAATAATCAATAACAGCAGCCTACATTTTCATAGTCCTCATCATCCTGGGCAAACCAAGTAGCTTTTCCATCTAAGCTAAGCAAAATATGCTTCAGCCATCAATAAAAACCAGGGGCTTCTCCTTGGCAGGACCAGGCCTGACAGTGCTGACCAAGTTGGATTCAGGACAGAAGCGGAGGAAATATTTCTATTTCCGAGAAGCACCAGGGCTTTTCTTTTTCTTCTTCCTCACAGGGCAGGAGGAAGAGCTGGTTCCCATCACTGGGGGAGGTTTGGGTTGATGCCTCACTGAGATAACAATTTAATCTCCTTTGGAGCAGGCTTTTCAGGGACTCTGCAAGCACAGCTGTCCCTGTGCTTTTGCTTTGTGGTTGTAACAGCACAGAAACTGGGAACTGTGCTTTTGGAGACGTTTCCATCAAGAGTTAAACCTAAAATGCTGCCTGTCCCAGGTTCAGGGAGAAGTGGAGATCCAGGCATGACCCTGGATCCTCAATCCACCTCCAGGCCTGAGGATGCTGTGTGGATGCTGCACAGGGTGCTCGAGACACTGCCCTGGGATAATTCACACCATTCCCAGCCCATTCCTGGGGATCCTTGAAGCAGGACAGCACCTCCTCCTCTAATGTGCACCAGAGGACATCCCAATAATTCCCATTCCCTCCTCAAGCCCCAGCACAGACTGACCCCACAAACCCCCTGCGCTGTCAGGTTGTCCTTCCTCCCACCCAGAGCCAGCTGGGCACAGCAGGGGGGACTGTCCAGTCCCTTCCCTCTGCTCAGTCCTCGCTGTTTTCTCTTTTCCCAGCTGGAAACACATTCCAGGCAAGCCCTGCAACCACTCAACTTCTCCATCAGGCCTTTGGTGAGGGGAGGATGAAGTTCTGGGAGCAAACTGGGATCACGGTGTAGTTCCTGTGCCAGCACATGAGGGACAAGGCCATGCCAGAAAATTCAGGCTCTGTGGCAGCCCCTGGGGACACAGGTTTTCCCTCCCTCCTTCCCAGGAAAGACAAAGTGACATCAAATTCGGGATCTGCTCCCTGGAGTGGTGACACTGGGCAGGAGGGACGTGGTGGAGGAGTGGAATCCATGGCAAGGATTTTTGGGGGAAAGATCTCTCCTATTTGTCTGTGTCTTTCTCCAAGGGATGGGATGAGATGGGATGGGATTGGTTGGTTGGGAAAGGAGGGGAAGGAGATGGGAAGAAAAGGGGAAGAGGAAGGAAAGGGAAAGGGAAGAAGGAGGAAGAGAAAAGGAAAGGAAAAAGAAAGGGATTGCGTGTATTGGGTTTTTGGGGACTTGGGATGGGGTGGGGAGAGTTGTTGCCATGCTTGGCCAAGGAAAAATGAAAGGGGAAAGGGGAAAAGAGAAATGGGGAAAGGGAAAAAGAGAAAAGGGAAAGAGGGAAAAGGGCAAAGGGAAAAAGAGAAAAGGGAAAGAGGGAAAAGGGGAAAGGGAAAAAGAGAAAAGGGAAAGAGGGAAAAGGGGAAAAGGAAAAGGGAAGGCAAGGCAAGGAAAAAGGAAAAGAGAGGAAAAAAGAAAGAAAAGAAGAAGGAAAAGGAGAAGGAGGAGGAGGAGAAGGAGAATGAAAAAAGGAAAAATGGAAAAAAGGAAAAAAGGAAAAAAGGAAAAAAGGAAAAAAGGAAAAAAGGAAAAAAGGAAAAGGAAAATTTCAAGCAAAGCCAGTCTGGTTAGTGTGTAGCCGCTTCCCTGCTCCTCACCCAGCAGGAGGAAGCACTGGCACATTCCATTCCTGCATTTCATCCCTTCCCTCTCACAGAGTCAGCCTCCTGCCAGCTCTGAGCACACCTGCTTTTTTTTTTTTCCAACAGGAAAATTATTAAAATAAAGCAAGTTCAGCAGAATAGCTGGACCTTGCCTGTGGCCTGGCAGGGATTTTTCCCTGTAACAGCAGCTCTGAGCTGCCCAGGGCTGTGGATCTGCAGCTCCCTGGGGAGCAGTGGCTGGTGGGGACCAAGGTTTCAGGGCAGGACTCGCTGCTGGCGTGCCCTGGGGGGGGAATGTCAAGCAGCAGCAGGATTTTCTCTGTCCTCCTTGCTTTGTCACCCGCTGTCACACCTGCCGAGGTGACTGGGGAGGTGGCACAGCTGAAAGGGCACATCTCAGGTGTGGGATGTGTCCCTTCCCCGAGCTGCTGCTCCCAAAGCAGCCGAGGCCAGCAGTGCCAGCTCAGCCCAAAGTGACCCCCGAGAAGGCAGCGCACGTCAGCCCCGGCCACCGGCTCGTCAGCGCCACGGGCCCCGTGACGCAGCTGCTAAAATTAGAGCCACCAAGGTGCTGACTTGTCCAAGCCTGGCCACTTCACCAGGCAGGCTCAGCCTTTCCCTCCCAGCTCCAGGTGTGGGAGGTGAAGCCAGCAAATCCTCACAAATGTGCTCACAGGGCTAAACCAGGGGGTTTGGGATCTTGGGATGGGGTGTGGGGAGGTGCTGACATCCTTAGCCAAGGCACGAGTCCAGGGAGCAGCAGAGAATCCCACAGGATTGGCTCCAGAAGCCCTGGAACCTGGATTTACAAAGTGTATCTGGGGTTTTTTTCGCTTTCTTGAATAGTTTCATGGCCTAGGCACCTTCCATGGAGAAGGTCAGGTGCTGTTCCTCGAGAACTATGTGGAGCAGCTGCCTAAAGGAGGAAGAGCAAGGAAGTCACTTAGGGAAGTTGAGAAAGCACCCTGAGCCCAGCTCTTCCAAAGGGACCGAGGCACTGAGTTCCTGCAGAAAACCCTCCTCACCTGCTAAAAACTCCTCCAGAAGCACTGATCCAACCAGGAACACGATTCTAGAGGCCCCCAACCTCCCGAAACACCCTGATGTCAGAGCCCACCTGAGCTCAGGGCAGCAGCCCGGCCCTGCCTTACCTGTCCACGCTGATGATGCACAAGGTCATGATGGAGGCAGTGCAGCACATCACGTCCATGGCGATGAACACGTTACAGAACACCTTCCCAAAGAGCCACTTGCCCCCCACCAGGTCGGTGATGGTGACAAAGGGCATGACAGCGAAGGCCACCGAGAGGTCGGCGGCAGCCAGGGACACCACCAGGTAGTTGGAGGGCTGCCGGAGCTTCTTGACGATGCACACGGAGATGATGACCAGCCCGTTGCCAGCGATGGTCATGAGGATGATGATGGAGAGCACGGCCCCGATGACGACCTTCTCGGTGTCCCCATAGAGCAGGATCTCCTCGCCGCAGTCCGTGGCGTTGGTGAGGTTGGAGGGCGGCAGCTCGGGCTCGGCTGGGGCGGGGGGTTCCTCAGTCATGAATGGATTGGGGAGCGGTTCCCGAGCCGGCTGCTGCTGCTCTGAGCTCTCCACCAGGAGAAGGTGCTGCTCCAGAAACCTCCTGGGGCTGGCCCTCAGCAGCATGCTCCGAGCTCGGCACGAGCGCTCCCCCAGCAGTGACACCTCCAGCGACAAACCAGAACATCTTGTCACAAACAGGGCCAAGAAAATCGAATATCCTCTCATCCTCTCCCCCACCGTCACCACCCCCCTCCGCCCCTCTCAGCTCTTGCCTCCCCAAAGCTGCGGCGGCACCTCACGTGCTCGGCAGGAAACCGCTTCCCAAGTCTCCTTAAGGACACGCATTTCGCCGGGGGATGCTCGGAGGAAGCCGCTCTCCACTTGGGAAGGAGCACGGGCTGCCTGCAGCATCTCCCTGATCATCCATGTGCTTTTCCAGGAGGGAGAAGGGATTGTGGATTGTGTTTTCCTGCCGAGCTGTGCCTGCTGGGTTTGCACTTCTCCTCTGCATCCATACATTTAATCCCTTGCAGAGCCTCCTCTGTGGATATGGGAGAGGATGCGACAACACGAGCCACAGCACCAGTGTGGGCACAGCCCCCGCCGGCCGCATCCCCTGCCCGTGGCACAGGCAAACTTCAAAGCCGGGACTGCGAATCCCCGCTCCTGGCACGCAGTGGCCACACGCGGGCTGTCAGTAGCCACGGGGTGGCAGCGGGAGCGGATCCACGGCATGCAGCACCCCAGGGCACCACGCACATTCCAGGCATCCCAGCTCGCTCCCGAAGCCTGAGCATCACCACCACGCACAGCAGAGAGGCTCGGAGAGCCGCGGCCGCGCTCCCACCCCCGGGATTCCACCCGTGCGAGTATTTCCCGGCCATCCACAAGGAAACTTCAGGGCAGGGCTCACCCCTGGATGCTCCCAGCATCATGCACAACCCGCATCTTCTCTGGTTTTTGTTGTTGTTATTGTTGTTTTGTTTCAAACCCCATTTTCCCCTTGAAGTTTTGTTTCAATCCAAGCCGGATTGCAGCCCCCTCCTCCCCTTTGCAGCATCCCCCGGCTGGGGCCATGGGGGTCCCGGAGTTACCTGTGCCGAGGGGGTGAGACATCCTCCAGGCGAGCCCCTGCGAGCTCCGGGCAGGCGAGGAAGCAAAGAGCCACCCCCGGAGCATCCTTCTCCCCTCCCCGCCTCGCCGGTCCCTCCTACCGCCCTCCCCTCGCCTCTGCCGGGCAGGGACCCAGATGGTCCCCGGCTCCCTCGGAGCCCCAGGGAGGAGCAAAGAGCGGGGCGTGGGGGGGTCCAGGCTGGATCCTGCAGCGATGGGAGGGAGCGGGGAGCGTGTGGAGGATCTGGAGGGAAAGGCTGGAAGTTGAGGAGATGCCTTGGAGCGCTGAGAGGCGGGAGGAGCAGCCTGGAACTCAGCAAGCAGGGCAGGCACAGGGAAAGGGGCTCTTTCCCATGATTTTTTAAAGGATTATTTCACAGGAAAGGGTTTCTTTGCTCGTTCCATGCATTTTTCCAGCCCTCCTGCTTGTAGAGGGTCCCGTGTTCCTTCAGCTCCTGGCGCAAAGAGCCGGGGAGAGGCAGATCCCTAAAGATGAGCCTTTCCTAATCCTAGGAAAACCGAAACAGAGACTGTAAAACAACCGGGAAAGAACATGGAGAGATCCACATCCAATTCCCTCTCCACCAAATGTTCCACGGGGACTTTGGAGCTGGGATCACTCTGATATTTCAACCCAGGGCATCAGACGTCAGTCACAGTTTGCTCCTCCTGGGCTGGAAGATGCGGAGCAGAGCTCTCTCCTGCACCGGGTGATCCCAAGGGCAATTCCCTCGGGAATTCATCCCCTCTGCTGCCTTCCCGGGGGGCTGGACAGTGCGGGGCCCTTGCTGCAGCCCTCGGGATGGGGGAGTTCAGAGGGGAGAGGTGCGGGGATGTGACCGAGGAGCTGTTCGCAGGCTCGGGAAGCGATTCCCGGCGCTCTGCCCCGCGCTCGGCGCTCCGGGAGCGAGGTGGGAATCTCATCCCAGGACTGTGCGAACACCCAGGGAGGGCTGAGTCTGGGAAAAACACCTTTAAATCTCACTGATGCCAAGCACTGCATCACCTCCGGGCCGAGCCGGCACCGATCCCGAGGCATTTTTGGGGCAGATGTGCCCGGGGGAAAAAAAAAAAAAAAGAAAAAAAGAAAAAAAGAAAAAAAACCGAAAAAAAGGTGCATCTGCAAGGAAAGCGCTGGCGAGCTAAACCAGGGCTGTTAAAGCTGTGCTTAACGCTGGGGTTCCTCCTTTGCTGCTCGAGCATCGCGGCGTGTGTGGGAGGCTGGTGAAAATAGCTTCATCGCCAGGCCAGGACGTGCTGGAGGAGCTCTGGGATTTTTTTTTTTTTTTCT
>WEKY01057643.1:146435-160503 GCA_013390045.1 Picathartes gymnocephalus | reverse complement strand
TTTTGCCTTTTTTTTTTTTCCTATGACAGGTGGGGATTTTTCCCAGCCCTTCCAGAGCGGTGTCGAGCCAGGGTGGGATGGGACTGATGCACGAACCCTGCACGGCCCAGGGAGTGGGAGCTGCCCCGAGGGCCAGGCTGGACTGAGCGAGATTTGCCAAATACACGCGGAATTTCCGAGGAGAAAAAGCGGATCTGCAGAACTCCCTGCTGCGGGAACCGCCGGATTCTGCAGTTTCCAAACCCAGACAAATTCAGCCAAGGAGAAAAACACCCCCAAAGGACCAGCTCAGGCAGTCTGCGGCCAGATGCCTGGAGAATTTCAGGGAAACAGTCTGTGCCTGAGGCACAGATCCGCTCCCACCCCTGGGAGAGGGGTTAGAGGAAGGATGCGGGGTGGGGGACAGGCTGGAGGGGTTTTTCCAGCTTCCCTGGAGGGGTTTTTCCAGCTTCCCTGGAGGCTGCCTTTGGGAGAATAGCTCGGCAAGGAGCTCCCGGGCATGAAGGAGAGATAGGGGAGGATTTTTTCCTCTCGAGGCATCGCCGGGAAGCAGCTGGTTCATGCACAGAGGTGGAGTTCTTGTCCTGGCAGAGAGGGAGGAAGGAGAAAAGGTGATTTTCGGGGTGAGGAACTTCGCAGGCCCTTTGCTTTCCAGGACTGTGCCTTCCAGGACTTTTGGCAGAGCCTCAAAATCCTGCCAGAGCTCTGGGGAGCAGAATTTACCCCTCTCTGTCCCATCCCAATCCCATTTCTGTAGGATACAACCTACAGCTTTTCCCTTCCAAACCTCCTGCAGGTCTGGGGACTCCACAGGGGAGATTTCCCCGTTTTTCCAGGGAAATGAGCTGCTCTCATAACTGGGAGAGAACAAAATTCCTGCAAAAACAAGGGCAGAAAGTCACTCCCAGCTCATGGAACACTCACCGAGCAGCCAGAGGGCACAAGCTCTGCATGGGCTGATTTTGGGGAGGACAGAAGGGAAAATGCCAATTTTCACATGAAGAAATAATTAAAATAATTATTATTCTTCTGGCTAAAACTCTCGGTGCAGCATTTCTCCAGCCCCAGGCCACGGTGACCTTGCTGAGACACTGCTTCTGGGGCGAGCTGGGAAGCACTAATTGCATTTAATGGCAATTAGGGGAGGAAATGGCCAGCGTGCCTTAGCTCGGCACTCACTGGAGCTTTCTGCCTTTGGCTGAGAGGGCAGCGCAGGTTTGGAGGAGCAGGGATGTTGCTGGAGCGAGGTGGGATGAACCCCAAGGAAAATTATCCGTGCCAAACAAAGCTGGGAAGCAGAAAATACAAAATAAAAAGTTTCCCACTTTACCTGCAGCAGGGAAGAGGTGACCAAAGCCCTCCCAGCACCTCAGCAAGGCAGTGCCCAGGTCTATTATTCCATTTTCATGTACAAAATAGCCCCTTCATGGCCATTTATTAACAACTAATTGTTAATATTACGCCCTATTAAGTCTAATGGCGAGGTAATAGGTGCAGTTATTAATATGCAAATTCGGAAAAATCTCATTAACTCCAAGGTCCTCAACCTCCCGGTGTTTCCAGGACCAGCATCCCAAGGGAATCTTCCCTGCAGCACAGATGTTGACATTTCTCCCTCCCAGCAAGCAGAGCCTGCCCAGGGGGGTGAAATGAATCCCTTGGGACTCTCAGCTTTTAGGAGCATCTCCAAGGGTGGGTTTTGCCTCCAGGGAAATTCGGGATGAGCCGGTCTGGGGAATCCAAACCTTCTCCGCAGGTGCTGTGATCAGGAATAACAAAAACCGAGGTGTTTTAATGACCCAAATCCCATCCCCTCCTCTCCATGGGCGTCTCCTGCTTTTCCTCTGAGCCTCCCCCCTTTCCAAAAACAGCCCCTGATGTGCATCAAGGAACATCTCCCCAGAATCACCCAGCAAACAAAATAAAAGTGGTGGGAATGTGGTACCTGAGAGAGGGTTGGATCTCCCAGACCTGAATCCCTTGCCTTGGGGTCCAGTCCCATCCCCTTGGGGTGTAATTTAACGATTTACCTGGGATTTAAAACTCTGAGATGTGATTTTGAGGTGTTTTTTCTCTACTGGACCTGCCTAAAAGAGAAAAAAAATAATTAAATTAAACTTCTCATTTGTTTTTAAAGGCTCCCAGCGCATTTTGCTGTTTGAGCAGGTGGGGAACAATTGGAAATTTATGGGAAAACGCCATCCAAAGGAGACATCCTAACAATTCATCTCCAAAAGGTGGATTTGCTGGAGAGAAGAGGATTTTAATCCTGTTCCGTGCAGCCACACTCCCTCTGCTGGAGCCTGCACAGACAACAGGCAGCTTTCAGTGCTAAAATCACCAACATTTTCAAATTTTGGTTGCCTGGGAGGACTCTCAGGAGTTGTCCCTGTTCTCCACCAGGACAAGATGTGCCCACAGGCTCATCCCGAAGTCCTGCACAGCTGGGACTGCCCTGGGGAGGATGGGGATCAGCTGGAGGGGACATTTGGGGATGAGGTGAAGGGAGAGAAGCCCCTGACAGCAAATTTTTGGCTGTAGCTACTCCTGTCCACCCTGGAGCTGCCCACGGTGGGTGCCAAAAGGATTTCCAGGGGGGGCTGATGAAGTTAGGGAAAAACCAAAAACCTGAAACAGAAAAGAGTGAGGGGAAAAAAAAGTGATTTAGGTGAAGTCTCCAACAAAAACCCCCCCAGCCCTGCAGCTCTGGCTCGAGGCTGTACTCACCCATTTGCCAGATTCTCATTGGTGATTTTATTTATTATCCTTAGTGCTGATTATTTATTCGAAGTGATGGACGTGCAGCTTTTCCACCTACTGCTCTCCCACCCACCTTCTCCAAGGGTTTGGGAAGAGCCTGGGTTTAGGAATAGGCAGTCAAATGACAGATTTCTTTTAGGGGCTCAGAGTTGTACAGAACAGAGAGCTCCCCTTTGGTGCCTGGGGAAAAACCTGGGGAGAAGAGGAGGCTCAGGGGGGACCCTGTGGCTCTGCACAACTCCCTGACAGGAGGGGACAGCTGGGGAGATTTGGGCTCTGCTCCCAGGGAACAGGGACAGGAGGAGAGGGAATGGCCTCAGGTTCGGCCAGGGGAGATTTAGATTGGATATTTGGGAAAATTTCTTCATGGAAAGGGCTGTCCAGCCCTGGCACAGCTGCCCAGGGCAGTGTTGGAGTCCCCATCCCTGGGGGGATTTAAAAGCCAAAGTGGATGTGGCACTTGGGGACATGGGTCAGTGGTGGCCTTGGCAGTGCTGGGGGAATGGTTGGACTGGATGATCTTAGAGAGCTTTTCCACCCTAAATAATTCTGTGATCCTGTAACACCTCTGGAGCCTCAGGATTCCGGAGGGAGAGAAGCAGGGATGCAGAGCAAACACTCCAGGCCAAACCTTCCCTAAAGAACTGCAGGACAGGTCCCTGTGGAGAGCAGCAGGAGGAGAGGATGTCCCTGCAGGACATCAAGGCCAGCCTGGATCCAGGAGAGGGAGCTGAGCCTGCAGGGAGGGAGCTCACAGGGCTCTGCTCCACTTGGAGCAAACCACTCAAGGAAAACCTTTTCTGCCAACTTTTCTTCAGTCCCTGTCTTTGGGCAGAAGGTGCTGCCGGAAGGAAATGCCCTGGAAGTGTCCAAGGCCAGGCTGGGCAGGGCTTGGAGCAACCTGGGATAGTGGGAGGTGTCCCTGCCCATGGAATGAGAGGGGCTTTGGGGACCCCTTCCAACCCAAACCATTCCATGATTTCTGTTTTCCAGGCAGGATTTGGGGCTGGCTGAGCTTGAATCAAGCCCTGCACCCACCAAGTTCCCGTTCTGAGCCGGGGGACCCCCGTGCCCGGTGCCCAGGTGATGGGAGGGGGGTTGGGCTGAGGCTCTCCGGAGGCTGGAGCAGATTTGGAAGGTTGGGAAGCCAAACCCGTCCCGGTATTCCGCTCTCTGTCTCTGTTCTCCACTCTGTCCCCTAGATGGCACCGGCTCTCAGCACATCAAATCCCCGATGAAAACCAGCAGGTTTTGGTGCCTGGGCAGGCTCAGGACCAGAAACAAGCACGAAATCCACTCCGAACATTTAAAAGAAAGAAAGNAGAAAACCACCCCAAAAATTTAAAAAAAAAAAAAAAAAGAAAAAAAAAAAAAAAAAAAAGGCTACAATTAATTGCTTTTTTGGCTCGTACACGGAAAAATTCAGATTTCTGACCCTTGGCTGGCTGCAGCATTTCTGCTGCTTTTTCTTCTGGTCCATCTCTGGGTCCTGCGTCCCCTCAAAATTCAGGGGACAGGGAATAACTGGTGCCTTCTCCCCAGCTTTGCCGCAGTGGCACGTGGATATCTGGGGGCTGTGACAGATCCTGTCACACCTGGGTCACTCCAGGAAGATATTTCAGTCCTTTATAGGGCTGGGAAGTGCAGGGAGGAATATTCCAGCTCCCTTTCTAGTTTAAACCATGGAGGAATATTCCAGCTCCCTTTTTAGTTTAAACCAAAGCAGGATGTTGAGGAGGGAAAATTACTGACGAAATCATCAGTTTGAAGATGCAGCCCCCCTAAATAATCCCTTTCTCCATGCCCTCCACGGCACAGGGCAAACCCACACATCCCTGGGGCCTGGCTCTCCTTTGGGCAGTTTATCCATGAGATTTTTGGCCATCTCCCATTCCAGCCCTCCTGCAAAGCTCCTGGCAGAGCCCCACGAGTGTCCTGGTGGGGAAGGAAGGACAATGGGAGGGAAACATGTCCCCACCTGACCCTCCCCAGCTGTGCACCAAATGCCACCAACATCTAAACCAATGTCATTATAAAACCTGCTCTGAACAGGAGCCCTTGGCACCTTGGAGGGGCTCATCCCAAAGAAATCCCTGCAGTGACATCCAGAAGGTGCCAAACACTTCCTTCCCACCTCCTCCCTGCTGCTCAGCATCCATCCCCAGGGCTCTGCTGGATCCCCACATCTCCAGAGGGCTCTGTTGGAGCACATCCACTTCTCACCAATCTTTCTGTCCTGTTTTGGGGTTTTCCAGCCTGTGCAGGAGGAGCAGCCCTGGGTAGGGACAGGTTCCCATTGGCACATCCCAACAATCCCCATGGCAGAGCAGGAAGCAGCTCCCATCCCAAAAATCTGAGGTGGTCCACAGGTTCTACAGCCCCACCCCCACCCCCCCACCAAATTAACACCACCCAAGCTGCTCCCCCTTTTCCTGAGATTCTGTCCATTTATGGATTGGGAGTTTTTTATATTTAGATTTACATGAGTGTCACCAGCCTTGCTTTAGGGCAGCTCATGCTGATGAAGAGCATCAGAGCTGGAGCAGGAATCCCACAGAACCTGGGGAGATGCAGTGGCTGGAGACCAGGGACGAGTTTGTAGGCTCTGGGTTGTCCCACATCCTGCTCTGAGACCCACAGAGCCATTCCCAGCCTCACCTCTACCTCAGCTTGTGACCTCATGAGCTCCTCCAGGATCCTTGAGTTAAAGGAGGTTAGAGAGAAACTGGATCCTGGATCCAAGGCTGGATCCTGAGGCAGGTAACAAATGTAATTCTTGGGAATGGCTCATTCCCAGGCTCCCCGGTGACAATATTCACCAGGATTTGGGCTCATCTCTGCTTTGGGGTCAGCTCCAGATGCTCCCAGCGCACCAAATCAGATAAAAGGTGCAGTTATTTTTTATGCTCCCCGTTAAATGATGAAATAATCCAATTTTTGGCTCCCCAGACTCCCAGGAGTCAGACACGTGTTCTTACAGTCCCAGCTGAGATGCTCAAATGCTCCAAGTGCTGGGGATTACACAAATATCCCCAGTGCCCAGAGAAACGTCCTCAGCACTGGGAGAGAAACCCAGGCTGTGCTGGGAACTTCAGATTAAAGAAAAAATACAGATTGGGCAAAAAGTAGGAATATATAAACAGCAGAATTCCTTTTAATTTCCATCTTAAATACAGAGCTTCCTTATACAAGCAAGGAATTCCCTCCCCCTCCAGCCCAACCCCAAGCAACTCTTATCAAAAGAAACGCCTCACTGGAAAATCAACAGCAGATCAGGGACATGTGCTGGGAGAGCCTCTTCAGCAAGTGCAGTATCTGTGGGCCAGAAATCCCTGAACAGGAGCTTTTCCCTCACTTAAAATCCTTTCCCAGAATCCCAGGACAAACCTCCTGGTCTCCCAATGGAGAAGGATTTAACCAGTTTCACGTCATGGGGGGGAATAAAGCCAGCACTGCTCCACATCACTGGAAAATCCACCCAGCACTGCAGGGAAAGGGGATGCAGGGTTGGAGATGAGCTGGATCTGCCCCTGGAAGGTTTCTCCTCTTAAACAGGGCTTATCCTGCATTTACAACCCCTCCAGGGAAGGCAGGAGGGGCAAATGAGGGAATATTTAGGATATTTAAGTATTTAGGATACTCCTTTGTCAGGTGGGATCATGGGGAGGGATTTGGTTTGCATTAACTCAAGGGTGAACGTTGGATAAAGTTTGGGGGTTTTTGTTTTTTGTTGTAGTTTTTAGTAGGAGAATTTCTGTTTTCTGGGGTAACATCTCATAGGATCATGGAATGTCCTGAGTTGGAAGGGACCCATACAGATAAAATTGAGTCCAATCTTTCCTGTGTGGGGACAAGGTACAAACACCAACCAAGAGGACAGGGAAAGGAGGTGATAAACACCTCCAAAAATAACTCCTAAGCCACTGATTAAACCACTGTGGCCCCACCAGACAGCGCAGGCTGAACCCTCCCAGGGTCAATCAGCAGCTCCTCACTCCCCAGGGGCTGCTGTGCTTTGCAGCTGGATCATTCCTTCTCCCATGGGAACAGATCCACTTGGACCTGCTGGGCACCTCAGAGCACGGCCCAGCTCCAAACGGGCACATCCCACACATCCCACACATCCCAGTGGCTGCAGCCTCCAGACTTGGGCACCGAGTGCCAGGATCGTAATCACTCTTTAACATCAGAAGTGGTGGAGATGGGAGGGAGCTGCCAACACCTGGGCAGGCAAAGGAAGCTCTGCAGTGAAGGGCCTGGAGGGACAGGACACAGGGAATGGCTTCCCACTGCCAGAGGGCAGGGAGAGATGGGATATTGGGAAGGAATTCCTGGCTGGGAGGGTGGGGAGGCCCTGGCACAGGGTGCCCAGAGAAGCTGTGGCTGCTCCTGGAGCCCTGGAAGTGTCCAAAGCCAGGCTGGACAGGGCTTGGAGCAACCTGGGATAGTGCAAGGTGTCCCTGGGGTGGAATGAGATGAGCTTGAAGGTCCCTTCCAACCTAACCCATTCCACGATTCCATGGAGATGTGAATCCCATAAAATCCTGCTCAAGCAGGCCAGCACTCCCCTGGAGGTGCCATCTGAGATGGGTGGCACTGGTGCCAAATTTGAGAAAGGTGGTGCTTTCAGTCCCAGCGAGGTGCCAGCAGAGCTCCCAGGGGAAGCAGCTCCAGGCAGGAGGGGACAGGGCCTGAGCTCTGCCACTCCCTTCAAAGAGCTCCCCCCAGCACTGGGGATGCTCAGGGCGCCCAGGGCTGCACCTTCTGCTCCAGCCACCTCTGACCTCACTCCCACAGACACTGCAGAACCATCCAAAGCCATCCAAGCATGGAAAACTTACCGGAAACCAGCATTCCAAGGCACCAGTTGTTGCTGCTGCGCAGATGAGAACCGATCCCAGCCCTCCCAAAAGCCTCCTGAGCACTGAAATCAATACCCCACCTGTTGAATTTGACAGGGGGATTTCCTGCAGCCCCCCCGATCACATCACAACCACCTCACTGCTGCAGAGCTCCTGCTTCTCCCCACGTGCTAAGAAGTGCCAGCACCACTCAGATCAGGATGAAGAGCTTATTTTCAAGCTGTTTTCCCCAACTCTTTGCATTTTGCTCCCCTTCTGCGGCTGAATAAGGGGCAGTGCTCCTGCAGGAGCAGGGATTTGTCACATGGATCAAGAGCAGCCTCTCCAAGTGAGCAGCTCTTTGCAGGAGATGCAGATGGGGAGCAGAAGGCAGCAGCTCCCCCAGGACAGGCTCTTCAGTATTTAATGCGACATCAGAGCAGAGCCAAGTGATCCAAGCTCATGCAGCTTTTTGTACGAGGCAAAGAAAGACACAGCCAGGGAAGTGTGAAAGGAAAACACCCAAAAGCCAAAGAGGAAAGTGCTATTTTGTGATTCTAAAGCTTGTACTGCAACAACTCCCTCCCCCTCTGCTCTGCCCACAACATTGGTGGTTTGCTCTTGGCAAGCACGAGTGGAATTGGCCAGGGTTTGGTCCTTAAATGCCTTAATTAGACAAGAAAACAATTAGAGAAGAGGATTCTCTTCTAACATCCACAGGCCTCAATACGACCCAGCCCCATCCCATAATGTCTATTTAGGTTGTTTTGGAAGCTTGGCAGATGAAAGGACATCCCAACTGCAACAGGGGACAGAAAGGAGATTTCTGAAGAGATGGGGAGGTGCAACTGCTGGACAATTATGACTCCTTCATCATTGCTTATCTGGCAAAGGGAGCCCCAAGGAGCAGCCACTGCCAGACACAGGCTCAGGTTCTCCAGGGAAGAATTCCCACTCAGCACCTGGGCAGCACTTCCACAGTGGAAATTGCAGAGCCAGCTTCCAGCATGGGCTGGGGATGAGGAGAGCTGGGTCAGGGGATGACAGAAAAGAGCTGGCACTGAGGATTTGGGGGAACAGACGCAACAGAGGTGCTTGAGGCACCCCTGGCTCTGCCCATCAACCTTCTGCACAGGTAGGAACCCTGAAAAGGGCAAATTCAGAATGCAATAAGCAACAAAAAAGGTTGGAAAGGAGTAAATGAACGTGTGACAACGATGGTGTAGATGCCTGGTGGGACATACTGGAAAACAGGAGGTGCTTTTGGTGATGTGACATCTCAGGTCCCTTTCTTGTTGCTGAGAACTCCACAAAAAAACCCCCAAAGCAACCCCTTCCCTCCCACCTCTGAACATTCTCCAGCTCTGTCCAGCTTTGGGGGAGCTTCCTGTTCCTGCCAGGAGTGCCCACAGGGCACAGTCCAGCAGCAGCTCCTAAAGCAGCCAAATACCACGAGCAGTTTGCAAAGTCTGAGTCTTGCGAATGTGGAATTTTGGGGAAGAACCTACAACTGAACGTAAGTGTGGCCCTGTTTCCTTCCAGAGCATCCCAGCTCCCTGGATCATCAGGAAGCTCCTGGGGCTCATTCTGGACCACTCACCAGCAGCAGCCCTGACCCAAACCAGCTGAATCCCTTTATTCCACCCCCATCCTTTCACAGCACTGATGCACATCCAAGCAGAGCTTGACATTTATTAAATAACTTCCAAAGTTGGTGCCAGGGAGTTTGGGGTTGTTGCAGTGGAGTTGTCAGTTGTGCTTCCTAAGCAATCCCGAAAGTGCTGCATTGCTTGTTCAGCAAGTTCCACCTTTCCACCAACCTCCCTTCATTTACGTGGACAAACACATCAATTCCCACACGCAGCACGTCAAGGTCGTCTTCAAAAGTAACAAAATAAAGTCTCAGACCAACAAAACCAGTCAGGTACAAATCCAATTTTAATTGTCAAGCTCACTTCTAGCTCCTACATTCAACGCAAGGATCAAAAACTACAAAGTTCGAGAGTAGAATTTTATTCTATCCCCAGTTTCTGATCGTTTTGGCAGCTGTCAAATGGCAACTTCCAAAATCCACTCGTTTCAGAAGCTTTTCCCTACCTTGCAGTGCCAGGTGAACCCCACGGACTCTCCCAACAGCTCTTGACACCTTTCAGACTCAGTTCTTTGGCAACAGTTATACAGAGCATTGTGCGTATATAAAGAGCTTATAATAAAACTTCTTTTACATTCTAATTGTCTTAAACCTTCACAGAAGTATTAAAGTGCTCAATCAACTCTGAACAAACCCTCCTTCCCTAGTCAGCTACTTCCTGGAAACGCCTGCACTTAAGTCAGCAAAACCAGAAGCAAACAAGAAGAGAAAAGGCATGGAAAAATAAAATAAATCTTCTCCAGGATCATGAAAACCCCTTTTGAGACAAGAGGCCTCGAGTCTCACATCTCCCTTCCACCCAAATATTGAGACATAGGTCCAAATGTTCAACCAGTTCAAGCCAGCACAGCTTTTTTTTTGCCCCTCAAGCTGTGCTGATTTCCCATCCGTTGATTCTTTGGCCCCTTGCTTCTTTAAGAACAAAAACCCTGTAGAACAGAATCCTACTGATGCTACAAAGAAAATACAAACACTGAAGTCACACTGGTGAAAGAAAAATAAAAGACACAAACTAGAGTTGTGGTGCATATTTAACCCTCCCTGCTGCCTGGATTTTAAATTCTCCCTGCAACATTTGACACTACCTGAAATTGATCTTTCAAAAAGGCTTTAAATGGGGACATTTTTGGTCCTTCTAAGTGGGGGGTGGAGGGTGCATCTCAAAACTATTTTCTCTGGCAACACCTGCAGGCCAGCCCACCCCACTATGGCTCTGTGCCTGAGGAAATCCCACCCAGAGCCTCAAAGAGGACCAAAGCCACGTTCCCCTGGGCACATCCTCTCCTTCCTCCAGCCACAGCACCCAAAACATGACTTAAACCACCCCACAAGGTGACTTTTTCCTGCAGAGACACCAGAAATTCACCCGCAGGACAGGTGTGCATTACAGCTTTACTCAGCCAGAGGATGACACCTCTGATTGCAGCTTTGCTTAAATCTTTTGACATCTGTGGGAAAAACACGTTATTTCAGCCTCAGCAGCCCTCTGCACTCCCTGGCTTCCAGCAGGTCCTGAACTGCTGCCTGTCACCTGCCCTTTTGCTGTTGACTGAAGATCAGACAGAATTCTGCCACCTCTGAAATCCTGTTTGCCCCTGTTCCTACACGCAGCCCTTGCCAACAGCTCTGAGTGATCCTGGCACAGAAATGACTCAGAAGCCCGGGAATCCTGGGCAAAATGGTCAGAAACCACGCTCAGGTTTGTACCTGCTCTTGTCGGATGTGGCAGGAGCTCCTGAGGCTGCTGAAATGCAAATTCCCTGCCTTGCTACCCTGGGGTGGTCACCCTGACCCTGAGACTTCTCAGATCAGCTTGGTGCCACACAGAAGTTGCGTTTTTACTGTCTGTGACATTGTTTTGCTTGCTGAGCCGAGGGGTTTCCCCTACAATTCCCTCAGGGATATACAAACCACGGATATTATAAACTCTTACTGCTCTCCTCCCTCAAATCTCAATACAAAGGGTTTCATAAGAAAATGAAAAAATTAGTTCTGCACACGTGTTTAAGTGCCATGGGCACTTAAGATTAAAAACCTTCTGATCTTTAGTGCAAATACACCAAATCTGCAGTGGCTTGAGCCTGGCTTAGCATCAGCACAGGAGCTTTGCACACAAAGTCTTCCTCCCTCATGGCAGGGGTGGGAGGAAAAAACTGCACCATTTACTGGGCAAGCAACTGGTAAGAAACACTTCTCTGTGCTCATAAATTCATATTTCATTTCACGTTCTACTTCTTCCCTCATTTCTACTCTTATGAAAGTTCATCATCGAGGTCCACAATTTTCTGAACATTTTTAGCTGTGACCTGTGATGTGCCAAGCACTGAACTAAAGGGCAGCTTGTTTCACAGTACTCCAAATAAGAAAACTGACCATAGTACAAGCAAAAATTAAATAAACTGAAATATAAAAGACAGCAGAAGTTAAGATTCATCCAGAAATATAATATAACATCTGGGAGTGGGGGGAAACTGGAAATCAGCTACACAACAGAAACAATGAAATGACCAACAAGTATTGATTAGGTGAAAAGAAGAAAACTTTCATTGCATTCTGTACATCAAAATTAAATGAAAAATTCACATGTTGGAGCCTCGAGACAGAATGATGAAGGTCTCAAGCCACAGGAAGGAGAAAGCAAAGAAACACTTTGAATAAAGCAACACGTGAACAAAACCAGTAACTGAGCAGCTTCCAAAGGAATAAAAGTGACCATATCTCAAATGAGAAAAAGCAGCACTGAAGCAGAGAACAAATATATGGTCAGGACATGGTGGGTAACACTGACTGCACAAAACACTTGTGATATTTGGAAAGAACCAGGCCTATCTGTATATCTATGCAAAATATATACACAACTCCATATGTATATATGTACACATAGGCACTACTGTACATATGTATATGCAGCCTCGACACAACTGCCCTCTGGGTGCAAGCAAAAAATGCTGCAGTTGTGCAAAAAACTACAATTCTGTGTTTGATTACCCAGGAGAAATGGGAGAAAAATCCAAACTAATTCCCAAACAGCTCAGACCCAGATGGGGTTTCATCTACAGGGCCATGTGAGCCCAGCCTCTGAATGTTCCCAGCTTGTTTGCAGGAATTAAATATTCATCCAAAGCTGTGGATTGTAGCAGTACACATTGCAACTGTTTCCAAACCCATTAATCTGAGAAAACAGCCACAATCTCTCCTGACATCAGTGGTTTAGCAGGAGGCCATCCCACCCAGAACACCAATTTGGGAATACTGGGTGCACAGGGAATTGGATTCAAAGGCCAGGACAGGGCTGTCCATTCCATAAAACAAAGGTCAGTTGCTTTTCTTAGTGTTGGGGAAGGAAAGGATGTGGTGCATTAAAAAAGCCCCCCCACCCTCAAACAAGGGAACACAGGACAACTCTGGATGCTCCAACCGAGCAGCCAGGCTGATCTTTGGGGTTTCTGGGGTTGGGGATGTGGAAAATAGCATTTTCCATAAAGCTTGTTCGCCTCACAGCTCCAGAGAGCATCGTCCTCCCAAGTCCAGGGCTCCCTTGGTCTGGCACAGGCCCTGTGGAGCTGTGACAGGAGTGCATTGCCAACATCAGAGCACGAAGAAAGTGGTGAAAGAAAACTGCAGATGGTCCCACGCCCTTTCCAGCCCCAGAGGAGCTGTCTCTGCTGCTCTGCAGGCCAGGGAGCCCTCAGTACTCTGCATCCATGGCATCCAGGTACTTGGCCTCGATGATCCTCGGGAGCAGGTTGTACCTAAGGCAGAGAGAGACAGAGGAAATCAGTTCTTGTTTTTGCAGGATTTTCCTCTCTGTCCCAAAGCTCCCAGGTGAGTCTGGCTGTGACATTCACCCAGCTCAGGGGGACACAAAGTGGGGGACAGCAAAACCAACCAATCCTGCAAGCAAACACAGCATTTATAGGAATAGCAGTGCCAGACTCCCTCTGGAAGGAGCCTCCTTCTTTCAGCTGGAAAGGAAAGGGAACATCCTCATCCTCACAGGAGGAAAGTCACTTTCCTAGAGCTCTGTCACCACCAAGTCCTCAGGGTGACAAAAATATAGAGGGGAAGAGTCCTCCAAGCAAAACTCCATCCCTACCTGGTGTCTGGCTTTTCCATGTGGAGACAGTGATTCCCTTACTTTTTAAAATGTAAAAGTTTGTTTGCAAGAACATCCTCAAAAGTTATTATTTTGGGTGAGAAAGGCACTGTGAAGTTGCTCTCATTAAATCCCAGTGCATATTTAGTGTAGCATTTTCCCTCATTTAGCAAGGAAGCAACTCTTCAGCTGTTAAAATAAGTCATAAAGCACCAGAAAAATCAGTTTCAGATTTCAACAGCTGTGCAAGAGATCCCAAATATCACTTATTAGTGAGAAATACCAGGATCTCCTAAAACAGAAACATCATAGAATAAAATCCTTGAGAGCCATGGGAGCCCAGATGAGACACAACTTGGAAAGAAGATTATTTTCTGGGCAACCAAAAACTCATCATCCCAAAGTTCTGAATCTAAGCCAGGAACTGGGGATGCCCAAAGAGATCAGGTTTTCTTCCAGCAGGCTGTTTTCCACTGCAATAATGGGTTTCAGTGGCTTCTCAGTATCTGTCTAAGACCACACCAGTGATCCCTCACTAATGACAACACAAACCATGTTTCTAAAGCTGTTGGACAGATGGAACTGTGGCTTTGGGACGTGGCTGGTGTTCTGGATGGGACACCAAGCCATGCCTCACTCAGTTGTGTCTGATTCTTGATTTTGCCCCCTGGCTACTGTTCCATCTCCTCTTCCTCCCTTGACTTTAAGAAAAAAAAAAAA
>WEKY01057643.1:78872-146399 GCA_013390045.1 Picathartes gymnocephalus | reverse complement strand
AAAAAAAAGAGAAAAGATATTCAATTTCTTCTACTGCCTCATCTATTTAGAGTGCCAAATCTTTGGGAAAAAGTCATTAGCTACAGAGCTCATGGATCATGGTGCTGCCTTCTTGGCTGGAGGCCACAGAAACTACACGAAGGCAAAAGAAATCAGAGGAAGGAAAGCCAGGAGCAAATTTCTGTGCTGTGCCAGGCAGCAGGGCTGATTATCCAGCTGCTGGGAAAAAACTACCCTGGAAAGAGAAATGAGTTAGCAACACAGAGGGTATAAAGTGACAACACCGTATTTACTGAAAAGAAGATATATTTGCATATTAGTATCTAGCTCTTAGTACAAAATCAGGTTTTTTGACCGCATTCTCTCCACACTAATTGAGTTTTTCATACCATGTCCAATGCCTGAATTTGGCTGAGTGTGCTCCACGTGTTCTGCTCTGCACTGAGCTGTCCTGTGTGCAAAGCTGCAATTCCCACAAGAGCCACTCATCCAGCACTGCTCACAGTTGGAATATTTACCAGCCACTTATCCAGTCACCCGGAGTGCCACCAGTGTGAAGGGCAGGTGAGACATTACTACCAGAGGAACAATAATTTCAGTGTTTTCCAAGCCTGTTTATCTTTTAAAATCCAGCCCAAATGGCTCTGACATGATCCTGTTGAAAGCCACGGTGGCTCTGACATTTGCTTTGTTTCAGAAAGGACTGGACCCATCTTTATCAGCCAAGGAAAACAGCTCAGCAGGTGCCTCTGCAGATCAGCACATTGGCAGCCCTGAACTTTGGGATCAGAGGGAAAATCTCTGGGACTGCAAGCTCAAAGTCAAGCGGATATCACTGGTACCATGCTGGCCTAAAAATCATCAAGTGGACTGGAAACTTGATCTGTTCCTTCCAAGATCTTATTATGGCCTCTCATTATATTCAAAGAATTGAGAGCATGAATGATTTAACTGGAGAATGATGGGCAGTGGCTGCTAATGAACCCCCAGAAAGAAATCAGTTAAATTTCTTAACAATTCTCTCTCAAGACTGTAGGATATTGTGGGGTCCTGCTAGCTTTAAACATCTATTTTAAGACTAAATGTGGCCAGTTTCACCCAGCAGATCACTGCCACTGGCACTCAGCAGTGCAGGAGGTCTGTGAGGTCACCACAGCACTGGGTAAGAGATAAGGATTCCTCTTAGGAAAAGTTTCCAGCTCTGCTGTGAGCACTGGCCTGAGGAAATCAAGTTGCAAAGTGGTAAGGAACATTAACAAATACCACCTAGAGGGTTGGACTATGGCTTCTCAGGAAGATCAGGCATCTCACAGGCACTAAAAAGGAGAGTTTTTGCCTCTTGGGGAGCTGGAAGAAGAGCACCTGCCAGCCCAGAACCCTTTGCAGAACTCCCAGCAGCAGTGAAATCACAATTCCTCCTCAGGCCTGAGCAGCTGGTGATAAAAGCTCATCATTGCCCACTTCCAGGTGCTGGATAGTCTGGAAAATGCAGAAAACCCTCCTGAACCACTCACACTTCATGGAATAGTTGGGATTGGAAGGAACTCTGGAGATCACCCAACCCAATCCCTCTGGAGCAGATGATTCAAGAATATGTCCAGGTGGGTTTGGAATGTCTCCAGAGAGGGAAGAGTCCACCACCTCCCTGGGCAGCTGTTCCAGTGCTCTGTCACCCTCAACATAAAGAAGTTCTTCCTCATGTTGAGGTGAAACTTCTTGTGTTTAGTTTATGGCCTTTAGTCCCTGTCCTGTCCTGGCATCACTGGAAAGAGTCTGGCACCATCCTGGAGATATTTATATGGGTTGGTGAGATCCCCTCACTCTTTTCCAGACCAAACAAGCCCAGCTCCCACAGTCTCTCCTCTCTTCAGACTTCCAGCAATCCAAGCCTGAAGACACAAGGCAGGGAAAAAAGACAACCAAGCTTCCTACCTGATGGGGATCATCCCTATCATGATGAGGGGGAAGATCATCTTCATGTAGGGCAGAGGTGACATTCCAAACCCACAGAGAATGAGGAGCTGCAGGACCTGCAGGCCTGTGAAATAGTGGATCTTCCTCTGGGGAACTCTGCGGATGTAATGGGTCGGAGGATAAGCAGTCTGGGAAGAGAAGAACCACACGTGAGACATGCAGGGGCCTGGACTTGTGACAGAAGAATGGGGTTTTGGGACATCAGGGTTTGAGGGAAGTCATCAATTTGTCCAAGCAATGCATCAACGTCAGGGTCCTTAACAGGTTCAGCAGCTGGACACAGGATTTGTAGGGTTAATTCCAGTGCCTGAAACCACAGCATTGGCAGCAAGACCCAGAGGATGACCGGGCACTGGAGAGAAGACAGGACATCCCTCAGGGCCAGGATTGCCTCTGGAGTGCAATGTAATTATCTTGGGAAGTGCAGTACTGAGATTCCCTGAGGAGGATTGGGCTGCACAGCCAGAGGTGCCTGTGGGATGTGCAGGGGGAAGGAGAGCAGGTGCATCCAGGTGCTGCTCCTGTGGATGGTTCCTCCACCTGAAACCCAGCTCCTCATTATTTTATAGCCCTCCAAGGCTCCAGGCTGGCACCTGGTGCTCCCATCTCTTGGCTGAACCCTGTTGGAGGAAGACCAGGAAATCAGGAAGGTGCAGGAAGAGGCTGTGCACAGACTGCAGGGGTTTTCTCAGCTCCTCTAAGCCACCCATTTTTGAGAAGTAAGAGGGGGGGGAAAAAATGACATTAATAGGCTAAATATGGTGGTTTCTTTTGACAGTTCCTTGCTCATGTCTGAGCACAGGCTTTGACTCACTGTCTATACATCAATGAAGAGGATGAGCGACTGTCTACTGGCACCAGCACAGCCTCAGTGGGTTTCAGATAGTGCCATGACTCATGAAAAGGTTTCCACAAAAGGGAGTTTTCCGTATTTGAAAATACTTTTTAATTTTCTACGCCGAAGCCTGGAAAATTCCACACATAATTCCTACTAAAACCAGAAGTAATAAGTCACATACATCAGTAGCTGTTCAACCCTCATTCAAAAACTGACATGACAAACGTAATCTTTACCCGAATTTCACAGTTTTAACCTCAGGGATGTAATACTGGAGATCAAGGCAGATTAGCAGAGATGCAGAGCCAAATGTTGACCTTTTAAGCCCTTGACCCTTGTTACATAAGAGAAGGTGAGCTGGAGATTGCTCCAGGTACCACCTACACTGTAAACCAACACCTTTTTAGCACCTGCAATAGAGACAGCTTTAAAAAACATCTTTCAGGTTTGTTTTCAGCCCACATCACAGAGGTTTCAATAACACAAGTAATTTCATTTTGAGTTTAAAATCCCATCTTGCGGTCTTTCACACAAAATGAAAGTGTAAAACAGCCCAAAAAAATTACCTGCCTGAAGCTTTTCTGGGGAAATCAAAGATCATAATTTCCCAATGTTGGGCTTTTTATATTTTATATTATTACTTTTTTTAAATGCATGTACTCTGCAGATGACACGACAGCACATGGGGCGGTTAAAACTCACAAAAGAAAGAAAACCTCACCAAAAAAAAAAGAACCTCACAAAAAATCCCACATGGAGAGAGCAACAGTTTGAACAGCTGTGTGCTCTGGTTATAAACACAAGTCCAGGTACCTGTTCCTTGAGCAGCAGAGCCACCCTTTCAAAGAGCTGGTTGCCATCAATGGAGGTCAAGGCGATGTAGAGGAAGAGGCCAAACAGGACCGGCTTTGGGATCCACTGCAGAGGGAACGGGAGGAGCAGCAGCGACAGCCCCACCAAGACATTTGCCATCAGACTTGTCAGCCGGGTCTCCTTCACACTGACGATCCTGGAAGCAGGAAAAGAGGGGTTAGGAGATGGGATAACACCCCAAGATCCATAAGTGTTTATCCCAGTGGTTGCTCCATGGAGGAGCACGTGCCACCAGGGAAAAGGAAACTCATCCCCATGGCACTGAAATCAGCACTTCTCTGGCCTCGTGCTGACACTGAGGAGGCAGAGCCTGCCTGGAGCCAGGCCAGGCACTTAATCCACAGCTCAAACAGAGCAGCTGGAAAAGTGCCAAATTCCCCTTCTCCACAGATCCTATCCTGAACTAAATTGCCCTCGAAACTGATTCTGTTTAGCACAATGCAAAAAAAAAAAAAAACAACCAAAAACCAAAACAAACCAGGCAAGAATCCTCTTTCTGGGCAGTAATCCTTCCCTTGATTTACCCTGGGCACATGCAACTGGCTTCTGTCCCAAAGAAAACTCATTGACTTCTCCAGGAAATAAGGAACCTCTTGGAGAAAAAAAAAAAAAACACCAAAAAAAAAACCAACAGAAAGTCAGCAGTCTCCTGACAGCGAGTCAGCATTTTTGATGGATACGAGGATCTCCCTGTTTACATGGAAGGGAATGCTGAGAGCACCACACAGGGATTCAATCCTGCTGTGAGCAATTGCCTATTACCATGCAAAACATGTAATTAATTCATGCAAATTTTCCTGAGCTGACAGGCCACAGATTGAGCTTTTTTTTGAGGAGAAGACTGACAGGAAAGCAGGCAGCAGCTTTAGCAGCCTTCTTGAGGGGAGGCTGCTCTGTTTTCTTTTCACTTCAGCTAAACCTTTGAGCATCTCCTCCCAGTCTGAAAAAAATCACCAGAAACAACAGGAGGAAAGAAAACCCACATCTGTCAAGATTACTTACAAAGAGACAAAAAGAGGATTCCTAACTTTTTTTTTAGAAGATAAATCCAACAATTCAGTGGATAAGCCAATAGGTAAATCCCCCTATTATGTGGGGAAACTTTTGTCCACAGACTGTTTTGGTGTCATTTAGTGACCTCACTGCCTGCATGAGACCCCTCAAATTCTGAATTAACCCTGTACACAAACTACTCTGAGGATTAACACCAACGATCTATCAAAACACACTTCCCTCCTTTGCATATGAACTGCTGGGACTTCATAATCCCTTCTGTCCTAAAGAAGATTGAATTATTTCAATATTAAGTTGCAGAGTTTTGCTTAGGAGTAAGGTCAGGTTGAACTTCAATCTGTTTATACCTTCAGGAGCAAAATGAAGCTGAGGGGATGAAGGAGCCTTCCACACCTGTATTTGGAGAGGGAGGGAAAGGCTGACAGCCCAAAGCTTGCTCTGAGGATTTGGACAACAAGGCAGAATTAACACCAGCAGTCATCAGACCTGAGGAACAACAGGTACCACAAACAGCACACAAAGTCCTGAGGACAACACTGGAATTCTCCTGTGAGCAGTGGGGCAGGTCACACAAATCATCCAGGATTGCCAGGACAGGATGCACAGAGGTGTTAACCCTTAAGTAACCTTCCAAGAGGTTTAAACCACAGCTTTTCTCTTTCCAAACAGGTTTTTTTGGATCCTCTTGCAAGTCTCCTACATCCAAGGGGTCCCTGTAGTGCCCAGAGAAGCTTGAGGGAGAGCAGAGCACTACACTCTGGCCAGCTCTGGTAGAACTGGGACACCTAAATGGACAGAGCTTGGCATCTCTCCCAATGCCTCCAGGTCTGGATCACCACAGAAGTCTTGGAGATGAACAAAGCCAAGCAGCTTAAAGTGCAACTGGAAGTGCTGTGCCAGAGTAATTCCAGAGTCTGGCCACTCCAGAGCTGCCAGCACCACGCTGAGGCTCCGTGGTGGCTCACAGAAGCAGGACTTTAGGGATGCACTGATTCAGCCTCATCCAGGTACAGCAAAAGTTCCTCCAGCACCAGGTCAGCCAGAGAGGAATTTCTGCTGTTTCAGACAGAGATCTCCCCTCCTGCCCTGCAAGCACACACAAGTCTGCCAGGGAAGTCATGCAAATGGAAGAGCTCGGGAACAAAACAAGCTCCAAAGTCACATTTCAATTAGATGTGAGGCTGTAAGTACAAGCTCAGAGTGGCAGCCCTTTGGTAAGAGATTTCTGAAGTTCATGGAATTTTCTACAGCCAACTCTTAGGGATGCAGCAATCACAGCAATGTGTTTGATCACAGACAAGATGTACTGCAATTGCTGCCAGCTCCTGCTAATGCCGTTTATTAGTTTGGAATATTTTATCAGAACATAGCTGAAATTGCTCATAATTGGCCAAACATGGTATTTTCAAAACTGATGTTCCCAGCCTTAGATTGGTCTTCTGCTAATTCTAGCACCTCATTTCCAGGATGAGAACATCACAGTCACATTAAGTCAACGCAGGAATCCTTGATTTCCCTGTGTTGAGAATCTGGTTTGGCCCTTGAGGAAACAGCTCCAGAAAGTCTGTGCTGTGATGGAAATAAAGTAATTAATGGAGATTAAAGAGCATAATCCAGGCTCATTTCCCCAAAATCCTCTAAATATTTCTAGCATGGGATTAGCCACTCCTGAATTTCTCCAAGTAAGCAAGAAGAGCCTGTTTGCAGATTGCCACAGGAAACTTAAATCATTTCTCTACAGGGAGAAGAAAATTTTGCTTTCACTGTGACAGATCTTTATCCTTGTTTATATCATCATCCTGTGGGAGCTTTGATTTGAGTGCAGGGAAGAAGCCTGCCAAGGGAGACAGAGCTGATTTTCTAATTGAGCTTCACTTCTTTTTCAGAAGAGCTGGCTAAGAGGGGGGGAAAAAAAAGAAAAGGGAAAAAAAAAAAAAGATGACTACATTGCTTAGAGCCTCCTGTTATAGCCCCAGTGCTTTGCAGAGAACAAAAAGCTTTGGTCTCAGGGGGAGTTCAAAGCACTAGGAAACCCTGACTCCCTTTTTCACTCCCAATATCCAGTTCCCAGCACCAATTTGCCTCCAGCAGAGAAAAGCTGTGCCATGAGGGAAAACACTCGGGGAGATCAGGAGATCCCTAGATCCCTCAGCCCTTCCAAGATAATCACTGGAGCTGGATCTAGGTCAGAGTGGCCAAAGAGGCCTCTCTGATGCTTTTTTTTTTGGCAGCTGGGTGAAGGAGGAGAGGACAAGGGCAGGAATTAGTCCTTAGTTCAGGCACAGGACTTGACTATGTCAAGGCAAAGGCAGAATACAGAATCATGACAGTGGAAAAACAGGAAAAAGAGGCACTTGGCTATTAAAAGTGACAACAGGAGACACAGGAGGGAGGTTTGGCACATGGGTTTCAAAGTGTGAGTTCTGCATCTTTCAAAAAAACAGAGTGGAGGTATCCCAGAGCAGATCACCGACATGAGGAGGAAGGGCATGGATTAAAACCTTACAGAACTCAAATTGCAAAGTTGATTTTTTTTAAATAGGGTTTATCACTTATTCAAGACAGATATAGTTGTGGTAACAAGTGATAGCAACATATCCTAATGGGAATACAAACCCAGAGGACTGATCTACCAGGAGAAGATCTGTAGGAGGGTTACAGGGAGCAGCAGGACTCAGCAATTTCCAGATGTGGAAGGTGAAATCCGTCCATCCCTGACCCAAAAATCAGCTGTGCCTGGTTGGGCTGGGCCATTTGGCACCAAAACAAGCATGAAGGCAAGACTGAGATTAAGACAGACCCACTCCATCCCCCAAAGTCAATGACCACTTAGCCTCACTTTTGGTAAGTGGCAACTCAGAAAATGGAAACCAAGGCAGGATAATTAAAACTAATGGTATCTGAGTGGAAATTACCACTTCTGTGGTAAAAGCACTCAACTGCAACAGACTGAGATCAAACGGGCCAGATCTGCTCCAGAGCCAAGACTGTTTCATGAGAAAAAGGTTTTTAATTTTTTTTAATAGGTCTCTGATAAGAATGTGTTTCTCAACTCAGAACAGCAGAAGAGTTGGTCTTAAATAGAAACCCATGACCCAGCCATGGCTTCACACTTGTTTTTGTTTAAAACCCTGAGAACTTAAGCATCTCCTTCCCAAAATGTGGTGGGAGATGTTATGGGAGCTGTGAAATAATGGTGCATTTTTCCTCCCCTCTGTAATAACCACCAGACAGGTTTCAGGCAGTGAATCAGCTCTGGATTCTTTCGGGGGAAAGCATCCGGAGAGATCCGGCCAAAGCATCTCCTCAGCTTTCCACGGGATGAAACTGAAAATGGCCTTGGCTGACTTTTCCAGAGGAGAATTTGCAATGGAATGGGTGGGATCCCTGTAGGATGCTGCCACTGGCCACAGCACGAATTTGAGCACTTGAGTGAAGGGGATGAAGCCGAATCAAGGTTCATGAGGTGCATCTCTCCATCACCTTCATATCTGGAATACAACAGCCAGCTCCCCAACCACACAACCCACTGTTCCCAAAGGATTGGGAGGCCCCAAATGAATCCAAAGAGATCTACTTACGTCTCATAGATGTGTCCACTCTCCACCCTCTCCTCCACGTAGGCCAGGGCCCGGACGTGCATGGGGGAATGCGGGAAGGCCGCGTGGATCCAGGGCAGGCCGAAGATGGACAGCCCCGTGTTGATCAGCGCCACGAGCAGCAGGTCCCAGTGATAGGCTGTGCCCTTCACCAGCCTGCAACGAGGGGTTGGGGACAGCAGTTACACCTGGTGCAAACCCTCCAGGCTGCCCTTGTTGAACAATCAAGTGCTCTCACACACACAGACTTCACACCTCTGGATTTACGGTGTGAACTCGGCACGGTGTGAACGCTAAAGGTAGTGAAATGTAATTATTTAGCTCCCAAAGTTGTTGTTATCTAGAAAGAACAACTCTGAGCAGAAAGGCAGCCCACTAAAACAGCAGTCCCTGAAAATTTTATCAGCGTTTCTCTCCTACATTTATTGCAGTCTACACAAAATCCACGTGTGTGTTTGCTTACCGAGCCCACACAGGGAGCAGATAAAATCCTGAGCATTTTTTGTCAAGGTACTGACACTGAAGTTTCCCATCTGTCTTGTTCATAACCCTGAACTCTCTCCTTCCCCACGAACAGAACACGTGCTCTGTACGCTGCAGTAATCCCCTAATTATGTAATTGCTACTGCATGATAAGAAAATGGGACAGGAATTCATTAAACTTCAGCTCCTCCTTGGTAGTCACAGAATCATGGAATGGATCACAGAATGGTTTGGGTTGGAAGGGACCTTAAAGATCACCCAATTCCAACTCCCTGCCATAGGCAGGGACACCTTCCACTGTCCCAGGCTGCTCCAAGCCCCATCCAACCTGTCCTTAGACACTTCCAGGGATGGGATAGCCACAGATTCTCTGGGCAACACATTCCAAAAGGTTAGTATGCCAAGGAGGTTTGTTCGTAAGTTCATCAAATGCTGCAGAGCCTCCCTGTTTTATTTTTTAGGGGATGGGGGATCTGACAGCTTTCGCCGAGGAACCTGAGCACACCCACTTTGCCAGGACTGTGCAGAAAGCAGCACTAAGAACTCACATCTACTTTAACCTTGCTGGTTTTTGCAAGGTCTGCCCATTTCCTGAATATTCCCATCTTGTACCAACTGCTGAGATATTATGAGTAAAGTTCAGAAAAAAGGCTGGGGAAGGATTAATCTCAGACTTTAAACCCTCACTGAAAGGTCTAAGGTGGTATCTCTGCCACTAGGGCACTTGACATCCTCACACAATGAGAGGGATCAGCTGAATTCTCTCTGGGCACCATTTAGATGTGTCAGTGCCACCCAAACAAGCTCCACTTAACACCTCAGCACAGACTTGGAGCCATCCAAGATACCCATGGACATGAGGCACATGGAGCTGGTAGAGTTGACGCAGCACATGAAGATCAAAGCCATTGTTTGTGCAGCAGAAATCTTGGGTGGGGCTCAGTTTTGGGACAAAAAGCCTGGTCCCACTGGGGGTGTCCCCCTCCACTGACTGAGAAGGCCATGGGGTGACCAGGTCAGGTAGGTGTCTACCCTGCAGTGCCTCTGGAAGGTGTTGGCAGGAAGGGTGGGGTTCCAAACGCATTTCCTGTGTTGGCTCACGCTTTGGAACACAGCCCCTGCTCACGTGCTGCTTTCTCTGAGCAAAGGCACCTTCAGCACCCTCAGGGTCACTGTTTGTTGTCCTGCCCATTCTTTTCAGAAGGCTTTAAGGACATCAACCTGTTGGAATGAATCCAGAGGAGCCATCAAGATGATCAGAGGGATGGAGCAGCTCTGCTGTGAGGAAAGGCTGAGAGAATTGGGATTGTTCAGCCTGGAGAAGAAAAGGCTTTGGGGTGACCTAATTGCAGCCTTTCTGGACCTGAAGGGAGCTACAAGAATGATGGAGAGAAACCATCTGCAAGGGGCATCAGCTCAGCCCTGTACCCAGGCACTCTAAAAGAAAAACTCCAAAGGACATTTTACATTCCTTAAAGACATTCTAGTGGAAAATACCAAAAGTTTAGAAGAAACTAAATATTAGCCTTCATATTAGCCAAGAGATGACCCACTTGCATACCGATTTATGCAACACTTAAAGGGATATAATAGAGATAAGAGGTGGTCAAAGGAAACTAAATTAGTGTAGCTGAATTTGAGCTTGTCTCCTCTCTCCTAATACTGTATCACTCCAGCTACAACATGGAGAATGCTAATGGATATTATGCAAGGAGAGAACCCTCCCACACATCACATTAGCAAAAAATCCTCGGAGACATGGTAGTTTCCCTGGAAAAAAGTCATCCACGTTCATTCTTGACATCACATCTGATTGCAGTTGGCACAAAAACATCAGAAGGAATATTTTAGTAGTGCAACATCTCAAGTTTGCACATGAGTGAGACTTATCAGACATTGAGCATACTGTTTTATTGCACTTCCACCTTTTTTCAATTGGAATTTACCAGCTCCAAACAGTGCTATGGCATTTATGTAGGTCATTGATTTCTCATGTTCAACACATTCTCTGTACTGCAAGAGCAGTGCAAGTGTCCACATGTGTCAGACACTCCCTAAATATCTTGAGGTGCATCCAAAGACCTCAAACTGTACAAAGCATCCACTTAACATTCACTACACCACCTCTTGGCTCCCAAAACTCTTCCTGAAAAACACCTTGAGAGTTTTAGGGGACAAACGATGGTGTTGAGCAGAGGGTAAAGAAGAAACAGGCTGAGGTGATGAGCTCCTTGAGGATTTGTGGTTTTGGCTCCCTGCCACAACACTGGGCTTTGGGGATGGTGAGGAGTTAAGCAGCAGAGTTACCTCCATCTGTGACAACAGAAATTCTTAAAAACACATCCTGAAAACATTTTCTGATGCTCAGACAAGCTTTGGGCAAGCAGTGGTGGTGACAGACCCAGGGACATCCCTCCACAGAGGGAAAAGCAGCACCGAAGGCATTACCTGTTCTCCGGGGCGTTGGTGAGGGATGCCACGATGTTCTGCTCGATGAAGAAGAGCATGGAGAGGAGAAATCCCAGTCCCATGGCGCTCATCACTGACCCAATGGACAGGGACTGCACAGGGGCCAGCACAAACAAGCTGTCAGAGGCGTTGTAGTTAAATTTGGACACTGCAAAGAGGAGGGGAAGGATGTTAGGAGGCACCTTCTTGTCCAACCATCAACGTCTTACCCACACCACGAACTACTGGGAAGCAAGCAGGAAAGCAGGCATGATGCTCTGGCATGTGGGAGCCTGGAGGCCATGGAAGATGGGTCCATCTGGCTGGTTTGGTTTATTTTGTACCTCCATCCATTTAGGACTTGGCTGCCATCCTGATGGGACAGATCACTGCTAGTCCTAGCGAGGCATTGCAGACATTTGAGCAAAACAAAAGAGGGAAACCTGTTTTCCACAGATGCAAGGTGTTTTTAAATGAGGAAACCTTATTTCTAACCAGCACCATAATGCTCAGCTCATCAACCCACAGAGGCATTTGAAAACCTCCTCATGTCCAACGAGGTGTGCAAGGCATTTTAGTATAAAATCTAAATCAAAACTCTGCTGCCATTGGAAGCAATCCATGGCTAGGGATAAATCACACATGGCCACGCGTCATTTTGCAATCCAACTGGATGGAATGGCCATCACAATTTTACAAAAAAAAGCCATTTCTTATTTGTTTCCATACATTTCCTCACATCACCCGCTCACGTCACTGCAGGACAATGCAATTCCTGTCCCCATTATCGCTTCCTGATATGGAAAAGTTGATCTATCTGGCCAATGAATGGTGCCTCATTTTTAGATTTCCTTGTGTAACTTAGAGCTGCCCAGATGCTCTGCACCATTTCACCTAAATTAGGAAAACAAACTGGAGACAAAGAGGACAAGCTGGGATGACCAACTCCATGTTGATATGACTGGCAACAACCCTTCCTGCCTGCTGATTACTCTGCCCTTTGTTCTTTGCCAGAAATTGTTCCATCTCCCCTTTTGTGACACACACCTCAAACTCATTGAAAAGACACATCTGGACAATTTTTCTCGCGCCAGCCTCATTTAATCATGGCTTTGAATGACATAAATCTAATGGTGAGGAAATCTGAGCTCTTGGTGGGAGGTACGCGCAGTATTTGTGGAATTATATGGAGGAACTTCATTTTTTAGCAAAACCTTTCCAGGATTTCACTTCTCTCTTTCATAAACCCCAGTATTCCAGAGAACAAAACCAGAACTTACTTTCAATTTCCTTGAAGATACAGGAACCCACAACAGAGAAAGTCAGGACTGAAATGGGTAAGGCACAGTCGGACAGAATTTCCCGTACCCTCGCGTGCAAATATGGGCTGCAAAAAAGACAAAACATTTCCATCAACACCCCACTGTCGGGACAATCACTCAATCCAGACTACCTTAATGCTTTAAAAGTGAGAATTCAGTCCCATCTTGCAATTCTAAGGAGAGACTTGGAGTGAAGAATTAGTCTTTCACTCAGCTTTAAAGCTTCTGGAACCTACAGCCTTTGAAGGTTGATGAATGCAGATGCAAAACACAAAGAAACAAGAAAACAAGATGCAAGCTAGAAAAAAAAAAAAAGGCCCTCAAGCACCAATTTGTGTCTCATTTCCACTTTACTTTAATTGCTTCTTGAATTTCAAATGAAGAGTTTTAAGAGCAATAGGAGCAAACCCCAGATGAGAGCTGGTGTTTGACTCCCAAGAGCACACTGAAGGTACATTCCCAATAGACCTTCCTGCACCATCAAGAATTTTTGCCCAGCAAAGCGGTTCAATGCCTGTTTAGAGGGAGATACAGGGATCCCAACATGAATTGGGAACTCAAAGTTTCTTTAGAAAGGCATCTGTGAGGCCAAACCAAAGATGGATGGGCATCTTCCACTGAGCGAACATTTTGCTCTGCTGGGAATATTTTCCAGGTGGCCCTGCCAAGTTCATCTCTGCCTTTGGCTTCCACCTGATTTTCCTGGGTTGCAGGATTAAGATCTAAGCTGTTAACGATTCCCTCAGAGGGAACATGAAATAATCAGCAATCTGAGCTCCAAATAACTCACCTTTTCTTAAACTGATAGAGCGTGTGGCCGAGCCAAAGGGTTCCCAACATCAGCATGAGGCTGAGGACGGCGGTCTCACGCCCGTAGTGCCCATCGTGGGTGCAGGTTTGGTTCTCGCTCACTGAGGAGTTCATCAAGAAGGTGGTGTTGATGCCAAGGCCTGGGATAGCATCAGCCCGTGGTTTTCCACCTCCTGTGTGCCCGTGGTGGTAATATTTCTTAAAAACTGCACAAACAACCAACAGGCAAGCATTAGGAGAGGAGGGTGACAATCAAAGCAGGTAAAATAAAGTGGGTTTCTTGCTTGATCATGAAGTATTAATGTTATGCTTCACCAGCTCTGCCTCTCAGCCCTGCAGGAAGAAATCAGAGCTGTTGCTCTTATGAAGCCAGCGCTTCACAAATTGCTTTTTTCACTTATTTTAACAGGTACCAGTTAAATTAATCTGTAAAGCAACACTGTAAGGACTTCCAGTGCTAATTATGTGGTTTTGTTCCCAACACTGGAATCACTGCTCTTAGATATACACATAAATATTTCTATACAGACACCTGCTTTCACAGCCTGGCAAACAAATTTCATCAGGATTCTCTGGAAACACTAAGAGCAGCCAGGCTGCACAGATCCTTAAGTGGATTACACAGTGTACAGTAATTACTTTTCTTCCAAGGCTAGTCCAGATTTTAGAGATAACTGTTGATAATATGCAAAATCTGGCAGAATATTTAAATTTACAATGCCAATTAGAGTTACAGGGCACCTGAAGTAAACCTGCAATACACCCAGTGAAGCCCCTGGAACTGTCCATAAACGTTTTAGATCAGCTCAAAGGCATTTATATAAAGAATGGACAGTTGTAAAGACCCTCTTGCTCTTGAGCATTTACTGTGTTCCCATTTCTCTGTCACTGGTTGGCTCCAAGTGTATAAATATGGTTTTGGCATCATTTAACTTCTTCAGGGAAGAACAGCCTGAAGGAGCAAGTAAAACCAGGAGATGGGAATTGGGCTTTGCAGCCTCAGTGTTCCCACAACATCTGTTCAGATGGCACCACGCAGCATCCACACTTCCCTGTACCCATGGGAAATACAGGAGGATGGAAACCACCATACCAGAGCTTTGATGTCCCTCTACCTTTCTTCATTTTAGTCAAAACACCCTTTCAAACTTTGCACAGAGAACTTCAGGGCAAGCCCATCCTCTCTCAGCAAAAACACAACCACCTGCAGCTTAGGCTGTGATGCACTCCCTAACATTTCCCTCACCCTCAAATAATAATCCAGGTTCTGAAAGCCCCAAACACTTCAGCTTTTCCATCTGCAGCAGCCACAGGGAAAGTAGGGAAGACAGACTAATTCTAAATATTTGAAAACAAACTTTGAACATTCTTGTGCAGCAAAACAGGTACTGGCAACCACCTTGAGTCTGGCTGAAGCCCAGGTTGTGTTACTGCTGGTTTGGAGATCACCCCAGTGTAAAATACCCCAAGTTCAGCCGTGAAGCCATTTAAATGTAGTAATGACCTTTCTTGTACTACCTTTAAAAGGATTTAAAGATGATTTTAAAGGAGTCTGGGCATTCCACAAGTGGATGAGGTCAGCGTGGCACAAAGGCCACGACAGACAAGACTGCCTCACATTCAGTACATCTGTACATAAATCTGAGCATCACAGAAGGTTTACAGCTCAAAATGTAACCTCTCAAACTGCAGGAAGAGCAGCCAGGAGTGAGGAAATCCCCTTAAAGCACCAGAAAGGTTCCCCCAGTGAGGAGCAATCCCATCCCAACCCCGGTGAGCACCGCGCGTTCCCCATCGCGTGCTACGGAAGAGGCTCTGCTCTTCTTTATTTCCTCCCCCCGTGCTCCAGCTGCCTCAGCCCTGGCAGGACACACACAGCTGCTCTCCCAACAGGTAAATGGGGCCCAAGGCACTGCCATGACCCACAGCCTGGCACAGAATGGGTCGTTAGAAGATTTGCACCTTCCGGCTCTGAACGCCAAAGGACGCTTTTGTCCTGACAGAAATGATTCTGGCAGCATTTCCTGGGAATTCACAGCTGGCCAGAGGGAAAAGCTTGATCACCCAAATTGTTACTGAGTCCTAGAGACACATCTGGGCATCTGAGAAACCAGCAGCACAAACAACCCAGGAACTACAGAGAGTATTTGCATTCCTCTGAATTAAGATTTGGACTGGAACAAATAAAAAACAAGTGACTTTGTTTTGGGTCTTGGAGATTTTCTCAAGCTCCCACATGTGGTTACATGGAAATAAGACATTTAGGGCTGGGCTATATTGTAATAATATATTTGGTGCTGATCTTTGGTGCCCTGTGCTCAGCTTGACTACATCACTACACTCTCATCTCTGAGGCTGCAATTCAATTTATATGCACCAACCCAGGCAGGATTGCTCCAGTCCCTTCTGGATAGAGGAAAAAGCCTTGCTTCACTCTTGTATTTTAATTAAATCAATGACAACACGCCAGGATGGAGAGTGGAGGCCTTCATCCCATAGCACCTTGCTGGGAAGGATTTGATTCTTGAACATTTCAAGTTTGTTTTCACACCAGAGCTCAGTGAACCTCGCTGCCAACATCCAGAGAGAGCAGTGGAGCCGGGGGTGCCCTGGCTGAAGCTGAGCCCTTCTCCAGCCTCCAACAACATGAGCTGGCTTTGTTTTCCTCTGCCTGCTCACCACCATTTCCTGCCTAGTGCAGATGTCAAGATCAAACAAACACAGCCTCGGTGACCAGGCCAGGCAGCAAAAACAAAGTGTCACTGGGACAGTGTGAACGCTCTCGGCTTTGGTTCCTCTGCAGGGCAGGTCCCTCCCCCTCCTTTCCTGCAAGTGTACCTTGCAAAAAATCAAGGCTATGAACAGGCTGGGAAAACATCTGGGCAGAGGTGGCATTGTCCCCTGGCACTCAGGAAGCCCAGAGTTGCTGTCAGCTGGATAAAGCATTACCAGGACACTTTTAAACAGCATGAGGAAAATAGCAGCTTTCACTTCCTACTGAACCGCTCAACCAAAATTTTGAGTGGGCGGAGGAGGTGGCAGCAGCAAACCATCACCTCCTCGAAAACAGGAGCGGAAGAACAAAGATGAGCCCGTGGCCATGAGCTGCACTGGTGTCATGTTTTTAAATACAGGATCTAAGAGGGTTAAGGATGAAGTCTGTGCCTGCCAGCACCGAAGCCCTCCTGCATCTGGAAACAGCTTTGGTTCCACCTGTGGATGGTCTGAACACTCCCAGGTGCAGCTGAAGCCAACATGAGCAAGTGAGTGTTGGGTTGTTTTTATTATCATCATTCCTATAAATTCATCCCTTCACAAGTACAAAGAGAACTCACCTGGGTCACTAATCAGACATAAAATCACAGAATGGGTTGGGCTGGAAGAGAACTTTGAGATCATCCCTTTCCACCCCCTGCCATAGGCAGGGACACCTTCCACTATCCCAGGCTGCTCCAATCCCTGTCCAACCTGGCCTTGGACACTTCCAGGGATCCAGGGGCAGCCACAGCTTCTCTGGGCACCCTGTCCCAGGGACTCCCCACCCTCACAAGAAAGAATTTCTCCCTAAAATCCAATCTAAACCTTGTTTCTGTCAGTAAGGCCACTGCTCCTTGTCTTACAGGATCTTCTCCTGTTCCCGCTGCAATACTCTGAGGATTTGCTTGCATATTCCTGAAAGTCTGGCAGACAACAACAGTGGATGCTTCCTGTACTTTTAACCTGCACCCCATGCCTTTGCTATGGGAGATCAGCTCTGAGCCATAGAAACTTTGTGAGTATTTTCTCATTTTTGCAGAGCAGCTGAATGTTCTGTGGAGGACCACCTGGAGACTGTCCCACGCCTCCAGGACAGGGCACTGACAGCACACACTGAGCAAAGCTCACAGAGTCAACAACTATCACAGAACAGCTTCTCCCTTCACCAAGTTCTAAGCAGGATATTTAAAAGATGCAGGTGTTGTGCAGAGAAAAAAACCCCTCTGATTGCACAATCAAAGCACACAAGGCAAATTAAGGATTCCCAGTGAAGCGAGTAAGTATCTCACTTCAAATTGCTCTGCAGTGTCAATGCTCTTGGAAAGCATTCCCTTGCAAGCCTGAGTGTCTTAAAAACAAGGCGTGTGCTTGGGTGTATCCTGAAGGATTTCAAAGGATAGCCCAAATTTTGGGATGTTGAACAGTCATAAAAATCAAGGAATGGGGTATTGTCCAATTCCTCACTGGGATGAACAGAAAGGCTGCCACTCACAAAATATTTCTGCTACCATGATTCACTTCTCAAATACCTGGTGGGGAGGGAGAGAAGTGTCAGAGGAATCTGTTAAACCCCCAGGCTCTCCATGGAAGCTTAGAATTTAACCCAGAAATGGGAAAACCGAGTGGCTGGAAAGGGCAGAGGAGCTTTAGGAACGTGCTGGAGGCACTGCAGTCCTTGTACTGCCACTGAAGAAGGGTCTCAGAGCTCAGGGAAAAACAGAAAATCTCAACCCATCTTTCAACTCTCCTCCATAGAGTTTGGATAATGTGTCCAGGAATAAGGACTACACACACTCTGCATTTAAATTGGACTTTTTTTTTTTTCCCAGGACCATTCAAAACCAGACTGATATCAGGAGAAGGCTCTCACATCAGTAACATCATGGTTTCTTCATTTCGTGAGAGTTTAGAAACCAATTCTATCTCAACCAGCTGAAATTAGAGCTGCTAAAAATTCTGCACACCCAGGTTAAACTGCTGACAAAGGGCTGCTTCCATCTCACACACACTGATTTTCTTTTTCTCCCTGAAGACTTTGAATGAACACAGAACAAGCAAACATCACACATTTTTGCAGCCTCACGCTTGCCTTTGACAAAAGCAAAGCAGAGATCTGCTCTGAAAAACACTGTTGCAACACTTACCTTTAACAATGCCTTTGATGGCATCAAGCACAAATGTGATGGATATAAAAAGTGCAATTATTTCTTCTGTTGACCTGTGGAAAAAGCCCAGGAATTAACAGAGCTGCATTCAATTCTGTTCAAAGAAAAATCAGCATGTTCATCAATGTACATGAAAATACACTAATCTGAGTTAGGCTCCAACTTAGAAACAAAACCCAGCAAATCAGAGAACTTCTTTCAAGCTGGAACAATGAGCCAAAATGCTACTTGCCTCATCTCACAAAATACATTTTGTAGCAAGTTCGTAATTAAGGAGCTTGTGGAATGTGTAATTTTTCCATTTGAAAAATAATCTGATCAAAATATGACTTTTTGAAAATAGCTACCTTTTAAAGAGCTTCATCAGGAGGCTGAAATTAAAGAGGGAGTAGATCACAAGGAAAAAGCTGTTCCAGAGTCCAATCCAGGCATAGAAAGCACTGAAATCCAAGTTGTAGTCATCACAGATCCCTCGGATGACTGCAAAAGTGAAGCATTTATGTGTCACAACCAACTCCTGTCACCACCACCCAGTGATTCCCATCTGCTCCATGCCGAAAAGAACCAATTTTAAGACTTCACCCCAACACATTTATTACAGATACCATTAAATCCATATTCCTCCACTTCCAGAGGGACACTGGATCAACACAAACTGTTCTCCCCTTCCAACACTAGAAATTGGGAGAGGCACTTGGAAAAATATTCCCTCCCACTGCTCAAAGCATTTTTCCTAGGGATTGAGGCTACAAACGCTTTGGAATTTGCTCTTGCTGGTATTTTGGGATGCTGTTGAGCAAGGAATCTCATAGCTGCTCTTTCCGGCTGGTCATAGTCCATCCTCTGATTATCCCCACAGATACTGAGCTTGTTCCTTTGGCTGACCTCTGGTTCACTAAGATCAGCTTGCAGTACCTGAAAAGCTGCTGATCATACTTTAAAACATCAATTAAAAAACCCTCAACAAACAAACCCAAAAAAATGTTGTCTCAAGCTGGTTAAATGCAGCCACATGAGAAAACTATTTGTTGCAGGTTGAGTTCGTAACCGGGTAGAAACACTGATTTATGTAGGTGTTTTGGTTCTTAACCATGACACTATTAATGAAACAGATTTCCTCACTGAAGCTGAAGAAATGCTTATTTCATGAAGTTTTTTCTCTGCAAAATGATTTCTGTAGAAAAACAAGCTGAACTAAACCAGGGGTTGGTCTCAATGATCCCTGTGGGTCCCTTCCAGCTTAGGATATTCTGATTCAGATGGTGATGGAAAGGAGAGGAATTTGATTCAGGTTTTGCAGAATCCCAGAACATCCTGAGCTGGAAGGGACCCCAGGATCATCAATCCAACTCCTGGCCCTGCACAGGACACCCCAAAAATCCCAGGATGTGCCTGAGAGCCTTGTCCAAGCATTCTTTGACTTTGTGCCCTGTCACTTCCCTGGGGAGCCTTTCCAGCACCCCACCACCCTCTGGGGGAGAACCTTCCCTGAAAGCAGCCCTTAAATATCAATTTATCAAACAAACACAACTCAAGCTCTACAAAGCTCTCACCCAAAGTTCCAATCCCTCGATATCCCTGGAGCAGAGCTGTAGCAGACTCACCATTGATGTAGATGGCCAAGGGAGCTGTGGTCAGCAGCACAACCAGGGGCTGCCCCGAGAACAGGGCGTAGAGCAGCCCTCCAATGCACTGCCCAAAGATTGTCTTCCGCACATCTGGAATTGGGGAGGATAGAAACAAAAACAGGGATTTGGGTCAATCCCAGCCTCATCCAGGAGCATCCACAGGGCAGAAAAATCAACCACTCATGAGCAGGAGAAATGTTTAAAGAGTGAAGAGGTAACACACTGTTAAATCAAAAAGTGAACCTTTATTTTTACCCGTAATTTAGGCTTCCAGATGTTCAGCTAATTGGTGGACTCTGGGATTTTTTCTGTGTGTTGTTATATTTTATATACACATTTTTAATATATTTATTTTAACAGCTATAAGACATAACCAGTGTTTGTGGAGGTCTTCAGGGCAGGATGTAAACTGTGACTGCAACATGAACTGCTTTTACAACTGTGATAAAGGATGATGTTTAGCCCTGTCCCAGGGATTTGGATACTGGCAAACAAATCCAGCTCAAAAGCACAGGAGCTTGTACCAAGAAAAATGTGCAGATAATTACATTAAGTCAGCATAATTCAAAAAATGCAGTAGCATCCATCTGGATCTGTCCAAGTCAGATGATACCACCCAAAGCAGCATTCAATTTTTCTGGTTTTCTACAAAAGTCATGATCTTAATTAGAAAAAAACCCTTCAGTTGCCGTTTTAGGGTTTTTTTCCCTGTGAAGAAAAACTATCAGAACTTTCTGTGACAAGAGCTACATTTTGAATACATAGAATCAAATGCACAAAACTGATTTAAAAGGCACAAAACTGATGAACTCACCAATAGCTCCTCGGGTATTTTCATCATTGAGGGACCCAAAAGCAATGGATGGAAGGAGGCAGGCAAAGTACAGAAAGATCATGGTTGTGATGTATTTTCCTATAGCTTTGTTGTTCCCAATAATACCTGGGGCAAACCACAACAAAAACCATGTTGGTAAAGCACTGGAAACCTTCTCACATCAGCCATAGGCACCATCAGTTCTTTTCATGTTGAGAAAAAAAGTAGAAATTCAGTCCCCACTTTGAACATGTAACTGAGCTGTTAACATTTGATTTCTCATGGCCACACTTTTGTTCATCTGGAACCAGACATTTTTGACATCATCAAAACAGCAAATACAAGAAGCCTTCTGCTCAGTTTTGCCAGTTCCCAAAGCTTGGAAGCGGATCAAGGCAGAAACTGTAAGTTTAGGGTTCATAAACCCCCATCCCCTGCCTCGTTAATACCAACTTTTCAGGCATTCTGGACTGCGTCCCTAATGCTTCATGATGATCTCTTTGTCTTCCCTACTCTTGTCTTGGGCAGGAAAACACGAAGCCCTTCATTCTTCCCTAGACAGAAGTCTAAGGCTGTAGGTTTCAATCAATAATACCCTGAGCCCAAAAATGACAGCAGGACACAAAAACAAACAGCCCCAGAGGTCAGGAATGGCTACACTGAGATTTGCTTTAGCAGGCCTTGCTGAAAGAACAGCCTCTCTCTTTTCCATCCACTCACCCCTCTCATCTCCATCGGAAAAAACACACCAGGCCAAAACACAAAGCAGCCAGAAAGAGAATTAAAGTGTCAGAACATGAATTTAAGAGCCTCTGAAGTAGCTTCCCTTCCCCTTCCTGTTTTCAGGCTGATGTTGATATGAGCTCACTGGGGATGCACAGGAGAAAGGATGAGATGACAACAGCTGATATTGCTCTAGGAGAACACAGGTTTTTCCAGAGAACAGAGAGGATGCACTGGAGAAAGTCTCCTCAACCTTCAGCCTCCCTGTGCCACCATCCTTGATGATGCTCTTCTTCTGGAACAGCTGGAAGAGCTTGGAGCTGCCCAATTCCCCTTTCTGGAAGGCTCCAGAGCAGAGAATTCCCAGACAGCAATCTGCCCCGAGCTCCCATATGCCCATCCTAAGCTTTTGTAGCATCAGTCCCTTGCTGAGAGAGGTAAACTCCCATTAATTGGATCAGATAAGGCAGGGATTGGCTTTGGAGGTTATTGGTGCCACACTGAAAACCTCTATCACCGGAATGAAAAGAACAAAAATCTCTCAATGATTCCGTGATCTTATCGACCATCTGCTTTCTGCACCTTTTGCAGGGCAGAGATAAGGATGGGAGGAGGATGTAAAACCCAAAAATCAAAGGTGATGTGTGATGAACAGGCAGCCACATGAATAAAGGACACCTTGTGAGGGGCCTGGAGAGGACAGACAGGAGTGGAACAGACACAAACGGCACTTCTGATGTTCAGCATCCTCAAAGTGGAGGCTAAAACCTGACAAGAAACACCTCAAGCATGCAAATATGAGCTTGACCTTTGGGGAGTCATTGGACCAGCTGTTCTGAGGGAAAATTCTTTCCATTTATTGGGAAGATTGAGAAACCACAGGTCACATTCCTGACCACTCCTGGCAACCCAAAAGGCCTGGAATTTAATTCTCACAGATGAAGACTTCCTGTGATCCCGAATCCAACAGCTGCAGGCTCCTACCTCACACTCCAAACTGCCCAGGACCTTTAGAGAAAAGGAAGGATTTGGCAGGACAAACGGGACTGAGGGGTGGTTCCATGAGTAGACATGGTCACACCCTGGTTCAGAGGATTCTCTGTCAGACCAAAATATTGCTTTTTTGGACAAGGGAGTCTTTCCAATATGAAAGGTCAGGGACAACGATGCCTGGAAGCTTTGAAATAATTCCTGAAAGATCAACCAGATCCAGAGAAGCAAATTATGTATTTTTTAAAAAGGTTCAGGTAGTTAAATTATAGTATGAGAAGGCAGAAGGAAGAAGCCTTGAAGGGCATCACAAAAGCTCATTTTCAGTTTCAATTCTTGCAAAGGAGCCCTTGCTGGTCATGGAGCTCCTTATGCATAAGGACATGGCCTCAAGCTGCACCAGGGGAGGTTCAGCTGGGCATCAGGAAGAATTTCCTCATGGAAAGGGTTGTTAAACACTGGAATGGGCTGCCCAGGGGTACAGGGAGTGCCCATCCCTGAAGGTGTCCAAGGAAGGAGGAGGTGGCACTCAGTGCTCTGGGCTGGTGACAAGGTGGGGATTTGGCACAGCTTGGACTCAATCTTTGAGGATTTTTCCAACTTCAATGATTCTGTGATTCATCCTGGCTGGGTCCAAGACTTCCAGCATTTACTTTAATCCATAATCAGCCAGATAAGATTCTAGGATCAAGAACCCTTCTGGTGGGCAGCAAAATTCACTTTGTAATGGAGACAATAATTACACCAGATTAAACACTCCTTCCCAAAGCTGACGGCTCACTCTTTAATTGCAGTCACGACCAAACATTGCCTTGTACAGATCCACCTGCCACAGACACTGAAATCCAGCATTAACCACAATTTACCTTTCTGCCTTTTTAAAGCCAACATCTGGTGGACATTTTCAGGATGTTTTGCAGCCCATGGACTGCCATGGCTTCATTCAGAAGAAGGTGGGCTGCTTTATGATGCCATTTCATCTGTGACAGGCTCATAAAGCCACTGAAAAATCTGTCACTCCACCTGAACCGTGTAAATTTATAGCAGAAAAAACAACTCTTGGTCCAGCTGTGGAATTTGAGTAGCTGATTATTACAGAAGCAATCCCCTGAAATTGAAGTATAGCTACACACTGGAATGGGGAGCAATTATGTTCATCAATGTGACAGTTCCATTTTACCTGCTTGGATTTTCTGAAATGTCACAGTTTGCACGGACAAGGTTACAGTTTCAGGGGAACTGCAGCACTGCTGGCCTCACTTAGCTTAGGATTCCACAGCAGTAAGTTAATGACCAGCAGCCCTAAAAACTGGGTTTACAGCTCCTGAAGTCTATTAACTGTACATTTACTAAATCAAAATCACAGCTGATGAACATTCTCTGAATTGGCTGTTAATGTTCCTTCCCAATTCTCTGAAATATCCCATGCAAAGAAAGTTTAATTACACTGACCTGCAGCTCAGCAGCAAGGATATGTCTACTAAAGCCCTAATTTTAAAAAATTGCTTTTTAATATTAAAAACACTGTAAAACTCAGAATTACAAACTTCTAATGCCCTCAAGCTGAACTTTCATTTATGTGATGGCTGCTGGACTCTGCCCAATGTTCTGAAGATGAGTTTTCCCTGAAGTCCTGTGAAGAGTAAATCACAGAACGAGTGGGACTAAGGACTCAACTGGAAAAGGAAATCTACTCAGGGAGTTTGGAGCAGAAGCCAAGCATATGCCGAGAGCAGAAAGGCATGAAAAACCAGATTAAGGGCTCAGACCTTGCCCTTCCCATCTTGCTTCCTTCAGCCCATTTCCCAGAAAATCCTGGGTCTCTTGGAAGGAAACATCCACAGACAAAACACGATGTTTTTATGCATCTTTGGAACATTCCCATCCACCACTGACAGAAAGAGACCCCAAAGCAATCCACGTTGGATGTTTTGGGGAATCATGACAAGTTCAGGATGTTAAACTTTGGTATCCAGGTGATATTTAGGCATGAAGGGCTGCAGAGTGGTGCAGGAGCTCCCTCATATCTGATCTAGGGCAAGAGAGGCATGGAAGGGAAGGGGAAATGCCTCTCTGTAATCCCTTTATTTCCCCTCCTCCCTCAGGAATGCAATTCTGCCCAACAAGGTGACCAGGCAGGAAAGCTGATGAGGATTTAGCACATGTCAAAGCCAATCCATGGGCAGTGTTTCAGCTCTGGGTTCATGTCAAGGTTTAAGCTCTGAGCTACCTTAGAGAGCCAGCAAAACAAAATCAAAATTTTGATCTTTCAAATCCCATTTTTCCAATGTTTTCAAGCCTTCCACGTAAGCATGCCCACATTGCAGGGAGCTTTGGAGATCTCCCTCCTGCAGAACACCAGAGCAAATCCCAAGGATGCTGCCAGCAGACCTGAGGAGCTGGTTAGGGACCCTCTGCAGGACCAAGGACAGGGAGGAATCCACATTTCCAGCTGAACTATCCACCTACCACAGCCATGGACCAAAGACATAAGCCCAGAAAAACAGGGAGATACAGAACAAACCTCAGTTTTCCTCTTCTTTCCTTCATTTTCCCTCCCCAGGAGGTGAAGGGATACGGATATGTAAGAACACAGCATCAAAGCTCACCAGAAAAATCTCAGGCACCTCAAATTTGCCACTGGACACTTCAGGTACTTCGTTTGTGTTTGTTCCTCTGTGTTGTACCAGAAAATAACACAATGAAGAGGGAGGACAGCAGCTTTCAGGAGTTTCAGAAATCTTGTATCTGAGTCCAGGTAGAATCCCCTTTCACTCAAAACAGCCTCAATATAAAGAAACTTCTGGAAGCTCCTACAGTTTGAGTATTAAAGAGTAATAAAATTGACACACAAGCGCTTTGAGCCAATTTGACAGGATCAGGATGAAGTTGAGTCACACTGTTTTTTAAGATAGAATCCTACACACAAAGGTCACAGTCACATGCCAAGTGGAGTAAATTCCAGTTTAAAGGAAAACTACAGGAGTTCTCAGGCTCAGTAGAACCCAATTGTTCATCTTCAGATGCTCCTACTGGAAGACAACTATTACAAGCCATCTTTATCACCAAAATCCTGGAGCAAAAGTTAGTAGACTCCTCCTTGATCCTTGGACATTCAGTAAAACGCACAAGACTTTGCCACTAAACAAAGTTGACAAGTTCCTAACCTTGAGTAAAAGGAGGATTAAAAAAGAGAAAGACTATTCCTTTAAGGATAATTTGTGCAGAGGACCAATCCCACAAAACTCCAACTGGCCAAAGATTTGCTGGTCCTACAAAAGCCTCGTTATTTATCACCCTGCCCCTGATGGGTTTATCTGTCTAACCCCAAACCCCAGGATGCTTCTCAGATTGAGGATTTAGAGACTCCAACCATTCAAAACCCAGCATCTTTGTAATTCAGAGCTCTTTGATGGTGCACATGTGGCTGTCTGGAGTGCAGATACTTGGATAGTTCAAATCCCTCATGTTCTGATGCACCACTGCTTTGAGATGCTCCAGGAAATCCACATTCCTGATCACCTTCGGTCTCAGTGGTTTATGGCAGATGTTTCATGCTCCATCTGCTTTTCATTTCAAGTAGTTCCTTAAAGAATTCATCCTAATTTCTGTTGTCTGGGAAGAAATGGCCACACTAATATACAGTGTTTTTTGGAAAATCTCCTTTCCCCTATATCCTATTTAAAGAGCACAACTGCTCCTAAGGTGAGAACCTCCCATTTGAGCTGAAGTAGTTCTGGAGTTTCACTGGGCTTTTTTCTGCTCTTTTCCCCTCTCCAAGAAGTTGTGTAACAAAATACTGACACGTTTTTAACCAAGCTGCATTTTATCCCAATTTTATATCCATTCTGTGCATCTATGTATGCAAAGCTTGCAGAGCTCACAGCTGACAGCCCAGGGCTGAGGCAGCGCCCACAGGGTCATTTGGATGCAGTCAGAGCCACACCATGGACCCTGAAAGGGGTTTCCAAATCTGCTGACAGCCAGAATTGGCTGCCGGACCAAAATCTGATGTTTTTGTGCCTGCTGTGCTCTGACAGGCACAGTAGGCACTGCTCAGTCTTGAGGTGAACGAGTCCCCAACTTCTGCAGCAGCTCCTTTCTCAAGTGCTTCAATATCCCTTTATAATGAAAAATGAGCCTTTGACAGCTCTAGAAAGCAACACCCAAAGGGATGAGAAGTCCAGATTAGGAGCTGATGTCCCCTGCCAGACCTGATGCCAGTGATGCACATGCCAAAAATTAATGTTTCTGTTTTATCAGATTCCTTGCTGCTCCCCTGAAAATCATTTTATATCCCCTTGTCCTCCTCAAAACACCCATAAATCCCCAGAGAAATCAGCATTACCCCATCACACCGAGTCTCCTGAAAAGTTTTATCGCAGCAGTAACAGAGCACCTGGAGAAAGCACCCAGCACTCAACCAGTGTGCTGAGCCAGCATCTCATCCACGTTCCTCTGCTGGTGGTGACCATCCTGGCTGGAAGGGAGTGAGGACACACATCCACAGCCTTGGCCAGGCTTCTCTGAAGCTTAAGCTGCCTGTGGAAGGTGGTGTTGCAACAGAAGACTCTGAAAATTGGGGTTTGGGTGGGAATCTTGGGGTTTTTTTATGCCTAATCCAAGGAAGATCACCCTCATCTCATGAGCCTTCACGGCACTCGTGCACTGAGGAAGGCAGGGACACAAGTTTGAGCTAAGGTGGATTTAACAGCAGGAAGGGAAAAATTCCTGATTTATCTGATAAATCTCCAAGGTTCTCCCTGCCTACACTTAATTTCTCTGTTTAATCCAAACTTCCTGGTTATGATATTGGATATATTAACCAGCTCCCCAACAAGCTGCAAGAAACACATTTCAATGTCAGGCTGGGGCTGTGTAATCCCACTCTGCTCTGAAGATTCCTCCCAGCCTTCAAGAAAGTGAAAGTCTGTGAGTGAAGAGGGAGAAAACAACTCTTAAAAACCCCAAGGCCACTGTGGGAGCTGCATCAAGCCTGAAAGCTGAGGCTCACTGTAAACACGGAGTGCTGCTCCTGTGATCTGGCGGCAGCGGACGAGCCGTATCCTGTTTTTCACAACACCGGGCCGAAGTTACTGCAGCTCACATTTTGTTTGAGCACTCTCAACTCCCACAGCATCACTGTAATTAGTGTTGAGCCGGCTTGCAGAAGCAGCAGAAAGGGCCTATCAGACCAGTGCTGACTAATTAGATTGCAAGGAGTTGATCTGAGTCTACACACGGCAATCAACCGATCCATTTAATCACTCCTTAATAAAAATTAAAACCCTGATCCAAGCACAGCCAGCACCTTCATTAAGGAAACGCTGCAGGAGCCTCATGTCCAGTGCTCCACGCTGCCCATTCACAGGCTTTTGCCAAAACACCCTTTGAAACAAGGGACAGGAGAGCTGTTACACATATCAAAGCACACATTGAATGCACACTGTAAACAGGACATCACCTCACAAAAAAAAAATCCCCAATAGGGGCAGTGCTTCCATAAACATTGGCCAACGTACCATCGGTGAAGTCCAGCGCATACACTGGGAATCTTCGTGCAATGTCATCAGAAATCCCCTTGCCAATACTGAGAAAGTCGTGCAGCTGAAGAAAGGAAGGAAGTGCTGTGTCAGTGTAAAGGCTCATGCATTGTTAAAGAGATTAAGCTCCTTATTCAACTCTGATAGGAGCGAGAGGGCTCATTTTGAATAGGGCATTCAAATCCCATCTTGTCATGATAATAAAAATAAACTCGCCATGATTCAATTTATATCCTCATCGCATTGTAAAAGAGAAAAGCCCCCAGACCACCCTGTTTTCCTCCCTTCCTTCCCTTTTCCCCCTCCCATTCCTATCTGCATCCCTCTTTCACAGGTGAGGGAGCTGAAGATCCCCTGGGAAGGATCAGACCTTGGGTGTCCTGGGGTAAGACAGGTCAGAGGTGCCTTCCCCATCCCTCCAGACAACTTTTCCTTCAGATGTCAGCACAAAAATTCCCCAAATCCACATGAAGTCTCTCAAAGTGGATCCCCAGCAAGTGCTTCTTCCTTGGCATTGCCATGGCAAAGGGAGACCTCAAAGAGATGTGAGGGAATTCAGGCAGTCTGCACCTCAAATTCCATCAACAGGGAAAAAGCTTGAATAAATCCACATAACCAAGCCATAATTTCTGCCTGTTGAAAGACAATAAAAACACTGGGGAAGGGTTCCAAAAATTCAACATGTTCCCTTTTACTCCTGCTTTGGGAGCCTGCAAGGTGCAGTGGGATTGCTGATAGGATCTACAGGCAATGAGGAGCTTGTCAGGAATATGTGACAGCTGCTATTGACTCTCAGCCTCGCAATCCTGACAACTCCTTCCTTATGGAAAGCACATGGAAAGCATCAGGGTAGGCAACACTTACAAATGAGGGACCTGTCAGATTTTTTCCTGTTTTTCTCAGAGCACACAAACCACTCTGAAAATCAAATGCACCTTTATGCAGTGCTAACAACCCCAGCTGCCTCAACTAAAACATTCCATGTATTTGTTGCAGAACCAGACACAGAAGACTCATAACCTCTGCTAGGGAATGTAAGGGGGGAAATAAAAATCATAGACACAAAATTTACACCAACAGATCATCTCAAAGCAGCAGGGAGCTCTTCCTTTGGCTGGTTTATGTGGAAACTGATAAAAATGACTGCTTTAGAAAGGACTTGACACTACAGTGCTCATTTAATGGACTACACACAGCTTTGCCTTCTCTCCTGGGACTCACCTGTTTGCAGCACCTGGAAAATCAGAACCATAAACAAAATAAAGAAGGGAGTCTTTTCCTTTAGAAGGAATGCACTGGGATTTGGGGTGCAAAAAGTAGCTCAGAGGACCAGCTCCTTTACCAGTGACTGCATCACCCCAGATTTCAGCTATATAAGTCAATTCTGTTGCAATTTCTCAATACACCTGCAGGACATTTCGAACTTCAGGACAGTCTCAACTCTAAACTGAACAATCAGGATGAGCAGACAGATGTTTTGCCAGCAGACACCAGCAAAACATCTGCATTTTCAGCATTTCCAAAAAATCTCTGCACTTCAACCATATTTGGTGGCAGAGTTGGACATCAAAGCCAGATGCACTCGAAAAGCAATTTAATTTTTCCCCCCAGAAAGAGATTCCTGAAGGTATGAGTCAGTCAGAGAATCACAATAGCCTCAGACTGGGATGTTTACTGATCATGCTGCAGTGAGCACGGGGTGGGGAAAAGGATGCTCAGGGTGTCTCATCTTCCAGGGAAGGAGGAGCATGGCTGCTCCTGGCCTGGGGCAGCAGGGAGAGGGCTCAGGGGCACAAAACCTGTTCCAAGCAGTTGGGAGTGTGCAGGGGAGGAAAGCACTGCCTAACTCATCCCACAAGGCACCAGGGTTATGTTTGAGACCTGCCCTGATTCCTTCATGCACTTATTTCTTGTGTGTGTGAGTGTGAAACGACGGTAGGGGCTGTCACTGGAACCTCACCAGCAGGGAAAGCTGTTCCTTCTGTGGCGCTGATCCTCCTGTGAGCTTCCCTGTCTCCTCTCCTACCCTCAAGACTCAACCTGGGCTGCACCAGAGAATTCACACAATCACAGAATGGTTTGGGCTGGAAGGGCTCAAAGCCTACCCAGTTCTAACCCCTGCCGTGAGCAGGGACACATTCCACTGTCCCAGGTTGCTCCAAGCCCCGGTGTCCAACCTGGCCTTGGACACTTCCAGGGCTCCAGGGACAGTCACAGCTTCTCTGGGCACCCTGTGCCAGGGCCTCAGCACCCTCACAGGGAAGGATTTCTTCCCAATATCCCATCTAAATCTACCTCTTTCAGCTTAATGCCATTCCCCTTTTTTCTGTCACTTCACACTCTTGCAAAAAGTCCCTCTCCAGTCCTCCTGCAGGTACTGGAAGGCTGCTAAAAGACTGAGTTACAAAAGATAAAAAACATATAAAATGTAAAAGACCACATTTACTGGCCTCCAAAGTTACAGCCCTTTTTGGTTCTGCTTTTATCCCCCAACCTATCCAAATAGATGAAGCTCACTGATTTTTCCACTGTCCATTCTACAAATCCCTCCAAGCTTCTTGCCATTATTTGTGTTAGAGGAAGAGGTTAAGCCAGCACTTAGCAGCTACAAAGCCAAACAAAAAATCTGCTCCAACAACTCTGACCCTTCCCCTCCCCAAAAGTGCTGGGGGGCTGCAGGAGTATTTTACAGAGATCAGGGACATGAGTCCGTGCAAAAATACCACATCCTCTGTATCCTCCCTCCTGCTGATGCTGAGCACACACAGCCCCCTCAGCAAATACACACAGGACACAAAATCACAGCCAGAAAAACATCACAGCTGTTAGGGGCTCCTCCATGAACAAAATCACAATTAGATGCCTCAGTAAACAAGAGGATTTCAGGCTGACTTAATTATGATTGAATACATGGCCTTGCCTAAATAATCCTCTGAGATGAGCCAAGGCAAAGTGATGGTGCTGTAGGCACAGCAGGGAATGCGCCTGTCACATCCCCCTCAAGTGTTTCAACAGAGGTAAAAACAAGCACTTGCAAAAATCCCACTCACACATGGAATTTAAGGCCTGTTTCCTCTCCCATCACTGCAGGACCCAGGAAAGAAGGGGAGCAGGAGGCCAGATTTTCATGTCACCAGAGACTTCACACCTTCCTGAGAGCTCACTTGTCACAGTCCAGGGGCTCCAGTGAGGGGGTTTATTTCTCTGGGGGTGGCTGACAGGTTGAAATTCCACTCCTGGTCTCACATGGGTTCGTGTTCCTATTAAATGCTTCCTCTCCACAAGGGGAGGAGATGCTGGAAATGGCTCTCAGGAGCTGAAGAATCCAGCCCAGGGGCTCAAATCAACCTCACTTCTCCAGGCAAAGCTTGGCTTGCCAGGAAATCTCCTTCCCAGCTCTTTGTGCTGGCGGGGCAAGGTGAGGATACAGAGGCTGCATCTCCCAAGAGCTCAAGGATAAAAAAAAAAACAACTACTCAGCAAATCCAGGCCCACAACTGTCAATGCCAAAAGCAAGAGCTGAAGGAAGAAGTGTCACTCTCTGAGAAATCAGGATTATGCCTGGCCAAGGCTGCTTTTCCAACCAGGCCAGCAGGAATCACCAGTCCCAGGGCCAAAAGCTACAAGCTCAGTGTCTCATCCAGCCCTCCTCACCAAACCACAGAGCAGAAAACCCTCTAGAGACAGTTTTTTTGCTATTTTTAGCAAAAGACAGAGCCAGACACTTCAACTGCTCTAACAAAAACCCCTTTGAAAGGCCAGGTGTAAAGGGTTAAATTTATTTTAGGTTAATTATTACTCCATATATCCCTGCCTTGCATGACCTGGCTTTAAAGAGGGTTTCAGGACTTGTTCTGCAAAGTTAAGAGCAGGTATGGGGTCTAGCAAAGTTCAAAGCACTACCTATAAGCACGGGGATTCTGCAGGAAAAACATGAGCTTTGCTCATTTCCAGATGTGCAGATCAAACCCCTTAAATCTATTCCAGGGGGAGGAAAAAAAAGTGAGAAGTGAAGCAGCTCCTGCATTATAAGGAACCCAAAGCTTCGGAGTTATTTGTAATGCAGGGACAGGAGCAGCATGCTGGAGATGGCACAGTCTGTTTTTCAGGTATGCTGTCTGCTTAAAGAATGGATTTCTGAACGGAAAAACAAAGCAACGACCAACACACAGGAAATTCCAGAAACGAAAGCTGAGTTACAGCATTTCCCTCGAACTTTAAAGTACAAAGCAAGTAATGTTTTACAGAGCTACAGATCAAACAGGGAGAATTCAGGCCAAATACTGACAGGCAACTTTTAAGTGAAATTACCGTGCAGAGATGGCCAAGAAGCCTTTTGGCTGCAGGAAAGACAAGCAGCAGCTTCCTTGAGAGCCTTCTGATTGTAAGGATTAAGTACCTTGGACTGACAAGGAGCAGTGATCCATTAATCCCACCCTGGACTAAGCATCTGGAATCAAAGTCCTGTAACCATTTCAACGCCCAACTGCTCTGCATCCCTTCAGCACCTGCCTCTTTGAAGTGGCTTTTTTGGAGATTTACAGCAGATTCTGAGGAAGGTGGATGTGCACACAGCAGAAGTTTGGGGAAGCCTCGGTGCTGGGAGCTGCTGCATCCACTGGCCTCAAGTGTTCACCTCGTCACCCCAAATCCCCTTGGACTGATGCATTTGGACACCAGGGAAGCAGGGGCACGGCAGAGGTGCTGGCCAAGCCTTACCTTGAGTTGTTTGCTACCGTGTGACTTGTGCCCATCGCTCATCCCTGAGGGTCTCTGGTTTGCCACTGTCAGCAAGTGCCGCTGGTGCACCAAGGCCTCCTTGAACTCCTCCTCAGTTTTGGTTTCCAGAAGTTTCTGCCGGAAGGTTATGTCTGAAAACATCGTGGCAAAGGTCCTGCCCACTTCTGTGGCCGTTTTGGTGCTTTTCTGATCATGCAGTAAAAAAAAAAAAAAAAAGACAGAAAAAGCACTTGTAAAATGATTTTATTTCATTTCTGAAAGGTAAACGCCATAATTTAACCCTCTGAAGAGGAACCTGCCCATCTCCCAGGATCCCAGAGAGACCTGAGAGAGGAGGGCACATGTGGAAGCTGTTGCAGCTGAACACACAACCGTTGCAGAATCCTGTGGAGGCACCAACAGAGGTCCTGATCAGACGCCCTGATCAATCTTTACTTGATCAACTTCCCAGCACTCAATCCAGAGCTGAATCATGCTGAGCATGCATTTCATCCCTGGTTTCCCTTCCAGACTAGACAAACTAAAGTCTTTGCTACCTTACAGCACCTCAGCATTGCTGCTCCTGGGGTGGAAAGATGCTGCAGTCGAGGTTCCTGCAGGTACTGATGTCTTATCTGAAAGGCTGAGATTATTGTGCTCATATGATTCCTATTTTTTCGCCATAAAAACTAAGTTTACTTGGCCACTCTGGGGCAATTCTGGCAGCACAAGTGGAGACTGAGAGCTCTCAGCTCAAGTAACCACTGGCACAGAGGAAAGGATGGGAAAAAACCAGCTGAGCACACACACAAGCAGCTCTTGTCACTAAATGTTTGGAAGGGACAGGAGACTTGCAGACATGAAAAATGCGCTTATTTTGAGGAGTTAATATTTCTGTGAGACACAGGCCTGATCTTTGGAGGTCCAGCTTCCAACAGAACCCAAGCTGTTTTCCTACTGCAGGAAATTAGATGCAAAGGGAAGAGTAAAGGAGGCTGAGCTCCGCATCCCTGCACAAGCCCACCAAATCCAAGCTCTCCAGGCCCTGACCTGCTCACCTGCTGCTGCTGTGGCCAGGACAGGTAAGACTTGCCAAGGTCAAGTTACACAGATCCACAGCTCATTAAAAGCTCCTTCTGATGGCAAGTTTTAACCCACCTACCTCTTCTACACTCCACACTCATCATGCAGCAGCTACCAGAGACACCCAAACACTCCCCCCTCCCCAGCCCTGGAGAGCCTCCAAGCTCCTCACAGTGCCATGAAAAGAAGAGTGAGCATCTGTGATTGATCCCAATTGCTGCTCATGATTCACAACCCAACAGATGAACAATTTCTCCATGAACACAACCAACTAATTCAGTTTTGGTTGACGCAGAGGCACAGCTGTGGGTGGCACTGAGCTGGTCCCAGAGTCACTGCTAACGCTGCACTTCCTCCATCACTCACATGACCCTCCTCTCTTACATTTGCTCAGAAAAACTGTGGCTGCCCCATCCCTGAAGTGTTCAAGGCCAGGCTGGATGGGGCTTAGAGCAACCCGGGATAGTGGAAGGTGTCCCTGCCCAGGGCAGGGGGTTGGACTGAGATGGTCTTAAATTACCCTTTCAACCCAAACCATTCTGGGATTCCATCACCAGGAATGTCCCTTCAAACACTTAGTAGGGCACACTTAATTTAAGCTTCTATGGAGAGGTTTGGATTTAAGTGAAGGATTTTCCCTGGAACCTGCTTTTAGAGTTTGTGAACCAGCCTGGATTTGCCATCACAGGAGAGACTTCACCTTTCACCTCTAAGGAGCAACAATCCTTGGGCTGGACGCTGCAAGGATTGCTTCAACATTCCCAAGACTCTTCCTATTTTTCATTTCCCAGGGAGATGAACAGTTTAGAGAAGACAGATTATTTGCAAGAAAACTCAAATTTTTTCCATCCTCCAAAGACCTGGATTCCCAGCACAACAAATACCCATTTTGTGCACCTTTTTTGCCCTCCCCGGCAAGGCCCGTTTAATGCGTTGCTGTCAGCAGGTTAATTATTTTAACTGCTGCACCAGAAATGCGTACTTGGTGCTGGCTCCACCAGTCCATTTAAAATAAAAAAGCACATTGGCAACTGCAAGCTCTGTTGGCCTCCACTCCCTTCCCTTAATTTGATGCTGACCATTGGAATTGCAAGCTCTCGGGATCAGAGCGGATGCGGAGCCGTTTGCCGGGTGCTTTGCACGTAGCTGGCCCGAGATAACAATGAGGGAGAGATCCATGGAACTGCACACAGCTCCAGCTGTTCTCCCTCCTGCTTTTCACAAGGAACATCAATATGTTTGCAGTCTGCTGGCTTCGAGGTCGATGCCAAAAGCATCGAGCGGCTTGGTTGGGAAAGACCTGCCAGAAATCCTGGGAAAGAAGGAAACACCAGTATTCCCATTTAAACGAGGGTGGTGGTGAAGGGGGGGAGGAGACAGGCCAGACCAGCAGGTCCCAAGGTCACACAGATAGCATTGAAGAGCAGGAAATTGAATCAGGACATATCCTGTCCCAGAAAAGGTCCCCAGCCTCTCTGCCACCTCCCAGGAGCACAGACCCAGCAGCTCCAAGGTGTAAACAGCCAGCTGGAGTGTGAAAAGGTCTTGAGCTTTGAACCATTCAGCCATCAGCTGGAAGAACCACCTTGGTCAGGCCAGTGCTTTCTAGGAAGACAGGATGGTGATCCCCAATTAACCTTGATGCACCCCATGATAACAGAGTCAGACTTGGATGATCCTTGTGGGTCCCTTCCAGCTCAGGATATTCTGATTGCAGTCAATGTGTTCTACTGTGCCCTTCTTGTCTACACCAAAGAACCAGAACCTGAGCCAGATTTAACCTTGCTGTTTCAAGTTGTAAAATCTCTGAAAACACATCCCAAAGGGCCTCAGGAACAGGCTGACCTTAAAAGCACCACAGCTCCCAGAAAGTCTCACCCTCACTGCAACAGAGCTCAAAAAAAGAATCATCTTCCTCTTGGCTACATCACCTCCAGCTGCTGCAGCCACGTGCAGGGTAAATGTCAGCCCCATCAAGGAAGTTTGTTGGGAAGCAACACAGCCTTTTGCAGTGGGGCACCAGCTGTAGACTCACAAGGGCCTTTCAGAAGCTTGGCTTTAGCAAGAACTGCATTTCTTACCTCTAAAAATAACAGTTACAGATGGAGAGGGGAATCCATGGAGTGTTAAGGGCATCCCAGGTGTGTTTGGGGATTCCACATCAGGATACAGGCCATGAGACAAGGACACAGCCCACTAATCCACCCCTCGCCAACAGGATAAATCATCCTGACAGCTGCTGAGAAGACCTCAGGCCTTTTCACAACCCCTTGTGTTTTAAAAATAACATTTATTAACCCTTGGAGGAGATCAAGGAATAGCAAACTCAGGAGAACCCGCCGAAATTGTGGAGCAAGAAGACAAAACTCACCATTTTGGGAGGAGCCAGGACCAGTATCACAAATCTGACTTCACAGGAGTTCTCACCCCAGTTCTGAGGCCTCTCCAGGCGGCTGATGCAAACGTGACGTCGCTGAAGGGACTTTATAGTGCAACTGTCAGGGAAAATGGGACTGTTAGACTGGGCCCCACGACATCAGCCACGATCTCCCCTGCTGCACACCAGGTATAAAAACACATTTCAGCTTTGAGAAACACATGATGTTTTTGGTCTAAGACAACACTTCAGCTTTAAGAAACATGCCATTATTGGTCTAGCACTGCTGAAGTCTTAAACAGTGACTTTTAGTTACATTTAGCCCAATTCTGCTCTCTTTTGTACAATGTGACATCCATGTTTTTATGGGAAATACCTTTCAAGATTTCAAGGTGTATTCTGCCTTTTCCTCCAGCTGCTTTTTAACAGCCAAGAAAACAAACGACAGAGAGCACAACACACCAAGTACCTGCAGAGCTACAGAGGCTTCTACACAAAAAGAAAGCCTCTCATTCAAAACACCTGCATTATTGGAAAGCAGATTACACTTCACCTGATCTCCCAAAGTGCTTCTGGAAACATTATGGCAAAATGCCAAGCAAATACATTCCCATTTCTGCCTCAGGCAGACCTCTCTGTTGTAAAGGCTTTCCCCATTTGCTCCCAGCTGTTGTTTTCCCTTTTCTGGCTCAGGAGTGTTACAAAAACCAAGCTGACCTCCCTGCTCAAGATCCACTGAGGATCCGGGATTAGTGCTTGGAGGGAAATCCTTGGCTGTGATCCAGGGCATGGGATGGATGTTTGACTCCCGGAACAAAAACTAGCAAAAAAAGTTGTGTTTAATAAACACAGGGATCATGTCCAGAGGCTGTGAAAGACCAGGTCTGTCTCCACCCTGGGGTATTTAATCAGAGCTGGGACCTGGTTAGCTGTCACTTTTCCTGCTGGGAAACTCTGGGGCTTGGTGCAGTGGCAGCAGGTGGGTAATGCCAGCCTGGAATGCAGCTCTCCTGTTCCCTTTGAAGCCACCAACCACTTCCCAACCCTTCTGTAAACCACTGCTGGGAAATGCACTCAGGGTTTGCCTACAGACACTGGAAGAGGTAGGGGAGTGTTTTCCTACCTTAGAGTGATCTTCCCCTCCTTCTATGTGGTTCAAAGTTATTTCAGCTGCTTGCTACCTTTTGTTCATCTAACAAGCACCTATCACGGTCCTCCAACAGGAGGATTTATTTCTCCAACGTCTCTTCCATAATCCCATCCTATTTCTTTCCTTTTAAGATATGCTCTCACCCCCATGCACCCCGAGGGCTGTTCCCTTAACAAGATCCTTGGCTGGAGATGTCCTAGTCAGGAGCACGTTGTATTTTCTATCAAGCTCTTCACAATGTGCATTAAAAATTTTAAAAATCACACCATCAAGTATTTTCTTACTGAGTTTGACTTCCTGAACCCAGACTGCAAGCAGCCTGCTTCTAGAAATTAATCTCACAGAGGCACTTGTCTGAGAGCAACCAAACAGCTTAATTAGAACAATACAGGGCATGAGAAAGATGACACTGTTTCATTTATTTCCTAACTCCTCTCCACCACAGCCTCTTGTTCTTTTTGTACTCGAATCAGCTTTGGAAGAGCAAAAGATCAAGGCAGGTCCTAAGGTGAGGAATAAATATCTTTTGAAGTAATTGAAAATAGAGTGCAAGCTACACTTGTTTTCACAAGCAAAGCCAAGCCCCTGCTTGCAATCCAGCTGTGGCTGGACAGCAGACAAGTCTCCCTGTGTTACAGCTCAACAAGCCAGAGGGGATATGAACTTTGGGCTTTGGACCAGCTGGAGAACCTTCAAGTGGTCCAACACCTTCAGTTCTCTCACCTTCACCCACCTGGTCACCAGCAGTGAATGATTACTACACCATGAGCATTAACTCTGAACTCAGCGCTCAGCACTTCCATACCTCAGCTGCTGAGCTCATCGATTCATCTGTCTTGGAAAGGAAGGTTTGATGGGCAGTTTGAACAACATTTCTATCCCAGACATGGCCAGAAGCATGTATCAGCTACCTGTGGCTCACAGAGCTGTACCAACACTTCCAAACATCACCCCTTCCCTACCTTGTGCACCAGGCAGGACCTGACCAAGCAAGAAACCACTGAAGCACAAAATCATTTGGAAAAGCCTATTATAAAGAGCAATAATTAAGCAAGCCACACGTTCTGGACTTTTCTTTCTCCCTGAAGCGACAGGGTTATGTTTCAGCTCCAGGAACTGTGTCTTCCAGAGACAACAGTGCCACAATCCCACTCCAGCTCAAGAGTTTCTTGGGGATGGAGGGGAAAACTGGACTGTAAAAAACTGAGCTTTGCTATTGGGTCTCTCTCACACACAACATAATTTTCCTGGCAGCTACCAAAAAATTGTGTTTCTTTTAGTCAGGAGTTCAGTGTTTCCTTAAGCTGAGGAACTGGGCAAGAAGAGGATCCCACAGCATTGAAAAGATTTCACACTGAGCATATTTACAAGACACCAAGAAACTCACTGTCATTATTACCCATTTTTATCTGAAATAGTTTTATCCACAGTGCTGGAGTTTGAGGTTTCTCTGACTCCCCTGAGCTCTATGGACACTGACACATGGATCTAAATCCCAATATCACACCAGTAAAACTGAGGATTTCCAACACTTAGGTCAATGTACAAATAATTTACATCAGTAACACCTTTACAAATCAGGCTGAAGTTGATTTAGTGAGGGCAAACCTGATTAAAACCAGATTTAAACAGGTGCCACAGAGAAGATGGGATGTACCTGAGCCTGGCTCCATGGAAGGGAGGAACAGTGCAGAATCCAGCCTCATCTTCATTGAATCTGCTCTCCCTCTGCTATATTCATTTATTTGGGGAAAAAATGGTGTTTCAATACTTCCAGTGCAAGCCCAAGTCCCTCCTGCCCATGTACCATTCAGCAGCTCAAGCTTTTCCTCAAATTTAAGCCATTATTTAGCTGACTCAAATCATATTCCCTGGTGTAGCACTTAGAGCTCCTACTTTTAATTCCAGAATCCAGATACAAATAAAATACAAACCAAAACTGCAGTCCCAACTAGACTTGGGCAAACATTTGAAAAGACACAAAAGAAAGTTCCTCAGTTCTCATGGAGAAATCCCAAGTCAGACGAGACTGCAGGTAAAAGCACAGCTCAGGCCAAGAAGAAAGTCACTTTCAAAATGAAACAACTTTTTTAAAGTAGCACTTAAATAAATTCCCTCCAAGAAAAAAAAAAAAGCTGGAAGGTAAATAGCCAAAGCCCCAAAAAACTGAGAACTAGCATGACATTTTCAGATGACTCTAAATCAAGTCTGGCTTGGCCAAAGCCTCCAAGTTCCTTTTTGGTTCGAGTTGAGCTACATTTGATTCTCCCTTGGTTTGGCCAGAAAGCTGAAAAATCTATTTTCACCCAGAATTAGTCACACCAGGAAATGCTGGACTATGATTTAATGAGATGCCAGGTTGTGTTCTCAGCAGTTTTATCTTGATCCCCCAATAACTGAGCTCATAAAAAGGGCATTGAAATTACAGCACAAATTCTGCTTCCCTGTCCTCCTCTCTGCCCCTGGTGGTGCTGAGGGTGGCACTGGGATGGTGAGAACTGGCAGTGCTCCACCAAAATCCCAGATCCACCGAGTCCCATGTGCCCCAGGTCTGCCCCACACCCAAGATATTATCAGACTAATAACACGTTGCTCAACCAAATAATAAAAGGGGTCAAATTATGGAGACCTAAGAGAAACAGAAACCCTCTTTTAAAAGGGCAAGAAAGGAAGTTAATTCAGAAACAAATTATCCCTTGCAGTAAGAAAAAGTGCCCAGCAGAGGTAATCAGCCAGCCAGCCTTTTCCTGTCCCCACACAGAACAATGACACTTCTTGTTCTCATCCACTGCCAATAAATCTTCCTTTGCTGAGCAGCTCCAGGCAGCAGTTATGAGAAACCAGGATCTGCAAGTGAGAAACAAAGCTGTGGCCAGGCCAGGCAGCTCACCCATAGCTTGGCACGGGTTTTTCTCAGCCACAGCATCCTCACTCCAGGATGGAAATCCTTTTGGCCAGGGAAATGCACCTTGCTGGGCTCCAGGAAGACTCATCCTCTCCTGGGAGAAGGATTTCCTGCAGGTCAGTGTGTATTGAGAAGTCCTTTCCATCACACAGCACCTGCAGGAGCTCTCCAGCACCACCTGGGATGGATCAGCACGGGGGGGAGAGGCCCTTAAAAGAAAATTAATTGGTTCTCTGAACTCAAAAGAACACTTTCCAGATGCTGGCTGTGGCACTTGGGACATGGTTTAGAGGTGAACACGGTGCTGCTGGATTAATGGTTGGACTTTTCCAACCTCCATGATTCTGTGACATCTCATCCCTGTACAGACCCTGCAGGTACCAAACAAGCAATTTTTCTTTTTCAGGACACAAATTCCTAACGCAGAGTTTGAATCTCAGCTTTTCTTTTCATAAAACAGCACCTGCAAGAGCTTCAGCTCTCCAGCATCATCTGGGAAAAACCAAAAAGGGTGGAGAGGCCGTTAAAAAATTACACGGTTCTCTGAGCTCAAAGAACACTTGAGAGATGATGGTTGTAAATTCTGGACAAGAGGCTCTTGCTTACAAGGCTCCAAATCTTGTAATCATTCCTCTAAATGAAAATATTTGTTTTAAGCAGTCCAACTGTTTTAATTTCCCATTTTGCCCTTCAAAAGAATAATCAGAGGAAGAGACAGCAAACGAAGCATCTCTATTTGAAATGTATTCAACAGAAAAATCAGAGATAATGGGACTTTTCTGGAGACCCACAAACCTCTGGGTCTGGAAAAATCCTTAAATACCAGGAATGGACTTTGCATCACTTCTGTTGAAAGAGACACCAGTCACATCTTTCACACAGTTTGACATTAAATTTGGGATCTTACTCCTCCAATTTGACTATCTGAACAGCAGCCTTGCTGGTTATCCAGCATAACCTCACAATACCAATTTTTGAAAGGCTACCTGGGTTTTTCTGAGTTAAACTCCTCCCCAGGAGTCACTGCCACAACAGGCTACATCAAAGGCATAAATTCTATAGCAACACAGAGCACACAAACCACTGAACCACGCTTTGCTTGTAGAGAGGCTTTCTCCCCTCTGCTCTGCCTGTTAAAACAGCTTTAGGAAATCAGTTTAATGCCCAGTCCATGTGCCTCAGCAATCCAGCCAGAAGAAATGGCTCTACAATTACCCCATCCAGACCATGGAGCAGCTTGATTTCATGTCTTTTTAAGGATTCAGCTCTGGAAATCAGCAGTTATACCCATCTGCTGGCAAGGAGAATCCAGGCTGGAAGCTGGCATGCCTGGGGAGTTCCATCAGCTCAGGGACATTTGTTCCATAACCCACCCAGCTGATGTTTCTTCTAGCAGGGCATCAGGGAGAAAAGTCCACCAGCACCCAGTTTTAAAATCATATATCCTTCACTCCAAGAGGAAAAAAATTAAAAATCAGGCATTTTCATCTTCATTTGTCAGGCAGTGAAAGAAGGAATGGGGTATAATAGGACTTGGCTTGTCCAAGCCACTTCTTCACCTTCATTGGTTAAGGAGGGGTTTCTTGGGCTTTTTGAGGCACAAAACTGCAACACCAAAACCAGCAGCTCCCACTGGAGCTTCCTGCCCATTTTTCCCAGCTCAGACATGCAAAGCATCCAGTTGACCCCTCTATGCTGGGATTATGGCAGGTCTGGGTGGTCCATGAGCTGCTCCAAGCACACTCCTGGCAGCACCTCCGCCTGCTTCAGTCAATTCCATCCCAAAGCACCTCCCTGAGGTCCCACCAGCAGCTGAGCTTCCTCACATTCTGTAACTGAGGAAAACAGTCCAGCACTGCCCATTCTGGGACATGATTATCCCTCATCCCAGGTTCTCCAAGGGAACAACCACCAGCAGCTTCCCAGGGAAGCAGCAGGAGATCTCTGTGCCAGTTTGTGGCTTCCTGTTCTGGCAAATGCTGGGATAGGAAAAAAAAAAAGAGCTGTGTCCGTGGTTTCAAAGGTATGGGATCTTGTCCTGGACTGATGAAGCTCATCTATAACTCTCAAGATTTGCTTTCTAGTTAGGAAATGACTATGTACACAAATAGAAATCTTCATTCTTCCACAGCTGGACCCTGCTGGTCACTGGGGCATGCAAGGCTTTGATGCTCTCAGCTCTCATTTTAATGGAAGAATCCCAAGTTTTCCATAAGCTGATGTATCCTGGTATGGCCTCAGCAAGATCAGGTTTCGGTCATTCTTGACCAAACCAGTGCTAAAGCCTGCTGTGAATCAGAATTGTTTCCCTTGGCTTCATTGGAACATTCAAACCTTGCGATCTTCAGTTTCCCAAGGGTTTGTTCTGCCCTGTGGCTGAAGCCCAGATCCATATGGAACATCTGACCTTGCTGGAGCTTCCCCAGATGTAAAACTATCAGGAAAGCACCAAATCCAACAGAAGAAGAGCAACTATTTCAACCCCAGGTTTTCCCCACAGCTCTTCTCACTGAGGATAAATCAGATAAGAAATAAGAGCCTTCTTCCCAGCACAAAGGAGAGGGAAACGTATTTTTGTCTCCATTAGGAATGTTCTTCTGCAGCCAGACTCTGCACAACTCAGTGAAAATCCTACAAAAATCCTTCCTTTCTCACCCCAAACTAATGTCAGCTGTTAATATTCCCCCTCATCATCTATGCAGAAACAACCCAACCAAAACCTTATCTCTGAGCTGCTCTTCCTCATTAATATAATCTTATCATGATACTCAATTCTATCTCATCCACCAGGAATTAAAAGTTGGTTAAGGTGCACCAACCCAGCAGCACTAACTTAAAATTTAGCAAAGAGTATAGACCAAATGCAAGGATAAATAATAGCAGATATCTTAAAGGTTCTTCCCACTCATACGGAAAATTTTTTCATCAACAAATTCCTTTTACTTCAGAGGTTTGGAAGCTGTTTTGCAATCTGACTTCAAGAAAAATGTAAGATCTAAAAATATGGTTCACAATCTGTTGCACAATAACTCCAGCAGAAATACAGTGCAATAATTACATAATTATAGTTAATAACTCATCATTGCTTTCCCACCACTTTCTTCTCCCTCTTCAGAGAAACAAAAGGAAGAAACAAGGAAAGTTTTGCACAAGACACCTTCAGGCTGTGAGCTTATTTTTCAAATCATCTCTTGTCATGGAAGCCAGGATTACTCACATGGATGCATTTAAAGCTCTGGCTCACTTTCCTAACAGGCTGAACCCACCCTTTTCAGTCTCATGTATGTAATCACAGCATTTGTATCATGACCTTTAGAATGCTTTGGTGTTAAGGCAACACTTCCCAAAACCCCTCCACAGAGCTGGCTCACCACACAGAAGAAACTTCCATCCTCTCCATCAGCAGCACCTTAATGCTGTTGCATTTCCTATGGCATCCAAAGTGGAGAAAACTGCCCAAAAGTCCTCTTAGGTGACACCATTTTACTTTCTAAGCTCATTTTCTTTTTCGTGTTCCTGCATTGTACATGCCAGGTGTAAAAAAGCAGCACACGAGGCACGAAATCTCATCCAGCTCACTTCCTTCTCAGGACACAGCCCTGATACGCAATCACATCTTTTTCACATTGAGATCACATCCTCCTCTTTCATAACAGATTAAAAACAAGGGGGAGATTTCTCCTTGGTTGTTGATGGTGTTGCGTCCTTTTTGATTTTTTTTTTAAATCCTCTATTTCTCTCCATTTTCCCCAGCCATAAGCAGAGGGCAGGAGAAGAAGTGCCAGCAGAAGGAAAGCTATTGTGACAGTTGTCCCAGCAAACTGGCTGTGAAGGCTAAAATATGTGCATGCCTTTAGGCACCTATCCCACATATCTGGGAATTAACATATTTCTTGACAACTTGACTTCAAGACTGCACAGGAATAAAGCAACAGAGTCAAAAAGGCACGGCTTTGTTTGGCTCAGGGACTCAGGTTGTGGCCTGTCCCCTGTGAAGGGACAGCCTGGCTCACCCCACAGGTCTGACTTGGAGACAGTAACTTCAAACCCCAGTTCTGGTCAAGTGCAGGCTGGGGTGAAGCCACCACGTCTCATAAATCCCAGGTGACAGAGTCCTTACTGTCTTAAGGGCCCGCTCCAATGTTTAACAGTGCTGACAATTAATCAGCATCCAAATTAATTGTCAGACAAAGTAATCAGTGTCTAAATAGCATGGAATGTCTGACTTCAATTTTCAGCTACAAAGTTTGGACGTTTCCATCAAAGGACCTAAGAAAACTTTTGGTCCAGGCTCCCAGACTTTGGCAGGCAAAGCAATCCATGAACCAGTTTGCTTGTCCCTTTGAGAAGTTCCTTTATTAGCATTTCTCAGTAATTAGCATTTTCTGGCTTGTTTTTTTAGCATTCTTAGCTTGTTAACAGCAGATTTCTATAACATCCAAGAGCTGAATGCCCTGGAGGGGCTGTGGTCACCTACTGCATGTGTTTGCAAAGAGGAGCAGCCCGGAGAAAGACAGATCCTACAGGATGGATGGAAAAGGCACCATGATCTTAACCCAAAAGGACACATTCTGAACCTCTGTTCTTCCCAGCAGCAGGGAAAGGTTTGGAAGGCAGTGATTTTGCTCATCCAACCCAGGTACTTACATGATACAGAGCCAGGATTGTTGATACTGCACCCCCGTGACTGTGGCTGTGACCCCTTGAATTGTGTCTGACAAGAGGTGAACTGGGAAGAGAAGAGAGGGAAACATTACAGGCTGTCCTCTGTGTTTATTCTGCAGCTGTAAATAACATTTCCTTCTAAATGGAAGCTGACTACTAATCCCAAGCATTCCTATCTGCCCAGAGGACTGATGCAGGGGTGGGGTCTGACAGAGAGAGATGGAAACATTTGTCCTGCTGCTTTTGAATTCTGTCCTCAAACTATTCACAGCTTAGAAAGGCAGCTGCTTTCTCCTCCCAACATCATCCTACTGCAGTACTGGGTTATTAGATTAGCATTATCCACCACGCACACACAGACAGGACTGGGCAGGGTGTCACCTTCCCAATCCCCTGCCCTCTCTCCCCCTCTTCCCAGCTACTGCTCTCACACTGTTTTATGGCACTACTTACTTTTTGTTCTTTATTGGCAGAAAGCCTAAATTAAAGGGATTACAAATGCGAAGCTCTAAGACAGGTAGCAAGAAGTAACCAAAGCATGAACATGCTTACTACATGCTCAGGACTTGACATATCTGTTAAACAAATTCACTCAGGCTGTGACAGTTACATTTGAGGTGCGATGGACATGTTTGTACATTCATTCCTGTTGACTCTGAACCATCAGGGGTGCCTACAGAGAAACAATGCTCAGTTAAGCTTCTTCACATCTTGGGCTAAAAGGCAGCGTTTTTAGACTACACTATGACATTTGTTGATAGCTTAAGGTGACACTAGAGCCAACAACCTTGGCTAGGGCTGCCCTGGTTGAGCTTCTGGAGGAAAATCAAGTGTCCTCCCATCTCCTCCAGTGGGCTGGGAGTGACACAAAGGCTCAACCCTTCCCAATTACTCATTAAAGCAGGCAAAATTCCCCAGCCTGTGTGAATTCAGGTGGAGAATCACAAGGCAAAGGAGCCATTGCTGAAGAGACACCAGCAAGAGTCTCTTGGCTGAACAGCACTGTCTGAGGACGAGCAAACCAAAAAGGGTTCACATGGACAAGACACCCCAGTGCTGCAGACTCCTCACCCCAGAGAGCACCACAATGGGTGATCTTAATGACACAGGGGCAAGACTCCACCAAAACACAAAAACCCTGGAGAAATGAGGCCCTTCAGTTTGAGTGACGTGGAAAAAAAATCAACCCACGGCGTCACATGCAACGTGCAAGCCTGGGGACCACACAGTGAGCGCCGAGCATCCCACCACGGCAAGGATGGCAAATGAACAGCAGCCCACCAGCCAAAGCAAACCAAGAGCTGATTACCGTTCCCTTCCCGCGGGGTCCCTGAATCTGTGAATAAAGTGTTCATGATTTTTTCGAAGTTGCAGCTCGGCTCCATGTTCTCAGGATCCTCGGCAAAGTGTTTCAGCATCTCCCGGAGAACGTCGTCCAAGGACGTGGCTGTTTCATCCAGGATGATGCTGGCTCTGGCCAAGAACCCATCCAGGTCTCGCTGGGCTCTGACCTCCTCCTCAAAATTCTTTAATTTCAGGTACTGTGTTGAGAAAAGGTCACAGCATGAGACAGCTGCACAGAATACCCGACAGCAAAGTGGAATCTGGGTCCTTCACAAGCAGTTTTGCTGAGGTTACCACCCAACCAAAGATTCTATTGGCCATTCAGATCACAGGAGAAAAGGAACTTCATGCATTAATGCATTGAAGGTTTGCGTTTTCAAGGCTTATCCTAACAGTGTGCCCATAGGTAAATGCCCAGGTACCATTTATACCCTTGCAAAGAAAGCAGAACTCAAAAAAAAGGGGTTTTGGGGTTTTTTTTAGCCTAGAATAAAGTAGGATAAGTTGGTCTAAAAGCAAAAATGCTTAAAAGGTAGCATTTAAAATTCTCTTTAGGTTCAAGTAATTCAAGAAGTTTAAAAAAATGTGGGTAAGTTAATTGAGAGAAATGGACACTGAGCTCAGAAGCATAAAAAATTACCAGTACAAATCTCAGTGTCAAGTCAAACCAGTTGTTTTTAAACTGGGAACCCAGTGGTCCCAGTTAGGGAGCCTGAAGTGAGAGGTGGGGAATGCCATCCCGCCCATCACCTTTTCTGACACTTGCTAAATTTTTCTTCTTTCCACTTCCAAAGAAGTTTTCTTCCTTTGTGGGTTTACCTTTAAAGTAGTAATGAAAAAAAGACAACAGAAGCTGAAACTATCCCAACTCTCTGCTGGTTCCTTTTGCTGTCCCAGACTTACTGGCCTTGAGACGGAAGAGACAGCCCCAGTGTCTTCCAGAACCTCAACTCCTTTTTATACCTGTCAGCTGTGAAGGTGATTAACTGAGTGATCAAACTACAAATGCCTTGTTCCCATTGCACAGTCCTTGGAAATCCACACCGAGCACCGGACATGGAGAGCTGGCAGTCCTGGCCCCTCTCCTTCAACAGCCTAAGACTGAGTGAGGAAATGGGAACTGTGCTGTTCTATGGATCTTCCTTCCGATGGGAAAGCTGCCAGGCTGGAATTCACGATGCTGAGAACCAGACTGTCAAGAGACATTGAAACCCTCAGCCTCCCTGAAGCTCAGTAAGAATCAAGCTCTGAATTTTTTTTCACAAATCTGATCCCCAGCTGCCTCCACAGCCAGGACCAAGCCATGTCCTCCCCAGGGTACAGGGCCATCCCAAAACCTGACTCATGGATCCCCTCCTTCCATGCACACTCTCGCTTACCTTTTCCATTTATAGACACAGGCAAAAAAATGCTAACATCTCCCTAATTACTGTAATTATCACAGCAACTATCAAGTTGTCAGTACACATCCATTGCAATTAGCACTGTTTTACTTTGCATCAATCACTCTTTCCACAGAATCCTTGAGAGGGAGGATTCTCTGAAGCGTTTCAGCTCCCACCCCCAAGGCTTTGGAACCATCTGCTCGTGGGAGAGGAGACGGTGACACAGCTACAACTCCACCTCAGAAGTGCAGGCAGTGAGTCTGTCTCAAACTGAGAGCAGATTAGCACACACCTGTAACAGGAGTTTTCAAAATAGCAAAGGTGGCTTTGTGTCACCAACTTCTCCCCTGCACGAGAGAAGCAACCAGAAACAGAACAGCAGAAGGAGAAAGCTGAGGAACAGCAAAAAACTAATCAAAGGCATTCATGTGGGTTATTAGCCCAGATCACAGAATCATAAAATGGTTTGGGTTGAAGAGATCTTAAAGATTATCCAGTTCCAATGTCCTGCCATGGGCAGGGACACTTTCCACTATCCCAAGTTGTGTGGACACTTCCAGGGATGGGGCAGCCACAGCTTCTCTGGGCAACCTGTGTCAGAGCACCATCATCTTCAGGATAAAGAATTCTTTCCTAATATCCAGTCTAAACCTACTCTCTTTCAGTCTGAAGCCATTTCCCTTTGTCCTGTCACTCCAGACTATTATAAATAATCTCTCCCCATCTTTCTTGTAGCTCCCTTCAGGTACTGGAAGGCCCCAATTCATCTTAATCAACACTGATGCTGCAGTGAGCGGTGCATGACTGCACCAGCGCCAGCTCAATGTAAGGCAGGAGCCTTACAGGAGCTCCAGCTGAGCCACAGGCTTCAAGCAAGGCTTCGGCTTGGAAAATAATTTTCCAGGCTTCAGTGCTGCTTCATTTCCCTGCTCCTGGTCCTTTATAGGAAATAGGGGAAAGATTGATATTTATTACTCATTTATCATTATTATCACTCCCCTAACATTAGGGAAGGTATTATAGAGTCATGGAATGGTTTGGGTTGGAAGGGACCTTAAAGATCATCCAGTTCCAACCCCTGCCATGGGCAGGGACACCTTCCACTGTCCCAAGTTGCTCCAACCCCCATCCAACCTGGCCTTGGACTCTTCCAGGGGCAGCCACAACTTCTCTGGCCACCCTGTGCCAGGGCCTCACCACCCTCACAGGGAAGCATCTCTTTTCAACACCCAATCTACATCTACTCTCTGAGCTTGAAGAGGCTTAATGCACATTAAACATCACAAGGCATGCAGCCACCATGAAAGGAGAGAAATCCATCACTCCCTGAGACACACCAAAATCAAATTACTGGAAGCACTGGCACAGCAAAGCCTCAGTGATAGCTCAGGCACAACTGTTTAAGCCAGGACCCTGCTGGGTTCAGGGGAGATTAATGAATGCTCCCTCACCAATATTTTTAGCTGGATAGTCAAGTCACACCAGGAAACTTGATGCTGGAAACTCGATGCTGGAAACTGCTTAGGAAGAAACCCAAGCCAGCTACCCAGGAGCCATTTGAACAGCTCTGGGTATCCTTGATTGCAAAGCTCCACATTGCACCATGACAGGAACAGAGGCTGTTGTGCCAAAAAAGGGGGAAACACTGAAACAGCCTCCCCTGACTCCAGGCTGGCCAAAATCACACATTCTAACTGATCAACAAGGCTCAAAATGCAAACTCTCTCCTGGCTGGCTGCTCTGGAGACATCTCCACTTAGAGCCACTGGCAAATTTTCTGTGGTGTCCAAAAGATCCCATTCTCCTGAGCAGAGCTCGGCCTGGGCTGCTGCCATGGTCCCTTGGGCCAATTCCCTCAAAAACCCTCTGTGATGGTGATTAAAAGCCCAGTCTGTGTGAAGAAGCCTTTATTCCTGCCCACCAAGTGCCCTTAGATAGCAACTTGCCTGAGACACAAACTGCCCTTCCAGAACCACCAGAGACAGGGACAACCTACAGGGAAACTTCTCCAGACAAAGCTTCTCACTTCTCTGCTGGTGATTCCCCCTTCCCAGACACTTGGAGCCATCTCCTCCATGAGTCAGGTCCCAATTTCCTTTGCATTTGAAGCACAAAATTTCCATTCATCCTCCCTGGAGGGAAAAACTGGAAAAAGTATCTTTTTCTCAAGCCCTGCTAAAGCTCTCTGGTATTTGTGGCTCCACAGTACATGAAAATGCTCAAGCATGAACTGTAGGCCAGAAAAAGCAGGAATCCTACAGCTCTGAAAAGGAAAAACAAAATAGAAGAGACACTTATGAGTTAGCAGTTTCCAACTGTTTCTTATCAGAGGCAGATCCTGCATTTGGGCTTAGAATTTGCACTTTTAAGTGATTAAGTTCTCAGGTTACTTTCAGTCAAGTGTGTATGACTGAGAACCTTGGCACTGGGATTAGACAAGACAAATTAGGGATAAAGACATTTTCATTCCTGAGCATGGAACAGTTTATTTTAACTTCCATGATTCTATATCAAACAATGTTTGATTTTTTTTTCTTGGTGGTGGTGGCTTTGTTTTGGGTAGTGTTCTCTTTGGTATTTATTTGCTTTGGGGTATTTTTGTTAACTTGGGAAAAAGGTTTCTAAAGCTATCACATATTTTCCTCCCACTAGTAATTTCAGCTTTTTGGAATATCTTTTCAGGATTTGAGCTTAGAGGTCTAAAGCAAAGCAGAATTAAAGAGCTCTCTGGGATTCCCTAAAAAGCCCCAAAAGCTTAAAAGGCTACACAAACCAAAACCTCAAGTTACAACCTGCAATGAAGCCTGAAATACAAGATCTCAGGCACTGGCACAGCTGCCCAGGACTGTGGTGGAGTCCCCATCCCTGGAGGGATTTAGAAGCTGTGTGGATGTGGCACTTGGGGACACAGGTCACTGGTGGCCTTGGCAGTGCTGGGGGGAATGGTTGGATTTGGTGATCTTAGATGGTTTTTCCAACCTAAACGATTCTGTCTTTTACCAGGATCAGTGATGCTACAAGTTCCCGTGACAACCGCCACTCCCTCCAACCATCAGCAAGAAGTCAAGACAACTTAAAAGCACCACAAGCTTCGCAACCCTAAAAACAAAACTTTACATGGTATTAAATACAGAATCAGAGAATTAAAGAATAGGTTGGGTTGGAAGGGACCTCAAAGATCACCCAGTGCCACTCACTGCCCTGGGCTTCCTTCCACCATCCCGGATTGCTCCAAGCCCCATCCAGCCTGGCCTTGGACACTTCCAGGGCTCCAGGAGCAGCCACAGCTTCTCTGGGCAACCTGTGCCAGGGCCTCAGCACCCTCCCAGGGAAGTTATCAAAAAAACTCCTCAATTCCTCCCTGAGTACTTTCTGTGTCCTTCTATAGCTAAAAGTTTGGAATAACAAAGCCTATACAAGGTTTTTTTGCACTTTCACCTTATCGTTAGTGAGTTACAGTCTCAGGAGCAAGTGTAAACTAAGTGTGGGCTCCTAATCCTCCTCCTATCCTGCTTGTTTCCACGGATTTCACTCCTGCTGAACCTCATGAAGGACGACTGATTAGCTGGAATAAACAGGGAACCAAACCCCAGCCATGTCTACTGGGTGTCTCTGCTTGCAGTCCCAGAGGAGCTCAGCAGCTGGGATCTCTACAGAGCCCACTTGCATCCCTGTGGAGGCAGCTGCAGAAGAGAAAGTGATGAATTAACATGTCAAGGAATTGTCTGGGACAAAAAGCAGTGGAACAATCAGAATTACAGAGAAATGGGAGAATAAGTAGCACATGGCTTTTTAGGTTTAAAGAAAGGGAGAGGAATTCAAGAGAAGAAGCATTTAAATGCCTTTGGCTTGGGCCAGTGACAAACAGCCCCTCAATGTGTTTCAGGATCCTTTTCTGTATTTCTGGATAATGAAAAAAACAAATTGGTCACACAGCACCTCTACTTACCTTCCTTGATGTGTGCAGTAACACGCAGCCAGCACCTTCACTTTCAGCTGAAAAAAGAGGGGAAAAAAAACCACATCAGAAGAGTGTTACTATTAGAGGTACCTGACAGGCAGCAGGAGCTGAGCAGGAGGCTCAGGAGGAGGTGAAGCATCACTCTCTTGCCAGGGAATGCTCTCTAGAGAAAAGCAAAGATTCACTTTTTACAACATCTCCCACTTTGGAAGCGTGAACCCAGCACAGGACTGGCATTATCCGATCACTTGGGGATTGTGTCTTGCAGCTTTCTTTGGCCGGGTTTTTGTAACTCTGATGTATTTTTACTCTTCCCTTCCCTCCTCCCCTCCTCCACCTCCCCAAAAATCTAACTCCTAATCCTTCAAGTAATCATTTAATCCAATGCATCGTTGTTTGATAGATTGAGGCTACGATTTCATGAGTCACCCTCGTTTGGAAACCCTCCTTGTCCTCGTTAAGGAGTCAACAATAACAGCCAGGCACTTCCAAGGGATTGCAGGCAGTGACTCCAAGATGAGCACATTAATGTCCTGTCAACTCACCACGCTGCCTCCATAAATCTGAGGAGAAAGCAACACAGCTCTTGGGAAAGAAAACTGCTGTTTAGGGACTAGTAAATGTCATTGAATACACAGGACGGGGGAACCCGGGAAATTCCCACTTCAAACTTCCAAGTGCCAACAATAACATTTTCTTAGAGTATCTACGAAGCATTTTTTGGGTATCAGCTACAAAACAAAACAAAAACAAGCTGTATTTGCCAAAAGCCCACTCCTTGCATCCAAGGCAGCCTCTCTGTGGCATTATTTGTCCCACGGGTACTTTTGGTGCAGAGAATCATGGAATGGTTTGAGTTGGAAGGGACCTTAAAGACCATCTGGGTTACCTTCCACTCGACCAGGTTGCTCCAACCCCCATCCAACCTGGCCTTGAACAGTTCCAGCCCGGCATCCTCCTCCTTAAGTTCTCTAAAAAAACCCCCAAGCCTGAGCTGCTACCAAAATGAAACACATGAACAGTTTTAATTCAAATGAGCGCAGCAGCAGCATGGAAAAAACCCACTGAAGACCAAAACTTTTCCAGAGGCCAAGCTGTGGAAAACTACAGAGATGTAACACGGAGTTACAGCTTCTCAGATGAGGGTTTTGCTTCTTTTCCACATCTCTAGTCCCAAATCCTAACCTATAAGAGCTGCTGCAATCCCAGGACTTGGCCACACACCTTCAAGCCAAGCTCTGCTACTCTCCAAAAAATAAGATGAGGGTGCAACTCACGTTAAAGCTCCAGAATTCCAGAAAAAAAAGCAATTTTTTTTTGCATGCAAAAAGCTGCTTTGAATAAAATCAAACACAAATTTGAGTCTTTCCCTCGACGGGGTTCAAAGGCTGCAACTCAAAGTGGAAGCAGAGCAGTAGAAAAGAGGGAAAGGATTGACTTCAGCTCTCCCTAAACAAAACGAGGCGGTTCAGAGGCTTTGGTTACATCACCCAACTTCTCCCAAATTTCACTTGGATGCTGCTCATGTGATTAAAAGTATCACTTAACCAGACAAGTCTGCTGCTCCAACAGCCCCAATTATTCCTGCTTTTGACACGCCTTTTGGAAAACACAAGCTGTTTCATCTAAAAAGTGCAATTTATTATTAAAAAGCAAGCACCCAAATAAACCAGAAACATCAAGCATTTTCCCTGGCTCTCACATTTGTAGTTTTCCAACGCTCACTTACCCAACTTCCAGCCTAATTACACATGCGAAAGTATGTGAGGAGATTTGGAAGCCCATAAATATTCATTGAGGAGAAAACATGTTTTGGTTTATCTGCTTTTGCAAGAAATAGCTCGGGAGAGACAAAAAACACCCACAACCCTGAACAATAGCAGGCACATGCTGAAGAGAGCTCTGCGGCCTGTCCTCATAGATACATGGAAATGCAACAAAAATTCAGGTTGTGCTTTTATCAGGCAGCAACTCTTGGTTCCTCTTATCATTTTCAAGGCGTATCAATCTTTGCTGACAGCTCTCTCACGTACCCAGCTGGAGGAGCACCAAGTGCTGCTTTATCAACACAAGCAAAAACATCTAATTACAGCTGTTGGAGCAGGATCTTTCAAGCTTCTCAAAAAAGCTATTCTGGGTACAGAGGTGGCGCTTTGGAAAGCCCAGAGCCTCATTCATCATTCATCCCAAAAACACATGGCTCAGATTTAATCCAGGCAGGGAGATGGATGGATATGGCCATCCCAGTTCTGGGCTGGTATCTTAAATGCTCACTGGAGTGCTACAACATCACTCAGGGATAACAGCAAATCCACTGTAACATGACAAAGGGAAGGGAAAAATACACAGAAACTTCTCAAGTGTTCTTATGCCTTGCTAACACTAAATATCCATTTATTTCCTGCTGGGCAATGTGGTATCAAACCCTGCAGGAGGTTGCCCATGACATCCAAAGCTCAATTCCAACCACCACCAGCCTGCCGTGCATTTTCTCCTCCTCCACAGCACCATTCCTGCTTCCCTCCAGCCAAGGAGGGGGTGAAAGATTCATCACCCTTGGCCCTTGCACCTCCACGGAGGAGCCCTTCATGGGGATGACATGGATATAGAAAATCCTGTGTTCACCCTACAAAAAACACCCCATCAATCTCCTCACCCACGTCTCACTACCAAGAGCAATAACCTGAAAATCTCAGTAATTTGAGATTTCACACCTGAACGCCACAATTAAGCACAATGAAACACCACTAAGAGGTCGGGACCATGTGAAATTTTCCTGTCTATTTTTGTGGCCCCCCTTGCTGGACCGAGCAGGCGGCAAAAACCTATTTTAAGCAAGCGAGCGAGCGAGGGGCATTATTGTGTGTCCTCACACACAGCTGAGGGAGAGCTGCCAGGGGTGGCCGAGCTTATCTGTTGGGCTCTGCTCCAGGTCCTGCCCAGGGGAAAAGCCAAAAAGTCAGCAACGCATCCCCGACATCCCCTGGCAGGCACATCAAGGCGCCACGCGCATCCCGAATTTCTGGGATGCGTGCACGCAGGCACGGAGCACTTCTGGGAATGCCACGAGCGACTCCCAGGGAGTTCAGTTCTGACAACACCCAGGAATTGTCAACAGCAGAACTCGTGGCACACTCAGGCCCTGCCTCTCCTTTTTATTTCCCACCATTCTCCAACTGGGCCCATCCAACTTCAACAAGAAACAAGAGATTTAATACTTGGAAGTTTATTTGCTCAGTTTCATCCCAGCTGCCCTAATAATATCCCCGAGAAACAAAATCCCCTCCTTGCTTCCTCTCCACCCCCTGCTTAGGTAACAACATCTGCCACACAAGCCTGAAAACAAACCCCTGAAAGTCAAATACCAAAGTTTAAGGCTTTTCACCTTTTGCCTTAAGAGATCTCCTTTCACCCCAGATCCCTTTCCCTCATCCAGGTCTCCAGTGCTGCCCTTAACACCTGAGAAGATCCAAAAGCCTTTGGAGCAAAGCCACCACTGGATGCCTGCAGCATCTTAAGACAGTATTTTATTCTGGGATAAAAGGAGTGGAAATTAGATTTAAAAAGCTTTTTGGCTGTGCACATTTCTTTAGATCTACAAACACTCCCTGGTGCATCTTCGTGGTAAATATATATAAGCACAGTAAAATAAATCAGAGCAGAATACTGTATTAGCACTTCCATGTTTTTCCCTGAAAAATACCAAGAATCTGGTGTGAGTGGAAGTATTTAAAGTTTGGACAGCTTATTACAAAAAAAAAAAAAAACCTATTTTATCTTTGGTTTTTTTGATCAGAGGTCTGCCCAAATCTAAGACTCAGTCACTTGTGCAGAAACACATTGCGAGCAGAAAAATCTGTTCTGCTTTTCAAATCTGCCTTAAAAATATTTAAATAAAACCCCATCACCACATGGCATGGCAGGTGTTTGTCAGGAGCAGTGGTGACACCTCTAACTCACCAGTGGCAGTGAGGGACTGCACAAGCAGGATCTCAGAGGGATTCCTTGCTTTGCTGTGCTGAGCCTGGCTAATCACCATCAGATTTGAGTCATTTTGGTTAAATATTGTTAGATAAATAACTGTGCCTTCATTATCCCACATTCCCACGACAGGTGATGGACCGAGCTGAGGCAGAGAGCCTGAAGTCAGCTGAGTTCATCCTACAAATCCCCAGGTACGAGGCAGGTGGGCATAAGGATTCTGGAGCAGCAAAAACAGCAGGGCAGGTGAAGGACCATCCCAGCACTCCTGGGTGTGGAACTGGGAAGAGGGGACAGCATAGAGACTGACCAGGGACAAGGTGTTACCTGTCACACCCATTTATTGGCTATAAAAGCCAAATATTTCATGAAAAAACCCACCTGCAGTAGGTTTTGTCAATCACTTTGGGGCAGGGGGAAAATGTGCATTTTTTCCATGCACTCTAAATCCGACGGGAAGGCTCTCCAAAGGACCAAGGTGAAGCGTGGAGAAGAGAGGCCGCTGCCTCCGTGCAGAACCACCCGCGCTCCCCCTACACCTCCCTCGGCTTCCTAAGCAGCGCTTTGAAAACACCCTCGTCAGGAAATTCGGAGGGAGGCCGTCCCCTCCCCGGCACACAATCGGTATATCCACTTTCCATTAGAGGGTAGGAAGCCTCGGGAGCTCAACATCCCACTCTGACATCAAACTGCTAAAACAGGAGTTATCAGATGGAACGCGTGGGTCAGCATTGTGCCTCGGGACATAAAAAGGACCTTGGTATTAATGTGAGGAAATGTGACTATTGTGTGCAGAGTGATACCCATTCAAGCCCAGACCACTTGTCTCTGGACGCTACTCTCCCTGGAATATCCTTGGCGCCAGCATCCAGCTTTTCTCCTCGTCCCCTTGAAGAAAAAAAGTCATCTGGGCAGGGGCTGGGCCAGGGCTTGGATCCCGTGTTTTGCCGGGAGCAGCAGCGGCGGGCGTGCACGTGTGTGCCTCTGGAGCGGGATACAGGAAACTGTTGATTCTCTGTATCTAGGAATGATCAATTGTCCACAGGGTGGAACAGCCTTTAATTTCTCCCGAAGCGTAATTTGTGTTCCGCTGCTTCCCCCCTCCACACCCCGGCAGAGCCACATCCTGCTTTCCAATTGGCTTTCTGCTGCTGTCAGGAGTTTACCTTGTTCTCCCCAAAACTGCTGCAGGCACCTCTGAAATCACCAGTCTAGGCATCAGCTGCAAGTGGGAAAAGTTAGGCAGCTAAAGCTCCACAAATCCTTGATAAATTGTGCCTAAATTTAAGAAAATCGTGTGCAAACCCCTCTTCCAATGTGGGTAAGGAGAAGGCGAATTATTTCAGAACTTCAAACTACAAAAATGCCATCCAAAGAACTGTTTTAAAATCCCAAACTACAAGAACAAGATCCAAATAATTGTTTTAAAACCTAAAACTGAACAAGACCGAGATCCAACTGACGAAAATATGTGCCTGGCTGATTTAAGGCAGCTGCCAAAGAGATAAGAAGGCTGTGACTGATGGCAAAGATGTGTCACCACATATTCCAAAGACTCACCTGCATCACCTGTTCACTAAATTTAAGGCCCAGACTAAACCAAATTGCTGTATTTATTTGCAGAGATTTAATTCCAGGCATGCTGCAGATAAAGCTTTCCTGGACAAGAGCCTGGAGTGCCAGGACAAGAGGGAATGGCTTCCCACTGATACAGGGGACATTTAGATTAGACCTGAAAAATAAGTTTTTTTTACAATGAGGGTGGTGAGGCCCTGGCCCAGGTTTCCCAGAGAAGCTGTGGCTACTCCATCCCTGGAAGTGTTCAAGGCCAGCTTGGATGGGGCTTGGAGCAAACTGGTTTAGTGGAAAACATTCCTGCTTACTGCAGGGGGGTTGAACTAGATGACCTTTAAAGGTCACTTCCCACCCAAACAATTCTGTGATTTTACTTGCAAACATTTATTGTGACTTCAGAAAAAGCCTCAGCCTAAAAACCACCCTGATCTTCCCCCAAAAATGCAGATCCCAAGTCCAAAAAAGTCTCCAGCTTCAGATAAACACCCACCTTCCTGTTAGAGCTACAAACATTTGCTGAAAACAAATGTTACCACCAAAATCTAAGTTACAGGGATGAAAAGCAGAAGAGAATTAAAAAAACCTTCCATCAGTTAGTGCAAGGAAGCACCAAAACACCCAGGAGAAATGACCCAAATGTCACTACTGAGCAGCATTTCAGTGCTCAGGCAGGCATCTGCACTGCTTTGGGCTCAGTATTCCCTGCAAAGGCAGCCAGTATTAATTAAAAATAAGACAGGCCATACCTTAAAGCCCAGATTTCTTCAAGCCATCCTGTTTTACACACACCTGTGCACAAAGCCCAGCATTTCAGGCCAATGGTCAATTGTTGGGGTTTTATGGGTTGTGCTGTGTTTTGTTGGCTTAAAGCTTAACTCCCCACAGGGATCTTTTTAGAACAGAATTACAGTGGAGAGCATCCAATTGTGCCCATGGAGAGCTGCACACACATCACAGAGAGCAACAGCTCACCAGGATGATGCAGAGCTGTCACTGCATCGGTAATTCCACCTTCCCTGCCTGCCAGCACCTGGATCCCAGGGTTCCAACTCATCCCCTCCCCAAATGGGAATTTTGGATCTTTTAGCCCTATATTAAGGTGGGCAGCAACCTCACAGCAGCTGACCCAAAAAAGTCTCCAGCAGGAGAGAGTTTGGGCACCACATTCAGCCAAGAGACCACATTTCAGCTCTAACATTTCACCCAGCTTGGAGAATGCAGGAAAATAAGATGATGATGCAAAGATGTCAATCCCACACTTGGTTTTCCTCTGTGTTTACAGAGCAGCAGAAGATTTTGTAGGATCCTGGTGCACCAGATCCCTTGGGGTGGGAAATGAGGTGTTTGGCGCATCTGGCATTGCCTGGAGAAACCCTACTTTTATTTTCCCCCTCCTTTTCAGCTTGTCTTGCTCTGGATAATCCATGCAAAAGCTCAGCACCAGCTTTGTTCCAGAAAATCAAAGCCTGAGTATAAAAAAAAAAGCTCCCAAAGCTTCCAAAGAGTGGCAGCAGTGGAAGGGAATTTCTCAACAAGGAACAATTCACTCCCTGACACACCTTGGCTCTGGCATAATTAAACCTCAGTTTGGGAATTAGGTATTTTTTTTGAGAAATTTAGGGTATTTTTCTTAGAAGAGCTTAGGAGCTCATCTTAGCACCTTCAGCCACCCAGAAAAGTCACCCCTCTGCAGCCACAAACTGATTTGATCTGTATAAAACCCACCTCAGAAGAAACTCCAGAAAAACCACCTCTGAAAAGGAACTGATGGCTCAGATGACTCCAACACCTGGACACTGATGAATTCTATGCCTAACAGTGGAAAAAGTTGGATTTTGGCTACCTGGATCACTTTGATGTTGTAAAGAGGGGAAAAAAAAGAATTTTTTTTTTTAAAAAATTGCTTTTTTCACACATGCCCTTATTGAAAGTCTGGACTTCTATTCTGCCTGGAGCTGATTTTAAGAATCTCCAGCCTTCTATTTGAAACAGGACCCCAGCACACCAAAAGTCCATTTTTCCTTAAAAATCCTAAACATCTCAACTGAAAAAAAAAGGATACAACTAATAGCACCAGCAAAAGCAGCAGTGCTTCAGGGAAATAAGGAAGCCTTTTTCGTCCTATTTTGAACAGAAGGGAAAACACAAAAAGCCCAGGAGGGCACACAAGGAAAGTGAACTTTTTCAGATGCAGAAGAATCCACAGCACTTGCATTCCTCATCCCCAAACAATGCACCCCATGGCATTAAGTCGAGACTTGTCATAGCAGAGCACAGCTCCCTTAAATCTTTCAATTAAGATGGCATTTGTAAAATTGAAGGCTTGGAAATTGCTGGATATTATTCCTAAATTCAAGTCATCGCTCAGAGTCAAAAAGCAGACTCCAAGATAGTCAAACAGGGGTCCAGGCCGTGCCTAATCTGCAGCACCATTCCCAATAACTGCTCACTGCAGATCAATTGGGATTTGCATGTAACCTAAAAATAACTTTTAACACACTTAAAGGACTCTCTGATACTCTGACATCAAGAATAATCCAGAGCCTGTGCATTTAACCTCTAAAACAGCCAGTGCCCACACAGGCAGGCCCCAGCTGCTGGGACAAACCCAGGCTGCTGCTGTGTCCGAGAGCTGTGTTTTCCCAGGCACATCCCACAAAATCCAGCTTTCACAAAATGGGTGGGAAAGGATCTTAAAGCTCATCCAGTTCCAGCCGCTTTCCTTGCGGGGGGGGGAAATTTCCCCACCAGACCAGGTTGCTCCAAGCCCCGTCTAACCTGGCCTTGAACACTTCAGGGAATAAAGAAAGCTAAGTTATGTCTAACTTCAGAACTCTTTATCTTAGTACAATTGAAAACATTTTCTAGAAAAATGAAATGGTTGCTACAGCTAACCAAGATTGTCACAGCCACCAGACCTAAAAAAAACCTCTTTAGCTGTATGACTTGATTTCTGTCCTCTCTTAGAACCTGTTTCTCAGATCTGGCTTGGCACTATGTGGGATCTCAGTTTAGATCTGTATTCCTCACCTCTTCCAGATTTACTTTTCAAAGGATCCACTAAATATCAGCACTGGTTTTTACGGGAAATTAAGTGAACAGGATTTTGTTTGATTTTGCGCAAAAGAAGAGAAGTTCAAAATTTGGTATGAGCTGAAACAAAGAAAATGACTGAAGTTTTTGGTGAAGGGCTTGGCTATCTTCCTCCCTCACCATTTACCACAGGCAGTACTGAGGATATTAAAACTCTGTGCCAGAAGCAAAGTTCAAGGATGGGTTGGATGAGGCCTGGAGCAACCTGGCCTAGTGGAAGGCATCCCTACCCTTAAAGAAATGACATTTAAGGTCCCTTCCAACCTAACCCACGCTGATCCCATGAAATCCCACCACCAGAAACAACCCCCCGTCCCATCCCCCTTTTTGGGGTCACTCACCGGTGGCGCTGGGAGTGCCCTCGAGGTTGACGTTGACAAAGAAGCGGATGCTGTCCCCAGACACAATGGTGGAGTTGGTGCCATCAAAGAGCTCCTCGCTCGCCCCTTCCTCCTTCGCATCGTCTGTGTCACACTTGAGGTACCCTGACAACGAGATGGGGGTGCCATGAGAGGGCCGCAGGCTCTCCTTGGGCGCTGCTGGGGGCGGGGAAGTGTCCGACTCCGAGTCGGAGGACTCCATGGCTGGCGAGGCCTCTGCAGCCACCGGGGCCTGGTGAGGGGCCGCTCTGAGGCCCAGCCAGGGCCTTCAAGGAATGGCCCCCAGCGTGTCTCGGGGTGGCCTCAGGGGCTCATCCCTCTGGCCTCGCACCAGTGGTGTGGGCAGCAAGGCTCAGCCCCAACACTTTGCTGCCTGTGGGTAAAAATCACCACTGGGAAGCATAAAAACACCACCAAAAGCAAGAGCTGCAGCCCAGCCCACCCCGAACCCAACACCTCCACCACCAGCCCAAGGCCGCACCGCTGTTTTGTGATGCAGCAAATTGAAACTACAAGTGGAAAAATTTAAATAAAAAAATAATTTAAAAAAAGAAGTTTCCGAGGAGACATCTGATATGGACAGAGAGACCCACAGCTCCCCACGGGGTAGAGGAGCAGGTCACTGGGGGTGGTAGCACTGAGAATGCGAGACAACTGTCTTAATTACACAAGACGACTCCTTAGCCTTTTGCAAGGCTTTAATTAGAGTCTAACCAAGCCTCATCCAACAGCAAACTGGTCCCTGCAACATCTCATTACAGAGCAGCTGGAGGACTCTTGTAGCACACTCATGTATCATGTTTAATTAGGAGAATTAGGGACATTATAGAATGTCGATTTTTACATTACCAGGATTACTCAGCAGCTTCTCCTCATCTTCTGACAAGTCTTTTATGCCTAATTTGAAGCAAGAGGGAGGTATTTCATTAGCTGGCTCTAGGCACTACAGTGAAATGAAAAGGGGGAGCTTCAAGGCAGAGGCTTGAATGGAAACTAAAATATTGATGGCTTTTTTTAAAGCCTCATATAAGCAAATGTGGAGGCAGCAGCTGAAAGCATCACACGCTGAGGGAGTAAACCACCAGTTCTCCACCACAAAACACAAACCCAGAGGAGTGAGGCCACAAACAGGAACTCAGTGACACAGGACAGGGCCTGCAGCATTTCCTGCCACGAGCTGATGGAGCTCAGCATCCCCCCAGAGGGCTCAGAGGGTGCTAGGGGAGGCGCTTCAAGCCTCCAAATGACTTCTAAACTGCTTATCAAAGGTGTGGGAAACCTGATAAGGCCCGTCAGATTAACCCCCCTCCTGATCTCTGCCTCCTTCACCTTACAGCTTGACAGGAATAAATGTGAATAAGCCCTGTCTGAAGTGTCCTGAAGGCTTGAAAACGAATCCAAGGTGCTGCTGTCCCCATCCAGCAAAGCACACCGAGGATATCACCCTCTGCTGCTGGCAGAGCTTCGCGTGTTTGCATCCCTGCATGATGGAAACTTGTCCAGACAGAAAGAAGTGAGGTGAGGAAAGTTCAGGAAACACCTGAACGCTGTGGGCACCACCAGATATAAAATCTCTGCTGGCAGATGGGGCAGGTTGAGGAGCAGCCTGGGTCCTGGAGGGATGGACAACAGCCAGACAAGGTGCCAGCTGCCATCAGAAGTACCATGAAGTCCCACACAAGCATCTAAATCCCAAACTAAGTCCCAAGTTGGGGTTTGGTTCCTTCAAAATGCATGATGGACACCATAATATCTCCTCAAAGCTGAGCATCCACAGTGCTGACATTCCCCTCAGTGCCAGGAGAGTGTGGGCAGCCCTGCAAAGGAAAAAAACCAGCCTGGGGAGGGCTTTTTCCACTTCAGCCACATCCAGAATTGCAGCCTCAGGGAAGTTTTGAGCTTCTTCTCCAGCCTTCCCACTCACTGGATCAGATGGGAGGCACGTAAGATGGTTTGAGCACCCAGCTCTGAGAACATGGGTGAGTTTTTCCTCCCTGTCCTAACAGAATTAGATGAGTAAATAGGGAAAAGCCAAGCAGGGAAAACTATTTATTCCCCTCCCCACCCACTGAAACTGCTAAGAGTTTGGCAGGTAAGAGGGTTTGATAAGTTTGGTAAGAGTTTGGTTTGATAAGAGGGTGGCAGTGGTGGCCCCTGGAAACAGAGAGGGCTGGAGAGAGGAGAGAAGCAGCCCAGGAGCTGGAAGAAGGGCAAGGGTGGAGTAGGATCAGAGGGTTGGGCAGAGGTCAGTGAGGACTCTGGCAAGGGAAGCGTCCTCTGTTCCTCCCTCTTTAGGGGAGGAAAGAGCAGAACAAAAGGCAGCCGAGCCTCGTGTCCCTTGGGCAAGGGACGGACAAAACATTCGGCTTGCAAATAATCCCCAACCTGGGCTGGACAGGAACTGCACTCCCAGACAGGTGTCTGCCTTGTCACTGAACCACCTCCAGGCTTCAGATCACTCCTGTTGGGAATCCTTCAGCCTATTTCATCTGCCAGGAGTTTGAAACCACGAGCAATTTACTTCTGTCAAATGCAGGGTGACCTCGAGGTGCCACGGGCTCTGTGTGTGGCAGATGCACCTTCCTTCCCCCTGAGCTCCAGTTGTGCCTCCAGCCCTGGCAGCTGCTCCCTTCCCCATTCCCTGATGTTCACCGAGTGCCACCCCCGCTGCTTGAAGGGCAGCAGATGCCACAAGCGACAGCAGAAGCTGTTCAGCCCCTCTGGAAGTTTGATGGGTTGGATGTGGCTGTTGCAGAATTTGTGCAGATACCAATCAGGTTTCCATATGGAAGTCCCAGTAACAATTCACAGGCTTTGTCAGTTGCTTCAGAGACAAAGGGCACAATTAAACACCTTTCCATCAGATTTCCTGGGGGAGAGTTTAGGATCTCCAAACTGGTGCTTCCCCCATCTCTATCTCTGCAAGCTGGCACCTTCAGATGAAGGCAGCGTTTGCTGAAGTGCCATGAGCTACAACAGGGCCAGTCAGAGCTCTGAGCACACAGTGCCACTTCAGCCCAAAATATGGAGAAAAGAGGTTTGGCTGAGGAGGAGCTGGGAATACAGTTAAAGCTGGCTGCCATCAGTGCAGCCCTCCTGCACCAAGAAGAACACACTGTGGTTAGGATAATCCCCCTCAGTCCACCCTGCAGGATTCATCTCACGGCAAAGAAATGGAAAAATATGGGAAGTGCATGAGACCAAGGAGAGCAAGCAGCATCCTTCAATGCTGCAGGAACAAAAGCCCCTCCTGACCCTCTGCAGCCACAAGCAGCAGATGCTTTCACTTTAAATCCTCCTCTTCCTTAAGGGTTTTTCTCAGCCCATCCTATGCAACATGAAAATAAACCAGCCCCCCATTTTATGCAGCGGCTGGGAAGAAAAGAAAAAGAGTAATTATGCTTCCTCTGCTGATTCCTCTCCAAAGCATCACCCTTTTCTCTGTAATTCATCCCTGGCCCAGACCTGCCATGCTCTTAATATCCCAATATCCACCCAAGACCAGGCTGGATGGGGCTTGGAGCAACCTGGTCTAATGGAAGCTGTTCCTGCCCATGGCAAGAAGGTGGAACTGGATTATCTTTAAGGTCCCTTCCAACCCAAACCATTCCAGGATTCTCTGATTCCATTCCCAGCCTTCTCTCTTTACTCCCCTCACATTCTCAGCTCCACTTCATCTCCGGGCTCCTGCTGCTCTCAGCCCTCTCACAGCTCTGACAAGGTGCCTGCCCTGCAGCTATTTTGCTTTGGAGCTGAGTTTTAGTGCCCAGGGCTCTTTAGGGAGCAGCAGTGACTGCAGCTGATGCCATCAGAGGTGGCATTACGTGTCCCACTGCTGCTCTGGTGGCACCTGGCAGCTGCACCTGGGCCAATAAATCAGGAGTCACGGTGGGCAGGAAGCTCAGCCTCAGCCACATCAGAGATATTCCCTGGAAAAGCTGAAGTGGGAGCAGCACTCCCAGCCCAAGAGCTGCAGGCTTCTCCAGGAAAGCCAAAAGCCTTAATCAAATTCAATTTCCTGGGAGAAAAGCAGGTTTATTACTAAAAACATCCTCTCACACCCCAGGTGATGGGAATTATTTCAGCCACAGCCCCTGCACGACCTCTCAGGGTGTCTCAGGTGACAAAGGCAATTTTGGAGCTTTAACCAGCATGTGCAGGCACGAGCCACCGACTCAGAGCACTCTTCTGGAAGCAGCTGATTTTTACCCTCAATTTCAAAGGCAATCTCCTCTCCAAGCCTGGAAAATCGTTCTCATTTATAGCTGTGCCTATTCCCTCCATCAAATCCAAGCCCAGGCTTCCAGAGTCATGGAATTGCATCTCCTCCTCTTCACAAGTGGTGGTTACCCCCTCCAAAAAAATTTCTCCTCAGGAAGCCAGGAACCTCAAACTACATTAAAAGAGGCTTTTTGAGCTATGACTGGCAATCCAACACTATCGGCTTGTCACATTAAAAGCCATTTCGGATTTCTCAAGTGAGTTTTTAGGCACAGAAGGCAGCAAATTGTTTTGGAAGAGCCCGAGAACCATTTTTGCATCCATCTTCTCAGAGGAATTACACGTCAAGTACAGAAGGTCAAAGGAATCAACGATAAAATGTATATTCAACAGCTTTTAAAGGTAAAGGAGCATGAGCTGGGACATGGGCACTACCCTAAAATCCAGCCTGGTTCTTTTGAGTATGGCAGTGCTCAGCTATAACAGAGTATTAAGGAACTCAAGAGAGATTTAAGCTCTGCATCTACCTAAACACTGGTAATAATACTGGCATTAAGTTAAAAAAAAGTCAGCTTCACCTAATTTTTCTCCTGGTGGATTTTCCACTTGATCTAGCCAAGAACAGACACTAATTTTTAAGAAAGGCCTGAAGTTTTAATTAACCTGAGCTCTCAACCCTCAGAGGGTTTGTTTTGTTCCCTGCAGGCTCCATTTCACTGCCTCACTTGGAAAACACCCAAATCCCCAACTTTGGGTGCAAAAGGAAACTCAATTAATAATGGAGCCTCCACCTCCATCCTGACCTTCACACTCTGCACAGAAAACATGGATTCCTGGTGCCTCCATAGGTTAAATAACCTTCCAGTCAGTTAACTCTGGCAGGGAGAGAACAACTGGAGGATTCAGGAGAGACCTGGAAGAACTTTGTACAAGTGTTATCAGCTCTCCAATCTCCAGTGCATTCCAGAGAAAAAGGGTTTAAACAGCACCCTACTCACACATGAACCAAAGCAAGTTTGTGGGCACATCTCATAGGCCGATTCCAGCATAATCACCTACTCACCAAAATAATTCTCTTTTTTTTTTTCATATAAAATGAGGGCAATTACATTGCTATAACAACATTTTCTAGGTAAACACGCACCTAAATTTCACACATCCGTGCTGAGGTTAACCTGCAAAGTTTGGGGCTTGTTTTGAATGACAAGAGCAATGAAAAATCCCTTCCTTCTGAGCAAATTATTGCATTTCAGAGACAAGAACAACAGCAGGGCTGCAGCCAGCCAGCAGAACCCAAAGCTGTCTCCCACCCAATTAAAAGTGTAAGCCATCCTGATGAAATAAAGCTACATGCTTGCTGGGATTTTAAGCTTTTCCTTTGGTTCACAGCTGAGAGAGTCTCTCAGGCTTGCTGGTTTTGTCCCGAGGAGATTTACCCCTGGCAACCACAGGGACATATTTGTGCCAGCCCAGGAAGCAACTGGAGGGCTGGGGGTGTCCCCAGACCCCATTATTGGACTGCTGAGGTTTGCTGCTGACAAGAGGACCCAGAGATTATCTTGCATGCCTTGCTTAGAAAAACTCCTTTATCAATTCCCAGGGAAGCCATGGTTGCCTCATCCTTGGAAGTGTCCAAGGCCAGGCTGGACAGGGCTTGGAGCACCCTGGTCAAGTGGAAGGTGTCCCTGCCCATGGCAGGGGTGGGGATAGATGGTCTTTAGGGTCCCAGCTCAAATAAATCACTCTATGATTAAGCCAAATAATTTGAATTGGCACAGACAGATCTTCAAATCACGTAAATGGGATTTCGAGAAGAGCCCCCCAATGCCAGACCTTCCAAGGGAACCTTAAGAGCCAGGGAAATGTTGGGTGATGCTTCTTGGCTCTCCAGCAGTCCCTGGGATCTGCCCTCAGATATGGATTTTCTGGAGCAATGACCACCTGCTCCAATGATGTCAATCCATTACTTAAGCTCAAGAGCACAGATTAAACCACAATCTCCTCTTGGAAAGGAAAAAATAAAATCCAAACCAGAGGTAGAAAGTGCAGAGCAGGTGAGTCACCAAGAGCAGAGCTCTCCCAGATCCCTGCACCACTGGCTGACCATAACTTCAGCTGCATCTTCCCAACCCTACTCCAGCCTTTTGTCATGAAGAGCCAGATGGAAACTTCAGTGATAATTCATAACAGAACTCCAAGAACTGATCTGCTGCTGCAAAAAAATCCCTCCAAAACAAAACAAAACAAAACTAAACAACAAAAAAAAAAAAATCAAACAAAAAAAAACAACACCCAGGCACTTTTGAATTAATTCCAGTATTGTATTTTGCAGCCAGATTTCTAGGAAATGTTGTGAATAATCCAAGTAATTCAGTGGAGTGTTGTTGGGACTTTTTGTTTTGTTTTTATAGAACACAGGAGCACGTGGCATTTCAGTTTTGCAGCAGAACCCTCAGAAATCAGGGGTGCTCCTGTTCCTTTTATTATTTTATTACAGAACTCCTGATAATTCCAGAAATAAAAATGTGCAAGAGACCTGTGAGCCACCCCCTCGTGATCTCCCACAGGTAGCAGCAGTTCATCTCCTGCTGGCAAACTGGGCATCTCATGGGGAAAAACCCACTGTGAAAGGATTTGCTTCACAAAAACATTTAAATTAATCTCCTACTTAAGCAAACAATTCCAAGATAGATAAAGTCAAATATAA
>WEKY01057643.1:61570-78830 GCA_013390045.1 Picathartes gymnocephalus | reverse complement strand
AAAAAAAAAAAAAAAAAAAAGAAAGAAAGAAGAAACACCCCCCGCCAGCACACATACCAAGCTGAACTGCAAACTGAAAACCAAAAACAAGCAGATAAAATATATCCAAACATCCCAAGCCAGACTAGGGCCTTGGGGCCCTTCAACACAACTGGGATTTATTGTGCCAGCAAAACCAATTAATAAGTCAGAGGAGACCAAGCAGTGAGGGATTTGCTCTGGAAGACCAGAAAAAAAAAAAAAAATTTATGCTGCAGGATCTGTTGAGCCAACTTTAAAACAATGCAACAACTCAGATATCCCCAGCACTGCACTGGGATTCCTTCCCTTGGATTTTGCAAGAGGAACCAGAAAACTGCTGGGTTTGTGTCTTATCAGGGAAAGTTCTTGGCTCAGTTAAAAACCTCATTGCAATTTAGGCAGAATTTAATCACTTGTAGGTAATTCCAGGGCCTTTAGAGCTCATCCACCTCCACGAGGAGGGTGCAGGATGCTCACAAGAGACAATGGGGGGCTTGATGAGTTAATTCTGAGCCCTGATTGCTGAGCTGCATTTCATCAGAACTCCAATTATCCCCACGTTGGGATTGGGGCTACACAATCATCTCATTACTCACTTAAATTCGCCAGAAAGAAAACTCATTTGTCAAAACAACCTCACGGAAGATTTAAGTGACTAACACGCAGGGAGAGGGTCCCCCATTATCACCAGGCTCTGCCAGGTTTGTCTGTGCAAGAGACTTGTTCCAGAGATTCAAAAAAATTAGTAAAAACATGGATTTTCATCAACAAGGTGGCAGACGACAACTATTAAAACTGACTAGACGTATGGGTTGAAAACAAAGCATGGCCATAAGCTGCCATCAAATCTGCTGCCACCACCCTCAATCAGAAACGTCCAACTGGGCAGGCACGAATTTCTTTCCTTATTTTTCCTCTTAATATTGCCTGTACAGAACAAACTACTCACCGGATTTTTTCCCAGCTACATTTTAAGTATTTACCTCATGCAAGACACTAAAAGCCACAAAAGTGGCTTTCAAGTTCTTCCAGAAACAGGGGAAAACTTGAGCTCAAAGCTGAAGACATGGCCTTCTTGATAAACTTTCCAGATTTTTAACTAATTAGGTTGGGAGATGGTTGGGACCATAAAAACATTCTGAACTTCCCAAACAGTCACATATTAATTCACTAGAAAATCCTTCCAGGGCTTTCCCCAGCTCCTCAGTAATTAACAGAGCCACAAATTACTAAACACTTGAAGTTTTTATGGATGTAAACATCCAGGAGGTTCTTCCAAGGCTCTGCTTTGGTGCTGCAGCCAAGATCACCCTCGCTACAACCCTTTCAACTAAAAATGAGGTTTCAACTTTTAAATTTTAATATTGCTGAGAACACAAGAAGGGTAAAGAAAAGTTAGCTGGCAAAAGAGACATCCAGGCTCCAAACAGAGCCTCAGATATGCTCAGAAACAAAAACATCCTAATTACTAAGAATACAGAAAACCATATGTATATGCAAGATCCCAGGAGGAGATAAGAAAAAAGCTCCGCTCTACACAGAGCAAGAGTATCAAAAGATGTTGTTCCACTGAGAAAAGGGGGAAAAGTGTCCAAAAAATAGAATTAAAGAGGTTTACTTTTTTCTTTGCTCTCTCCCAACACAGCATTAGGGGATAGGGGATTTTTATTAACTCAGAGGTGGGGCAAGAGCATCTCTTGCCTGGCAGATCCCCACAAGCAGTGCCAAGAAGCAGCTCGGTGATTTCGTAGCTCTGTTTCAAAACAAGCTGTTTTGAAACCCTGTGAAAAGGTAACATCTTTTTCTGTGGTTTCCTCCAGCCCCGATGACGTTTTGGGGTGAAGGCTTTGAGAATGTAAGAGCACGAAACTCCTGCAGAGAGATCACCAAAGCAGCACCTCGCAGCGGGGTGGGAACACCCTCCGAGATGTGCTGTCCATACGCACCGAGGCCTCGCTTCAGTCAACCAGCAGAAGGTGACTCATCCCTCCACAGCAGCTGAACTCTCCCAAAAGGTCATTTTGTAACGAGGAGTAAGAGCGACAGCAGCTCTGAGAGTGAAATAACCAAGAAATTCACCGTATTTCCAATCACAAATAACACAGCGCTCAGCGCTGAGTGCGGGCCAAGGAGGAACTCGCAACATCCACTCCTTCCCCAAACCACACAGAAGCACAACAGGAAAGCACCAAACAGCTTCTCAAAGCCTTCAGAGGCAGCTCCAAGGTGCTGTCTCCTTAAGACAAAGGAGGAAGATGAGTAATAGCACAAATACAGGGCAGAAATGCCCATTGCCATGGCATCAAGTTGACAAAAAAGAAGCCTCTCTCAGAGATTTGCACAGAGGATGCCACAACTACAAAAAAAAAAACCAAACATTCAGAGATCTGCTTTTGGGGTTTTTCTTGTTGTTTGTGGGGATAGTTTGAGAAGGCAAGACTGAGTCCTGCAAGGGGACGTGCAGAGCCACATAAAATGCTAGGACAGACAGCTGGGCTTGTGTTCCCTGTGGCAGAAGGGTTTGGGATGAAGTAGGGGTCTGTCCTGCCTCCAAAAGCAGCACTGTTTCTCCCCAAGCCCTTACACTGCTCTCAGTCAGATGCTGGGGGCTCAGTCACCTCCCCAGCTCCCAACCTGGGTCACCCTCTCACATCTGCAGTCCTCAGGAAAGCACCAACCACATCCCAAGAGCCCACAAGGGAGGTGGGAAGGAAGGAAGGAGCAGGGCTGCCCCAGATCTCATGCCCACACACCCTCAGTAAACCTCCCTGAGGTCAGGCATTATTTTTTACCCTTCTGCAACTCAACCCAGCCTCCAGAGAACATCTCTGACTAGAGATGAGAGGACTGGCTCCCAGTTTCATCCTTTGTCTCCCCAAAATTGATTCTTTGTACAGGAAGATGAGAGCCAGTGCCAAAGGAAGTGCTGTCACCAGCAGTGCTGGATCAGTTGACACCTGGGGGACATTCAGCTTCCCTTTCCAGGTGTCAACCCAAGGCTTGGTCCCTTGGATCCAGAAAAATGAGTCTTGTGACAGGTACAGGCATCTAAAGGCCTAAATAACCAGAGAATTTTAGTCTTTTCCCCTGACCATTTGGAAGTCCTGAATATTTCCAGCACTTTCAGCAGGAAGCCACAAGCCCTCAGGGACTACTTCCTGAAGAGGCTGGAACTCTCAGAAGACCTCTCTCTTATACCCTACAAACATGCTGTTTTGGGGGAAAACACAGGGCAGGGGGTTGGAACTAAATTACCTTTAAGATCTTCTCCAACCAAAATTATTCCATGATTCTATTTCTCCAAAATCAGCAGAGAAGTTGGGATTTCACTGGACCTCAACTGTCCCTTTGTCAGTACAATATCTCCAAGACCTCAGTCATCTTTGAGGTAGATAATCCAAGTTTTCAAATGCCACCATTTCATCTTGCTTCAAAGGAAAAAAAAAAAAAAAATCTTTGCATTCAAACAGGTGTCTGCCAGAGCCATCCAACATTTGCCTGATGCTCTTTGGCAGGATGTCTCCAAAGGGATCCAACTCCCACGCATGATCCCCACTCCAAAAAAAGACAAGCAAATACACCTGCCAGGCTTTATGACAGGAAAACATCACGAAAGGACTTGAAAAACAAGGAGCCACCCAGAACAGTCACTGATGACGATGTGGAGTTGATTATTTACTGCCTATCTCAAACATCTACAGGATTTAAAAATATGGAGCCTGCTCCCAGTGCAAGATTACACAACCACCACCCCAGACTGTTTCCACCTCACACTTCAGCTAAATGGATTCTGTATCACCCATGTCAGGTTTGCAGTGCAGCTCTCCCTCCAATGAGGTGTGTGCGCAAAAAAGTCAAATAATACTTGCCACTCTCTTCAAAGAAGTATCCATTTCTTGACATCCCTGCCGGTGGAGACTCTGGAGAAGACAGAAAAAATGAAACATGAGAATCATCAAGATGTTGAATGTCTTCACTTTACAGCAGAAAACCACTCCCAAAATACTGCAGCCATCAGATTTTCCTGAATGTGGCAAATGTAACCTTTTGCTTATTGATGTTATAGTATTTACCAGAATTTTCCTTAACAGCCACAGGTAGTAGTTGAAAAAAGTTAAGTCTCAGACATCCTGGGCCGGGACCACAAAAGAGGAAGACTAAAGATCAGGATGAGTCTGATCATCTCAGGGATTTGCCAAACCTGAACAAGTATGTCAGCAATAATACAAACTAAACATCTAAAAAGTTTTTATAAAAATACAAGCCATAATGAAGTACAGCTTGTACCTTGTGCTCAGACAAAAAGAACCAGTTTAATTTAGAAAAAACAACTCAATTTCGATGAAAATGGGAATTCACTTCCCATCCTGCTGCTCCTAATCATTAGGATATCCCCCAAACAGTGCTTGGCACTTGAAGATAAGCCCCAGAACCCTCCAGCCTTCCTTGGCCCACTTCCTGAGCTGGGGTCCTGCAGCCAACACCATCTGCACCAACAGGGTCTGGTGAGGAAGCCACAAACGGGAAATGACGCTGAGCAAGAGCAAATCCACCAAAACAGCAGAAGCAGGGAAGTATCCCCATCATCTATCAGGGAACAGGGGTTTGGTAGAGAGTCAGTTCTGCAATTCACTGCTGGCAAAGCGGGTACTGAACATTTCTTGGCGTGATAAAAAAGCAAAGGAGCACCTGCTCTCAAGGTGTGATCAAAGCCTGGTGCCCAAACGCAGCCTGGCTGTTCTGAAGACTGACAAAAGGTGACAGCTCAGCCTGCGTGGGAACAGCAGCAGCTCCCCTGGACAGGTGCATGGCCCATTTTACAGTGAGTAACAGAGCTCTTGATTTCAAGCCCTGAGCAAGAGTCACCCAAGCAGCGCCTTGGAAACCTGGGGGCTCTATGCTGCCTCTTCACACACTTCTTCCCAGCCAAAATGCAATCAGAAAGAGGAATAGGTTTGCTCTGTCTTTCCCCACTTCATTAGGCTAATCAAACATTACCTACGCAAGCCTAGGATGAATTTGGGCCAACAAGGAAAGAGGTTTCGCCTGCCTTATTGTTCTACAGATTAGGCTTCCTGCTTTTCCTTTGAGGTATGACACTGTTTCCCAAAGACCCTTTCTCTGCCCCATAACTTTTGGCTCCCAGGTTGCAGGCTCTTTATTCCCTTGTACAGTGTGCCACGTTTTCAGGCCTCACAATTCCTGCTGGTCCCCCGGGAGCCTCTGTGCACACGACGGATGCAAAGTCACACCACTGACGGCAGCACCTCCCAGCCCTGTCACTTGTCACCTCTCAGACCTTCCAGGGCAGACAGGTTCCTGAAGGGATACCCTGATTGGGGGGTATGAGCCAGCAGATAAACCAGAGGGCAATTCAAGTGTCTGGTCCAAGGGAGAAACACAATGTTCCAAAGTTCATCCCAGAACAATGGGCTGGAGGAACAAACGGCACCGAACTGTGGCCAAGGGGCACCCATTACACAAGTCAATTGTTTCCCTCCACCTGGAAGGGAAGGAGAAGATCCATCCAGACTGATTACCATATTAAAGATCAAAGGAAAGTTTTTGAAGAGGCTCTTACTGTGCAATGATTGCATTTACGTATTTCAGGGAAGCAAACAAAATACGCCTGGGCGGGCAGATTACCCAAGGAACCCACATTCCCACCAGGATGGTTTACTCATTTCTCACTCCTGTTATGGCTTCTGAGGGAGCCTGAAGCAACACGTTCATCCTTCACTGGGCAAAATGAGAAACTCTGCTTTTCCTTCAACTGAACACAGCTATTTCTGTGGGTTGATGCTGTCTAGTGATCGGGAATTGGTTGGTTTCTTCCTCAGAAACTCCTTCCAACTGCAGCATTGCCTGGGTTGGCATCACACCTTTACGGGAGACTGGTTTGGTCCCTGCTTGGACTAGGCATGAAAAGGGCAAGGCTGGGGTGTTACAGCAGGCAGTGCCATTTCATTAGGTGCCACTGATCCCTCTGAGTCACTAATGAGCCACAGTACCCCCGGCAGCATGCTCGGTTAATTATGGTGGAGGTGCTGGTTTTTTCAGATGAGTCATAAAACAGAGGTCTTAACCTTGTAATTAAAGATGCAATGGCACGTTTGGGGGGAGGGAAAAAAAAAAGAAAAAAAGTCAGGTGTTCACCCTACTATGTCCTGGCAAAAATCCAGCCCTGGTGATTTGTCTTCTCCCAACGTAATGCTGTCCCACAGCACCAACCCAATTCAGACTTCCAAACAGCCTTGTTGGCGCCTCTGGAAAAGCTGTTACATCCCCCACGGAAGGGGCACATTAACATCAGGAACCTGCGTGTGGTGTGCCCAGGAGGTAAAAGGTGATGGGTGTTTATACAAGCCCAGACACAGGCAGCGAGCCATGGGAGCAGCTGAAAGGTCAGGGATTAGCACAAGTGGAGGTAGGAAGGGTAAATTGGGGGCTACAGCATCAGCACCTCTGATGTACTACAGAATTCAACATTCACCTGACTTTTTCATACAATAATTTGGGTTGGAAGGGATTTCTAAAGGTCTGCTCCACCTTCCCTGCCATGGGCAGGGATATCTGTAACCAGATCAGGCTGCTCAGTGCCCCATCCAGCCTAATCTTTAATATTTTCTGGGATGGGACATCTACCAGATCTCTGGGCAACCTGGTCCAGTATTTCACCACCATCATTGCCAAAAAATTCTTCCTTATGTCTAATCTAAACCTCTTTTCATTTAAAACCATCACCCCTTGTCTTATCCCAACAAGCTCTTCTAAAAAGTCTGTCCCCACCTTTCTTAAAGGCCCCCTTAAAGCACTAAAACGTCACAGTGAATTCACCCTGGAACCTTCTCTTCTCCAGGCTGAACAACCCCAAGTTTCGAACTGAGCAGAACAAACCAGACAGATCTCACAGGGGTCTTAATTTAATTAAAAAATTAATCTTTTTCCTCCTTACGCCCCAGCCCCCGTACTCCCCCAATGAGGAGCAAGCATTCCTTATGCTGAGGGATGCTACCTAAGGACAAGGCCAGCTGGCTCGTGCTGAAGTGCAGGCTCAGGAGCAGCCAGCAAGACAAACACATCAGCAGGCTCCACCTGCTCCCCTCTCCCGGCGCTTACGGGATTTCACATCCAAGGTCTCGGCTCCTTGGCCGGGTTTTGTTGCGGACGGGAGCGATGGGTTGGGGTTGTGCAGAGCTGACAGCAAGGCTGAGCCCTCTCTGCTCCAGCAGCCACTGCCTGACGCACACACCAACCTTGCATTTACTCTCCCCACCTCACCTCCACTCCTGAAATTAAAAAGAGTTCAACCAAGGGCCAGTTATGAAATGTGATCGATGCAATTGTTGGGCTTAGGGAAGCCTGGGCTGGAGTACAAATTGGAGTCTCCAAATTCATTAGGTATCAACGCGATCATGCTCCAGGGTTTGCCTGAAGTTGCTGAAGTGTTTTCCACTAAGGACAAACCTTCCTCCAGCCTGCAAAGTGCAGGGGCTCAGGGCTTCCCCCTCTCCACACCCTCAGATCCACCAAACCCATGCTGCCTGTTTTTTCAATCATGTTCTCTTTCAAAGACTTAAGCAATTAAAGAAAAAAGCCAAACAAAGAAATTTTAGCAAGACAAAGGCTTCTAGAGACAAAGCTGGAAAGCACTACCCTGAGGAGCAAAGATGCACAGCACAACAACTCATTTCTGTGCCTCTGGTCTCTCTCAAGAGACGTCCTGTGCTCACTCTCCAGACATTCTCACCCATCACCTGAAAGGACAAACCAGACTCTCCAATTGCTCTCCCTATCCTAAGGCAGAACGAGGTGCCACCTTCCACTGTCTGCCCAATAGCACGTGGTACAGCTCTTTTGACAATTTAAGCACTCTCTTCTTTTCTAAACGTTAATTTACTCCAGAAAATAACTTCCTACCACCACCCCAACCTTATTCCCTGCAGGGATGTCTGTTAGATGAGACTAAATTGGAGAGGCACGCGGTGTTACCACTTCTCTCCTTTCTCAAAAGGAAAATTTCTGAGCTTTCTGAGCACTGAATTCAGAGGTGAAGAGCTGAAGTGCTGCAAAAGAGAAAACAAAGCTGCTTTTTCTAGACTCAAGGATACAGCTGAAGATTTCATAGCTAAGCCACTACCCTTTGAGCTGATACAACAGCAGCAATCCCAAGAGCCACCAAGGCAGAGGAGTATCAGAGAATCACAGAATGGTTTGAGCTGGGAGCTGAGAGACCATCCAGTCCAACCCTCTGCCATGGGAAGGGACACCTTCCACCAGACCTAGATATGACATTTATTTTTTAACTGGTAGCAGACTCAAGTCTGCTGTTGTTGTTTAAAGTGCTTGATTTTAGGACTGGGATGGAACAGCTGATCCACCATGGGAAGCACCAGACAAGAAGTGGGTATATTTCCTGATTTCTTACATTCTTACCATTTTTACATTTACATTTAACAACAAATCCCTGCCATGCCATCCTCCATTATTAAATTCCTGTGGGCACCACGTCTCCGATCTAATAACCCATTTTGACTCTCTTGTTTTAAAGTTAGCAATAAGTTCTCTTAAGCCTTGCAATACTGGAGGATTATGAATAAAAATACATTCTCGGGATATTTGGGTAACTCAATTACAATGTTCTGGTGCTGGCATCTTCCAAGTAAACAGCCCTCTGCAGCACAAGCCTTATATCAAAGTGAAACACAACTTTGCAAAAGCTTTCTACAAGTACTGCCACAGCCTTTGGCTTTTCTGATTCTCTCTGGTAGATCTCTAACAATTCCAGCCTTGATATTTAATTGGAATTTACTTTGAGACAACCCCAGTTTGAAAGAAGTACTGGGGAAGCATTTTTTTATTTACAGACCCTTTAATATTGGCAGCTCTTGGGTCATGTTTGAACACAGGCAGCTCGTACATCTGGAAAATTTAGTTACCCCAAAAATATGGATCAGAAAAAAAAAATTATTTCTTTTTGATAAATATACTGGTATCTTTAGCAGTATATTTATCAAGAATACTGATAAAGATACCTTCATTATCTTTTCCTCAGGGTGTGCTACAATATCCCAGTTTCATAGAATGGTTTGGGCCAGAAGGGACCTTGAAGACCATCAAGTTCCAACCCCATATTCCAACACCTTCCACCAGACCAGCTTGCTCCAAGCCCATCCAACCTTGCTTTTAACACGTCCAGGGATGGGGCAGCCACAGCTTCTTCAACAACCGCAATTTCCACCATCTGTTGCTGGAGCTCTGAGGACATTTCTCAAGACTCATCAGCACATGCAGTGTCCTGCCTCAAAGCTGATAAAGCAAAACACGGCAGACTCTGAGTGAGAAGTCACCACAAAAATCACTTGTTTGTGCTGAAAAAGCCTTTAGACTTTCCCCATTTCCTCCCAGGAAGAATTAGCAATTATTGCAATAATCTGAACTTTCCAGTCAGATAACTGGGCAGAAATGGGATGGGTAACTGGAAAGAAATCCACTTCCCAGAAGGCATGCAGGGCTTTAGCTTTGCAGCAAGGTTTTGGCCACTTCCAGCTGACTCCAGGAGCTTATCAGTCAATATCCACCACCACAAAATGTAAAATGGGGAATGTTACAATTAAGTTGCCCCACCTCAAACATATCCATGGACAATTCCAGCTTGGACAAATTTATGGTCTCATCTAAGGCTTCAACCTTGTGGAAGATGATGCAGCTTCTCCTTTCTAAGGCTCCACCAGACCTGGTGTTAAATATTAAACTCAGATCTCTTCTTACTCTTTGCTCTCTCCACCCCAACATGAATTAACATCCCAGGGCAAGGGATTCCTGCCCAAGGGATCTGGAAGCTGCATTCAGGTTCCTGCAAGGGGAGAGTCACAATTTACATGCTTTAAATACCCAATAACCAAATGATGCTGCTCCCCCTTCTCCACCCAAAGTCAGCAGAAACACAGACTTAAGAGAAAAATCACTCACACAGGAAATAATAGCTCAGGGGAAAGCTATAGGAGAGGAGGATTTTTTTAATTATGTGGAGCATTGACTGAAAGTAGCCTGAAATTGAGTTTAAAAATCTCAGTGAGCAGCAAGAGCTCAACTGGAGGAGGACGAGGAAGCCTCAAACTCCTTTGATAACACAACTGCATCACAGCAGAATAGGACAGGAGCTTGACAGGCAGCAAATCTGATCACAGACGAGATGATCAGCTCCAAATATGTCAATATTACAGCTTTTCTCCCACAGAGCCTCTCTTGCACTCCTGAAACAAGAGGTTCTGGGAGTTTCCAGGAAGAACCCTGCAGCACAGGCTCTTGGTAGAGACATTCCCTGCAAATCATTTAAAACCACCCAAGTCAGCAAGAATGAACGGACAGCAGCAAGCACAAAGCTATTCTGCTTCAAGTTGCCACTTCTCATTTCTATCTACACCTTCAGCAACCGATTCCTTCCCACAGCTCCTCGTAATTCAGCTGGAAAAGCCTGGTGCAAGCACAGCTCCTGCTGGCACAGAGATTGGAATGTGCCACGGTGCTGCTCTTCTGGGCAATCACAACTGACAGACAGGACAAGAGCTGGAGATTTGACTTGTTTTTCTTCATGCTTAGAGAGGTGTGACCAAAAAAAAAAAAGGAAAAAAAAAATAACCACAGAAGTCAGGGTTTCCAGAGTGATCACTGTAATTCAAGGAAGTGTAAGATGAGTACGGGATGCTTGTTAATACTTGGGCAGGGAAGTGCCTGGTAAATGGTGTCTGATGCTGCCTGTGGCAAGCCCAAACACAGAGCTCTCCCCAAAAAGCATCAATAAAGGCAAAGGAAAACATCAAAAACAAAATCCAAGTGGGGCAAAAATAACTTTTGTAAGTCATCAAATGGCAAATATCAGCAGTGGCAGTCCCAGAGAGCTTTTTCTTGAAGGGCTGAGTCAAGATCAACTAAAGGACTTTTCTTGGGCACAGCTCTGCAGCCTCACTCTCCTCTGGGAGTGCAGACACGCGTCCATCCACAGCAGAGCCTGAGGGGGATAATCCTCCCTTCCCAAGGCACAGCAGAGCCCTGTCCCTCCCCAGCTCATCCCTTCTGCAGCTCGGTGCTAGGGCTGCAGGGAAGGGCTCTGCAAGGACAGACGCAGCTCCACAGGCACCAGCTGTGGTCCTGCTCTTCCCCCTGGTTCCACCCATCACTGATGTCAAAGTATCTTCCCAAAACTGTTCCCTACAGCAGCAGGAGAAGAGCAAAGAGTGGGCAATGCCCCGCAGTGCCAGCTCAGGGCACACTGCAGCTGCTACCCTCCCCTCTGCCTGCATCTGCTGCCCCCCATCTTCCCCAGCTCATCCTCCTCCTCCTCCTCTTCCTCGTGAGCCTGCGAGGAAAAACACAGCCCCTGAAGGAAAAAAAGCACAGCACACCTGGAGATTTAACACAGGCAGCAGAAGGGTGCACCAGCACGGGCTGGCATTGCTGGGCAATAAAACAGGGATATTTACTGCAGACTTTTACCTAAATGGGTTGATTAAAACATCGTCTGCATGCAAATACCTACAAGAAATCAACTTAGGAGGTCCTGAAAACAGTTCAGGAGATAGCCATGGCCCAGAAAGATTTACATCTACTCCAAAGCTCTTCACCTCAGCAAACTTTTAGAAGATGAAGTGTTGCCCAGAGCACACACCGAAGAGGAAGGTGCTTTTAAGTAGCCCAATTTGATGGCAAATTATTGCTCCAGCCCAGAGACTCAGACCTGCAGGGACACAGGCTTTGCCCTCCTGATGTATAAACACATCCTCTAACAAACCTTACCGAGAGAATGTTTTTGTTAAATAATTCTTTTAAACTGCCTTTATGTTTAACATGCTCCTCTTGCCACAGGATTGCATTGATGTGTTGCTTATTCCCTTATCCCTCTACCAGAAGTATCCCCAAAGAATTTTCACCACTTCTTTGCTTCCCAGAAGGGTTTCATTCCCCCAGATCCCCATTTTTAGGACTCGGGTCTGGATTATCCAAACTAAATGTCACACCCCTTGGAAAGGTCTTATTTCTGTGATTTTTGGAGAACACAAACCAGTCCTCTCTCATTTCCAGGGCTATCCCAAGTCACGTGGATATAAAGTTTTGCTCCATGGAACTATCTGAACAGTGTCCTCCATCACTCTGGGATGATATCCCAGTCCTGGTCCAGGCAGGAATCACGACTTTATGGCTTTGAGGCACTCAAGGCTCGAATCATGGATTGTATTCCAGGAGCTGGATATTCTTCTGAGGATGGAAATGGTGTGAGGAGGTCCTAAGTTACGCCACGGGTCACCGTGGTAAATGAAACCTCAGAACTAATTTTCACAGTGGCTGCCTGGGAAAATAAAGCATCATATTGAAGGGATAAAGCAGGAAGCATCCTCCTGCCTGCTCCCTGCCAGGCAAACACACACCCACACACAGGCTCAGGGATCAGACGTGGCTGTTTTCAAAGCCTTTTCCTCACTGCATTGAACAATTCCCTTCCTCAGCTTCCTCCAGATCACCCATTGCAATAAAACCAGCTAAGAAAGAGTCACTGGGTGCAGCAGTGACAGCTCCCAGGGACCTCCCCCCATCCCAAACAAAAAAAAAAAAAAAAAAGGCTGTTTGGATTTAGCAGGAGCACCACGTTATCCGGGTTGACTCATCACAACTGAGCCCACCCAAGCAATTAATATCCGAGGCTGCCTCCCAGAGGTGAGCTGCAAGAGGAAGCCACCCTGAACATCCAGAGCTGCTTTCCCAACAGGATATCCACTCCTCGCCCACTGGCTTTCTTGGGCAGCATTTTGCAGGTGAGCAGGACAATTTGTGCAGCAAGGGAACAGCAACACTTTGGGATTTGGCTCTTGGACTATTTGGGCTATTTTCCTTTTTTTCTACAGGTTTTCTTTTGTTGGACCCTCTAAAAAAGTGATTTAAGACCTGCAAAGATTTCTTGCTTAAGCGCTACACGGAGAGGAGAGACAGCAAATACCTCCAGAGACCCCACAAGCTGGCAAAGGCCCAAGATCAGGCCAGTTGAGGCTCATCAGTAGACTTTTCCTGAAACATTTAAATAATTTACAAAGCATTAACTCTTACTGACAGGCTCTCAGGCAGCTCTTTCCCTTGCAGGGCCCTATCAGAAGCCTCATCACTCTTAATCCAAAAGAAAAAAGAGATCCTGCAACAGCCCCAAACCTTGGTCAGGGTTGAAGATGGATTTTAAAAAGATGCCTGAGATATTTTTCTCTGCTGAAATGCCTTCTTTGTACAGGCAGGTCTTCCAGAGGCCACCACACCTGCCATTTATCTGCAGTGGCACCGTGTAAACCGTGCAAAAATGGTTAAAAGACAGTCTGACAACATTTCAGTGACTTGGGGCTATTCAGAGGGTGGGAGCTGCTCCCTGCAGGGATTTGAATGTGTAAATATTGTAAAAATTAAGCTGCAGGGAGGAGTAAACTGGTGGGAAAAAGCCTTTCTTGGGGGTTAAGTAGAAGAGATGCTGCAGCACCACCAAGTCTCACACTGAAACATCCCTCCCTCTTCCAGGGTACCAGGGTCATGTTTTGGAACAAAGTGAATTTCTAGAAAGTTTTCTTCCCCCTATCTTATCACACCAAAAATGAAAACAGCTGCTGAAAAGGCAGCAGTGGCTGAGCCAAGCTTTTACTGCAAAGTTGTTGCTGCACCCCTTCCCACCACCGCCCCCCAAAAAGCACTGAATGGAACAGATCTAATCCCCAGAAAACCAGAAGTTAGGCCAAACCCAAAGTCTGTACTGGAAACAGAAGCAGAGCACTGAACTCAGCCACCTGATCACCAAACACATCCTCAGTTGTGCTCCTAATCAAGACTCAGAAAGAAAAACCTCCCTGTGCCACAAAAAGCGAAAGCAAAAAAGGATACCCATATGGCCACAGAGCTGCAGCCTCATCCATCCCCCAGAAACAGGGTCTGCAATTCCCACCAGGGCCATCAGGATAACACAAATCACCCCATGCAGCTTCCCATAAAACAACATCAGTGACAACAGCAACATCACAGCTGGGGGGAGAGGCAGCAGCACCAGATCCCATTTTGCTGTCCATCATCAATCCAAAATTAAAATGCCCCAGTCCAGTGATGAAATAATTGCAGACTGACACTCTGTGAGATAATGTTATTCATTAGGATGTTGTTTATGGTTCATCTACAAGGCTTCCATGGCTACAGCACCAGGGATGATGTTTGGGAGCATTTTAGACACACTACATACATGATTTTTTCTCCACTCAGCACTGCACTTCCCCCAAGTGAAACAGCTCTATGTGAAGCTCACTGACAGGCTGGGAGGATGTTTTGCCATTAATTAAGAGAAAAAGCAGAGCAGAGCAGCTCTTCAGTGCTCATCTCCCCATGCATACCTTGAAACTAAATTCAAGCCCCGACAGCCAGCACTCTGGTTAATTTAAATGGAATTCAAAAGGCATTCTCCATCCTTAAACACAGAGACATCCAGCACAGGCAATAGATATCACCACTAAGCAGAGCAAAGCCCATAGAAAATACATCAAGCACTGCCTCACTTTAGTGAATTAAATAATTCAAGAGCTGGCAGAGCTGCTTTTTTAGATTTCCTGACCAAATGCATCACTCAGCAACAGCATTGCTTCAGTTTGGGGGGGGTTTCTTAAGACCACAACTTACCTGTGCTACTTCTTCAAGAGAGAGATGCCTCTGCTCCCCTCAGGGCTGCTCCCCCCAAGCCACCAGCACTTGTCCCCAAAGGCCACTCGCTCAGGTGGCCGAGGCAGCTCCAGCTCCTGCTTTTTCACTGGCTCCAATATTAATCCATCCAGAGCATCTCTGTCCCTCACTTCCAATTGGCGAGCGGCAGATGGGTGGAGTGAGAAGGCGACCCATTAGCTCCCAGATGGGCACCTCCAGCCCAGCTCTGCCAACCCCGCAGCTGGGCAGCACCTCTGCACATGCCACCACCGCCCCAGCCAAGGATTTGGGCTGCCTCCTCCTCCAGCCACCCAGATCCCACCACCTCTCGGAGCTGTTTGCCTCTAAGAGCAAAAATAGAGTATTGTTAAAGTGACCCAGCGCTTGGGAGCCAGAGAGTTTCACTGGATGCTGGATGGAGAAAGCTCCTGTGCCTCCTTAAAAAAGAAAAAAAAAGCTCTGTGCCAGCCAGGCTCAACTGAAGTGAGAAGATGCTGTACCTTACAGAGAGAAGTACAGGGAAAGCCAGAGCACGAAAAAAAAAAAAGGAGGGGGGAAAAAAACCTGCTGCTGAAAGGGAGATAGAGCAAATTCCTTAAAGATACAGCTGCCCTGCCTGCCGGGTTCTGGTGTCTCATCCAGCTCAGCTGCACGGCGGCAGCAGTGCACGGGTTAATGCAGGCATGCAGTGGAATGAGGAACAGGGCAGCAAGTCTGTGCTCCAGCAGCAAGTTGCAGAATTTAGAGCTGAAAGATCTCATCTCATCCGAGGGGACTTAAATCCTAGCCCGTGTGCCCAGCGCTGGACCATGAGGTGCCTAAAAAGATTTGGAGGGAAGATGCTACATCCTCCTCCTGCTCCAGCCTACTCCACACTGCTTCACTTTCCTTACAATTCGAGATTTTCATCACAATAAGCCAAGTCTCCCCCAGCTGGATATTTGAAGCCCGGAGGAATGGTCTAAGCTGGCCAAAAAAAAGGGAAAAAAGAAAAAAAAAAAAAGGAAAAAAAAGGAAAAACAAACAAACAAACTCCCCCAAGCAACATCAATTCAGCTTTAGAGAAGGCAGAACCATAAAAGAATAAAACAGAAATAACTAGCGAATTACCCAAATGCTGGCAAGGCTGGGTCAACTCCCCTACTACAGTAACTCTGACAATTGCTGTGACTTCAGTAAAAACATTCCCAGTGATGATATTTACCAGGAGGCAGCAAACGTTTCCCAGAGCCAGGCAAGGGGAGGCAGCACCCGGCTGGGGAAGGGGCATCCCTTTAGCAGAGGCAGCCACAAGCCCCCATCCCCAGTCCCTGCCACGGGCTCGTTTCCTCTGCACAGAACCACAGGCAGTGCGTGTTTTTAAACACCTCCCACGCGTTTTCTCTGCCCAGACTGCTCAGCCAGTCTCCTCCATTTTTTTTTTTTCTTTTCTTCTTTCCATGCCACCTGACGAGCTTTTCCAGGTAAGGCACATCACAGACTGGCGATAAGATGCTAAGGAAGTAGAGCGTGGTTCAGAAAGTGTTGGAGGGTGGAAGAGACCCCCTGAGGTCTCCAGTCCCACTTCTTGCTGCACCTTTAAAGAGAAATCAGGACAGCACCTCATCGAGCCAGACATCTTCCCCAAAAAAAGTTTTATAGGATGTTGAGACTCCCATCCTTAGGATCAGCACTTACAGAGCTCAGCTCCTAAACCAGCAGCATTCACCAAGCTCCCCATATGACATTAAAGCAAGATTTGAAACAAGATGGAATTTTTAAGGTTATTTCTTGTACTGAGACAAACCTGCAGGAGAACATCTTCAAACCTTCCTCTATGCCCACACCTGATACCCTCACTAACAGTTTAGAGGATACCTGACAGCATCACAACCCTAAGGGTGAACTGAGCCCGCTGAGCCTCCAGCAGGTATTTCAGGTTTCACGCAGTGCCGGATTCATTTCAGCAAGTGAACAAGCTTAGGAAACAAAAGACCGGCTCAGATCAGTTTCTATTTTTATTTTTTTCCGCGCTGAGCTTGTTTATCAGCTCTCCCTGGGTGTAGCAGGGACCAGAGCTGCTTCTTGGTGGAGATGCCAGCACCCAAGCTGTGGGACCAGGAGAGGTCCCAGAGCATCACCACAACCACACCAACCCATCCTCCAAGTGCCACCTGCACTGCCTCCCTCTTTACCACCATCTCCAAAACCTCCTCAAACCCCACTGGGCTCCTCTGCTGCCCTGTCCCGAACCCTGGTCACGCACCATCCACTGGCCTGCTCCACCTCTGGGGCACCAAACGCTGCGGCCACGGGGCCAAATCCTGGGAAGAGCCGGCGCTGGCCCCGAACTGGCCGTAGGGCGAGCGGAGGAAGGTGAGCCGGGGGTAGCAGAAGGATGCCGGCTCCATCAGGACAGAGAAGAGAGGAGAGCCAGGTACGAAGCAAACCGCGTCTCCCTTCGCCTCCTGCAGCGCGTACTGTTGGGACATGCAGTCTCAGAGCCTTCTCCCAGAGAAGTTCCTCTTCCCCAAAGGATTTAGTGCAAAAA
>WEKY01057643.1:26354-57027 GCA_013390045.1 Picathartes gymnocephalus | reverse complement strand
CCCCCCGCCCACCACCCAATTAAAAAAAAAAAATTAAAAAAAAAAAAAAAAAAAAAGCTGGAGAAAGTCCCGAGTGAGGAGCGCGGCTGGAAGGGGAAGGGACAGGCGGTGTCACACGCGGCCGGGTCCTAAAGCCCGCCCGCGGCCCCGGCGGGGACAGCGACACGGCAAAGTCAGTTCTTGCCCCGCAGACCCCAACTGGGGGAGGCTATAGGGGAGCTTGTAGAATTTTTAATATAATATATTGTGTTGGAAGGGACCTCAAAGCTCATCGTGTTCCACCCCCAGCCATGGGCAGGGACACCTTCCACTATCCCAGGTTGCTCCAAGCCCTGTCCAATCTGGCCTTGGACACTTCCAGGGATCCTGGGGCAGCCACAGCTTCTCTGAGAAACCTGTGTCAGGGCCTCAGCACCCTGTCTTATAAAAAAACTCTTCCTAATACTAATTTCTATGCATATGGACGCTTATCCTTCAGGTTAAAACCATTGCCTGGTGTCCCATTGCAACAGGCCCTGGATTGAGGCTCTTCCCCTCAATGGAAAAATTAAATCTATATTCACTTTCCCAAGGATGCAGGCTGCTAGAAGGATTAGCAGGAGAGATGATGTTCAGAACTTCAGAGCAGGGGAAAAGCACAGCACTGACAAATCCCACTTCTCCCATTAGGTGTGTTCCTGGACATCATGGGGTCCCATCATCCACACTGGTTTTCTTTGCCACCTCAAAATTCCTCTAAAATAACCCGGCACAGGCACTTTTGAGTCCAAACCAACCAGCTGGGGTCAAAATAAATCCCTGGGGCACAGCACAGTGAGGAGTTTGAGGTTCTTTACCAAACCAAGCAGCAACAACAAAGTTTGAAAAGCAGGTGCAGAGAAAAACAACCTGTAGCTTTTGCTTTAGGCAAAAACAGGCACATTTAATTTTTATATGATAACAATTGGTTTGTATCTCCATTTTGTGATTTTTCTTTCCTCTAGAAGGGTCTGAGCTGATCCAGCTGCAGTAACTTGGGAATCATGGAATGGTTTGGGTTGGAAGGGTTCTTAAAGACCGTCCAGTCCCACCCCACCTGCCATGGGCAGGAACACCTTCCACTGTCCCAGGTTGCTCCAAGCCCCAATGTCCAACCTGGCCTTGGACACTGCCAGGAATGGGGCAGCCACAAAATTTGGATATTTGTAAATGAGGGGTGAAGAAGGTTTAAACAAATCTTACAGAACATCTTGGGCTTTTGATTCCTACAGATCTTGGTGTAGAAACAACAGATCTTGAGTGAACCTTCCCCGTCCTCTAAATCAACAAACCACATCCAGGGAAAAAAACCCCAAACCACCCAGGAAAGAATATGACATCATTTTAACTGAGGTGGGAAACTCCCTGCAAAAAGCTGAAGGTTAAAGCTATTACTCCAACATTATTCTCATACTAAATCCAAAACACAGCACTTTACCAGCACCCAAGGAAGAAAAAATCAACTCTATCCCAGCAAAACAAGAATACCACCGAAAAAGAGAAAAAAAAAAAAAAAGTGGGGGGATTTGGTTTTAATCCAGTTATGTTGGCTTGAAAGATGCATTTATTGTGGAAGCGAATCTTTGTTTGAATGACTTAAACTGTACATGTTGAATACAACATTTAATTCTGCGCACATGTGGAGCACGTGGCAGCTGCACCAGGTCAGTGGGAGCCCAGTGTCCCCAGTGGTCACCTTGCCAGCTTCTCCTGGAAGAGGACAATCAAGAAGGACCTCTGGAATACACTAGAACATGCAGGGACAACTTCACAGGAGTAGGAAGTCTCTTCCAGGAGTTTTGAGATCCCTACCACTCCTACATCCTATGGGCTCTCAGTAAATGGCAGAAAACTTGACCCCATATCAACTCCCTTCTTATACACCAAACCATATTTCCCCATTGTGATTAATTATCATTACAGCAGTGCCTGTCCCATGCTAGAAATCTTAGCCCCCCACCAGTAGCATTTTCTGGAGGGTATCAGCTTATCTGACACAATGCCAGGCACCAGAGGGGACATCAGATACTTCAGTGTCTGGCGCTCTCTGGTCTATCCCAGCGTCCCCAGACCTGGTCTTTGCAGCCATTCTCCACTGTCCCAGCCAAGCAGAGTCACCCAGGGGCAGCTGGTGCAAGGAGCAGCAGTTACACCCTTCCCCGAGCCCATCAGCTTCCGAGGAGCCTCATCCCAACATTCCACTCCAGCAGGTTCTTAACTTTATGCACAAAGCCAGCCTCCCTCCCAGGCAGAAGTTCATTTTCCTCTCTTATTGACTGACTGGTTGGCATTAAGCAGCTCTTTGTAGCCAGGCTGGTTTGTGGCTGGAAACCAGCGGGAAGTGGATTTTTTTTTCTTCACAACCAGATCATACGGGACCTGCTTGCCTGGTCCAGCAGGATCAGCTGAGAATCCCAGCAGAAGAAATTTGGGTTCCCTCCAAGCCAGGGACAGATGCCAGGTGTATTTGATTTTTAGCAGGATGCTTTTCCAAGACTCTGATTGATTTTTTTTTTTTTTTTGCTTTCTGGTGGCCTCACATTGGAGGCTGCAAGAGCCTGGACACAGAAAGTAACACTAGGTGGACCCAAGCATTGCAGAGAAACCCTTATCCCATCCTCATGAAGCAGCACTGGGATTCCCAAGCTGTGACACAGCCAAGACTTGAAACAAAAGCAAAGAAATTGCTTAGGGGATCCAAATGAAGAATTCAAGTACTATCATACCTGCAGCTTGTGTTGTTTTATTCTGTTTGAATCATGAACTCCCTTAAATCCCACCCTACCTCCTGCTGCTTTGACTGCAGCTCAAGGGAAACTTGAGTTCTCTTCCCAGCTCCTTGCTGCACCTCCTGTTCGTGCCATCACCTGCAGGACACTGCAGTCAAAGGCACAGCAGAGGGAGCAGCGACCTGCTGGGAACTCCCAGAGTAACTCCTGCCTTGCAGTCCTTGTCATTTGGGGCGGATTTGAAGTGTTTATCCCACCACCGTTTCCTTCAGTGCTCTGTGGCTTCACCCCTGGAGCTGAATCCCACAAGAGCAGCTCTGGGGATTCCATTTCAGGACGCATATTTCACACACAAACCCAGGCTGGTTAGAGGCACCAGGTTTGCTTTCAAGAATCAAAGAAATTAATTTGGAGGTCAAGGGAGCCAGTGACCTGCAATATGAGCAGGTTTTGAGACTTTGAGGTGAGTTTAGCAACTGCCACCTTCTTCTGGTGCCTTTTCAGCTCACAAAGGCACAAATAATTGTTAGACAGAACAGCATCAGCTCACCCAGATGAAAGGGAGCACATCAAGTCCTCCTTTAACAGTCAAATATTTTAGGGTTGCCCCCCCCCCCCCCCAAGAAACTCATTCAAATAAGAGAGAAAAGATCACAAAATTCACAAGACAACTCCAGGAAAAGGCAACAAGAGTCCCTTTAGCACAAGGGGGATTAGGGGAGGGGTTTAGGAGGCAGCTTCACAAGGAGCAGACCCAGAAATCTGAAGCTTTAAGGTAAAGGCAATATTCTGCTCCTTGCTCGTGCTCCCAACCAGGAGGTGAGAGTCATCTCCCGCAAAAGAAGAAATCAGCTATATTTGATTAAAAATGTGCATAAACATTCATTCCTTTGGCTCCCTCCTGTACAATCATTTTCCCTAGCAAGGAAAGGAGCCAGTGAGGACCAGAGCTGGTGCTCAACCAAGAGCTGCTGGGAAGGTCAGACTCCTACAGCTGCAGATTGCACCCAGATGGTGATTTCCTCCTGGCTGTGGCAGGAGCTGGGGAAGGCAGCCAGTCTCCAGCAGGCTCTGCCAGAGCTGGAGGCAGAAACTCCCTGACCAAAGCAATGCCAACATGCAGATCTTATTAGGCCAGACCCTGCAGCCAACTTGTGCTAGCCCCGGCTAGAACGGGGGATGAGAGCAGGACTGAGCTCAGACATCGCTGCTGTGCTCACTGCACAGGCCTTGCCCTGAGCACAGCCCCTTCTCCTGCCCCAAAACAGGATTCATTTATCGTAGCGAAGATTTCCCACCTCCAGGAGGTGTTTGAGGAGACAAAAAGGGAGCAGTTCTCACCCGAGTATCGCCTTCCTGGGAAGGAACCGCAGGAGGGAACTGCAGCTTGGAGAGGATCATGGAATCATCGAGAAGTTTGGGTTGGAAGGGACCTTAGAGCACATCCAGTGTCACCCCCTGCCATGGGCAGGGACACCTTCCACTGTCCCAGGTGGCTTCGAGCCCTGTCCAACCTGGCCTTGGACACTTTCCAGGGATCCCAGGGGCAGCCACGGTTTCTCTGGGAAATCCATTCCAGGGCCTCAGCATCCTCACAGGGAACAATTCCTTCCCAATATCCCATCTAACCCTGCTCTCTGGCAGTGGGGGCCATTCCCTGTGTCCTGTGCCTCCATCCCTGGTCCCAAGTCCCTCTCCAGCTCTCCTGGGGCCTCTTCAGGCCCTGGAAGGGGCTCTGAGCTCTCTCTGGAGCCTTCTCCTCTCCAGGTGAACACCCCCAGCTCTCCCAGCCTGGTTCCAGAGCAGAGGGGCTCCAGCCCTTGGAGCATCTCCGGGGCCTCCTCTGGATTTGCTCCAGCAGCTCCATGTCCTTCTGATGCTGGGGGAGAGAGGAGCAACAGCACCTGGACTTGGTTGCTCCCACAGCCACAGTCTGTCCTCAGGCTCCTGAGCTCAGCCAGTCCATCCCAGGGCAAAATTTCAACCAGAGGTTGAAGCCACAATGATTGTGGTCAATTTTGGTATAAAGGAAAAAGTTATTTCCTAGGGAGTGTGGGATTGCAGTCCATCTCCCAAGCAGCAGCTTCAGCTCTGCTCTGGCCCTTCAGTTACCTGGCTGTCAGTTTTCCCTCCTGTAGCACTCAGAGGTCTCTCATCAGAGCACATCTGCATTTCATGGCTGCTTAACAGCAGGACTCAGGGGCTCTGTGTCACACAGGGGCTGTCACACACGGGCCTGGACCCTGCAGGACAGCCCAGGCTCCACCTCTCTGCTGCCAGAGACCCAGCATACCCTCACAGGACCCAGCAAACACTGGTAGAATATGGAATATCCTGAGCTGGAAGGGACCCACCAGGATCATCCAGTCCAACTCCTGGCCCTGCACAGACAACAATCCCACCCTAGGCATCCCTGAGAGCGCTGTCCAAACCCTCCTGGAGCTCTGGCAGCCTCGGGGTTTGTACCCATTCCCTGGGGAGCCTGGGCAGTGCCCAGCACCCTCTGGATGAGGAACCTTTCCCTGATATCCAACCTAACCCTCCCCTGGGACAGCTCCAGCCATTCCCTGGCTCCTGTCCCTGTCACAGAAGCAGAGACTGGAGCTGCCCTTCCTCTCCAGCACAGTGGGATTGCTGAGGCTCAGCCGTGCCACTGAAGAGGGGACATTCAGCAGAAGATGGTTTTCCACTGCTCTGGTTTCTTTGTGGGTAAAATCTTGGGAAAATCCTACCCTTAAATGATGTTACAGCTACACAAAGAGTCCTGCTGCCTAACGAGTACGTCTCGGGCTGAGATAAACACAATAGATTTGCACAGAGCCACAGCTGAATAGCTGACTTCAGCCTTCGTTTAGCCTCAGAGCATTAAGAGATTGTTGATTCCAGTAGAGAACACACTTGCCAACCTTTTTTTTTTTTGTGCAAGAGCACAGTTTGAAGGAAAAAACCCTCAGTCACTCCAGGCACTGGCAACCCCAGCCCCTCTCAGGCAGTCAGCGACGACTCAATGTGAATATTTTCACTGCTGCTGGAGGCAACGTGCTGGTGGATAAGGAATTCAGCATGGTGTTTATTTATTTTCAGAACTCTAATGGATTTAGTAATAAATTCTGCTCCTTGCCCAAGACTCAGCTGAACATGTTCTGAAGCCCAAAGCACAGGGCAGCAGATCCAGATGATGTCATGTAACAGCACAATGAAGAATTACACAACGGAAAGCAGCAGATAAAAAACAGGGACAATCAGCAGCTTCTCAAGATGTAATGAGGAATAACCTTAAATCCCAGCTATGCAGAGCCCCTTGACAAATTCACCCAGTTAAATCACACATATCCACAGGCACAAAATACTTACCAGAAACCTTCATGGCGAGGAAGAGGAGGGCACCAGGCAGCAGTGCAGCTTCACACCAGGCAAAAACACACAGGAAGCAGCAGAGACAAAAACAAGCCTAAGGAAGACCATTTTCCAGGTAAAAAAGCAGATTTTAACTGACTGATTTTTTAACTCAGCAGCAGGTTCATGAGGACTTGCAGCACAGAGAAGTCGGGAGCAACTGGAACAACTTCCAGACAAGCTAAAACTCCCACTTTTAACACAAAAAGGGACTGGATTCTGGGATGTGGTTGTGAAGATCCTTCACACTTGGGCATGGTGACTTTCATCTCACTGAGCACATACAATTGCTGGCAGCAAACTCATAAGAACAGAAAAAAAAAAAAAAAAAAAACCCCTCAAGTTCCACAAGCAGCTTCAAAGCCCAACGGGGTTTTCCTCACTGCTAAAGCAGATTCAGAGTTCATTGTGCCCGTGGAACTCGAGTTGGGCTGCAGGAAAAGTCTCTTGCTTCCCTCTCCTTGAGGTGCCGCCCTCCTCCAGCAACGGGAGAGAGGGGACACGAGGGGCAGGGATGCACAGAACACCCAAAAAAAGCCCATTACAGCTTCACACCTCGAGCTTCCACACAAAGACCTGGGATCAGGATGGGATATTTGGTGAGAGGACGTGGGAGAAGAGGCATTTCAAGGGATGTGTCAAGCACAGGTATCAGCAGAGGGCTGAGAGGGAGAAATGCAGCAGCCCTGGCCAGGTCCCTTGAGGAGAAAGAGGATTCACCGTGTCCTCCACGGGCTCACCAAGAGCACAGAGTCCCCACAGACCCAGAGTCTCGGGTTGGAGAGCCCATCCCTTCAAACCAACAGCAATTCAAAGGAATTTTTTACTCTGAAATGAGTAAAACAACTAATGAAAACCAATGCAACAGCACAACCCAACAGTAGGACTGAGTTACTCTCCCTGCTGTCACATTAACCAAAACTGAGCTCTTTTAATGTTAACAGCCCAGCACAGGTTCTTCAAGTTGATTCAGATCAGCAGCATTCCCACCACCTGGAGGAGGGGATAAATAAACCCCCTGATGCCTTTAGGGAGCAGCTCAGTATCTTTATAATGATATTTTTGCATTAAATGCCACAGACTATTGATGCCAGCAGGGATGTAGTGATTCCCAGTGACAAAGGGAAGAGTCTGGAAGCAGAGGGATTTTTTTCCTCCAGCCAAACACCTCCATTTGCCATGGGAGGGAAGAAAGAATAACCAGCTGGACAAGCCACTCCTGAGGTAGAGTATTTCCAGCCAAGAGGGACCTACAGTGATCATCTAGTCCAGCTGAGAGATCAGATCTGCCCTTCTGCAACCCTTTCCAGACAGGACAAACTGTCCCAGAAGTATCTGGAGGTTTGTAGCTTCCCTTTCAGTATTTACAAGGCAGAAAGGAAAACTTTCAAGCATTTGATACCCAAGTAAGAAGCTTGAAATCGCCTGCCAGTTTACAAAGAAAACCATTCCATGAAAAAATTCCAAGTAGACCACGGGTTTTTGCCATGTTTTGCTGCCATGAGGCAGAGGAACAGGAAAGGACCAGTGCAAGGTAATTTTGACTCACTAGCAGGGAAGTTTTCCAACGTTAATCCAGTTAAACACCAGTCTGGTCATCATCTCCTAGGAGATTATTCTTCCTGCACAAATCAGAAAACCCCAAAGGTTGCCGTGTGAAAAACAAGGGAGGCTTGATGAGTTTTACTCCTTTTCAATAGAGGAGAGTTGGAAGAAAAACAAGTGATTCTTATCTCTGAATTCAGTGTTTCACTATCAGTCCTGTGCCAGAATATAAAATTATTTCCTTGCTACAGGAAAGATCCCTACATGTAAAGGGATACAATACTCCATAATATTTATCTTTTATTTATTTATTAAACAGTCCGTCCATACTCCCCCTTTTCTCATTCTCCATGTAAGGCTGCAGAACTATAGGAAATACCTTTTAATCCTGTTCTTGTCTCTTACCCCAGTGAGCAGAAACAACTTTTACACACCAAAATGACCAAACCCAACCATGATTTGCCACTTTGAGAGCTGCAGTTCAGAGCTGTCCACCACAACAGATTTGTGTCTGCCAGGCTGCAGACCCTGTTCCTGCAGAATTCAGCTGGAATTACAACTCCTGCTCCTGTCCTTCTCTTCCAGGCTGTATTTTGGGGTGTCCTGGATGAAGGGAATGAGCAGACTTCAGAGAGCCACCTACAACAGTGCTGGCACCTTCTCCTCCATTCAGATGGTTCTCTCACAGACAGGCTGGCTCCTGGCTGGAAATCCTGAGAAAATAGGTAGAAATTACTGAAATTAAAGCAGAGAGTAACTTGAGATTAATTTCCTTCTCCGGGGAGCTCCTACATGCCCTGCCCTTTCACCAGCCTCAAGTCCCAGGATGTGGTAAGAGATTGCACCCAAGGACAGAATAAAGCACGTCAGGAGCACAATTCCTTTATCACAACATTATGTCCTTCCATTTTTTGGGATGGTCCACACCCCCAGGAGCTCAACCAGTTTGAAATATCCCCAAGGATGAGTTTGTGGAAGGAGCCTCAATGTAATTTCTGAGCTCTCAGCACCAGAACCACCGAACAAGGGGTTTTCTGAGAAAGGGAATAAAAGCAGTGCATTCCCTTGCACTGGTGTAACACCCACCACAGAGCAGCTCTGAATGAAACCAAACATTCTTGGTAGTCCAAGGTCTTTGCTGCCTCCCCCATGAAGAAAACAGATGAGAAAAATACTGCATTTCAAACCCTCTGCAGACCTCCAGTGCCTGAGAAAACTCCAGCAGACTGATATGAAGAGAGGCAGCAAGATTCAGCTCAGACTGGCCTGTGATTCCTGTTCCCACAGGAGAACGTGTTTACACCCTGATAAGCTGGGCAGCAGTTTGATTTTGGAAATGTTTTAGTTCCAGAGTGAGAAACAACTCCTTTCTTTGCAGCATTTGCTTCCCCCAAGACAGCCCCAGCCTCAAATGGTTTTGTCTCTGAGTGCTGAAGCTTGCTGGGAACCAGATAAGCAGCCAAAATTGGCGTCAGATATTATTCCACCAACTGATGCACGATGCTGCTCAGAGGAGGATCCTTAACTGATTGAGTTTACTGTAACTCCACACAGCTCTCAGCTTTGGGAAGGAGAGGTCCAATGACACCTTTTCCAGGGCATCCCTCCTTCAGAGCAGCCAAAGTCTGACCTTCATCCCCTCCCAGGGACCAAACGCACTGATCCACCTTTCCAAAAACTCCTACAGGTATCAGGGAATCACAGTTTGGCTTGGAAGGGATGGTAAAGCTCATCTCATTCCACTCCCTGCCACGGGCAAGGGACACCTCCCACTATCCCAGGCTGCTCCAAGTCCCATCCAACATGGCCTGGAACTTTTGATATTTTTGTCTTTATACCCAAACATGCCAAGCCCTCATGTTGTACGTTAAGCAGTTACAACTTTCTTCCCTAATAAAACATAAAAACCTTTTAGGTGAGAAGCTGCATTCACATCTCCTTCATCTCCTTGTCCGTGCAGATCATTCCAGGCTGGCTGAAGACCCTTCCTCTCCCAGCCCATGGGTGACATGGACTCCATCCCTTCAGCTTTCTCTGCCCATCACACTGAGACACCCCCTGAACTGCTGCCATGAAACAGGAGAGCAAACAGAGGCAGCATTTGGAAGGAGCAAATCAGGGAGGCTGCTGCCCTGGCACGGTTGATTTCAGCCTGGAGACACAAAGCAGACACTCTCAAAGCTTTTTAATAGAGAGTTTGCCTGCCATTACAAGTATTTATTGATTATAGACTCAAACACCACAGTTCATTGCCAGCCACCTTCCGGCTCCAGGAGTCCCCTCCAGCTTAGCCAGGCTGTTTTCATGCTGGCTACGCCTGAACTCTCACAGCCAGAATGTTTTTTGTACTCTGAAATGATGCTACAAACACCACAAAGTACCAAAAGTTGGTTGTGGTGATATTGGGTGAGTGATAAAAATTCCCCCCAGGGCTTCTCTCACCTTCCTGGCATCCAGGCATTCCATGCCCAAGGCATTGAGATGGGGCTATTCCATCCTGGGCCACACTGATAAATTAGCTGCTCGTGGTACTTTTAGCAGGAAATCCTCACTGAGGGTTTGAGCTGAGTTTGTGACCCAGCTTTGAGTGATTTCACCACAAGCAGCTCTCCCCAGACATCACATCCCTGGTTTCTTTTCACCAGTAGGAGGAAAGAGAAGGGAATCCTGTCCTATCAGAGATAGGCTGGTTCTGTCTCAATTCCAAAACCAATTCAGGCACAGCCTGAGAGAGTTCCAGAAGTGTTTGGACAGCACTCTCAGGCACAGGGTGGGATTCTTGGGCAAGGAGTTGCACTTTGATGATCCTTGTGGGTCCCTTCCAACCCAGAATATTCTACAATTCAATGCTTTAAATTCTACCCCAAGCAAGGTGAGATCTGACAGCTCTGGAGAAATAAATCCAAAGTCTTATCCCTTCTTGCCCAAGGAACATCCTCCAGCTCAAGAAAGCCTGGCCCCATTTGTGGTTGATTCCAGCCCATATCCAGCTCATCCCTGCCCAGGTCTGGTGTGGGTTGGGATACCAGGCTGTGTCCAGCCTCACTCATCAAAAGGGTTGAAATCACTGAGTGGCAGCATCCCCATCACACAAAACACCCTGAGGTGCTGGCAGCACCATCCTGGCTGGATTCAAGGTCATTATCTGACTTTCTGAAAGACTGAGAAGTTCACCTGGCACATTTCCTCTGTCGTGATCACCAACAAGAAACAGAAACCGGGAGGGGAGTGTTGAGCAATCCCTGTGAAAACCATCAGGAGCAGGATGCAGCCAAAGGCTCAGCCCCTCTCCTTGCAACATCCACCCAGGGTGAGTGCTCCTGGCCACAATTCCCAAACAAACATCCCATTAAGGTTTTGGTTCTGCAGAGAAAGCAAAAGCCTGGAGCACTGTTGCTGCCAGCCTTTGAACACCATGGGAGTTACTGGCGATGGATATGGAGGGGGAAAAGGGCATCTCAAGACCTTAAGAACAGCTACTTCCACTGATCCATAAATCTGCTCCAGCCCAGAACCCTGGATTGGATAACAGCTACCAACAAAAATCCATTAAAGAGCTTTAGCAGCTTCCCAGCCAATGGAGAGGTTTCCTAAGCTATCCTCCAAGTCTGGATTCCAAGGATCTTGAGAGGTAAAGGTCTCTACAGCACATGTGCCCCTCAAAGAAGGGTTCACTCATCCTCTGAGCTCATTTCAGCATCTCCAAAAATCCTGCAGCAGGGAGACCTACAGTTCTTACGTCACAAAAACTGTTACCTTTTGTTAGATTTTTAAACAAAAAAAAAAAAATCTCCATAATATTTTTCTTTCCCACCTTTGACCACACTCTTCAGTCTCCTTCCTTGTGATCTTGGAGATTTTTATTATTCCATGACTTGTCTGGGTGAGGCAGAAACTTCTCCCCGCACTCCCAGTAACCAAGAGAACCCTAAATCAAAGAGAGATCAGATCACGCAGAGCCCTTCAGATCTCCAGCAGCACAAAGAGGATCAGCTGTGGCCTGAAGCAACACAACCCTCACAGGCTGTTTTAGGGAGGTTAAGCAAATCTGGCTCAATAACACAAGTTTATGCCCCTCTCCTCTCTGTAAATCATGCCCCAGCCACAACACTGGAGCACAGATTAAAGAAGACAGGGTGGATTAGCACCACAGAACTCAATAGAGGTTAAATAATTATCCAGTCATTATCCCAACAGAATGCTTGTGGCTAGCACACACGCACAAAAAAATTCCTAAAGTTTGGTGCTTGATGAAGCAACAGCACCTCTGCTCCAAAGAGAGGTGATTTGCAGTGATTTCAACCATCTGGAAGAGTGTTTGGGGGAGGCACAAAGCAGAGCAGCCCAGAACAGAACAGGGAGCTCTGGGGGAAGCAGCTGAGGTGCTTGGAGGCAGGTGAAAGCTTCCCTGTCAGAGGGAGAGGCATAATTCCAATAAATAATCCCTGAGAACAGGCTGATGGGGGGTGGGATCAGGGCAGGAGAAGCAAAAATCCCCTCCAGGCTGTACAATTCCTACACTTTCCAGCCAGGACTTCCACGTACCCTGAGGGTGGCATTTCCCTTGTCAGGGTGGGATGGAAGTCCTGGGAAGGACATGGGGACACCACAGCTGGGATGACCAGGCAGCCCCCAAGATCCAAGAGAGCCCAAGGTTGCCAGAACCTTCCCCTTAACAACGTTACAATCCTGGAACGTGGTTCGTTGGCACAGGAAAAGGGGAAAGCAAACCTCCTCTACCTGGAGCTGAAAGCTCTCCATAAGTTCAACACCAGCAATTTTCGGGTGGGTTCCAAACACTTTTCATGCACAGCTCCCAGCCAGTCCAAATTCCTGAGGGCTGGGGATCTCAGGCATGGCCAGCTTGGGCTGCTGCCTGCGTACCTGAACCAGGAGCATGGAGGATGCTGCAGGAGCTGCGAGCTCTGGAGTTATCCAGGCTATCCCCAAATCCCTCCACCTCCTCCTTCAGCCACCCTGGAGCTCTGCAGGGCAGAGACCTCAGTCCCAGCTGCACCCCCCCACCCCACAGCCCCCAGGGCACTCACCACTGTGACAAAATAGGAAACGAGATGGATCCCAATCACACCAATCGTGACTTTTGAAGGCACAAAGAGCCAGCCCACGCTGGGACAAGCCCTCCATCTGCTCCATAGGCCTGCCATCCCAAGGGAAAGCAGAAAAGGACAAGTTGAGCAGATTTCCCATGGCAATCCTTGTCTCCAGCCTCACCATCCCAGATCAGTGCTCATTATCAGCCCTCTTCCATCACCACGTCTCCTGGGAGAGGCTGACCATGGCCATGGGACACTCCACCACCTTACCCTAATCCAGAAGTGGTTTTTTCCTTCTCCATCACAGCAGCCCGAGGCTGGACTGATCTACAGGAGTGACATAGGGCAGTGGGGCACAGATCCTCCAAATCCAGCTGGGAAAAGTCACCATCCCTGTGCTGGAAGGAGCTCGGCAGCTTCCTGGTCATGCAGCTGTTTGTGCTGACAGCCCCACCTGGGGACACCACTGCCCTTCATCCCAGCCTGTGGCAATTCCCCCCATCCCAGGACAGCCCCAGGGCCATGTGTGGGCAGCAGAACAAAGCCACAAAAGCACCTGGGAGCATCCCAAGAGCAGTTCATCCTTTCAGCATCTCCTGAGGAGACACCCCCAGGCTTCCCCCAGTTCCCAAGCATCAAAGGAAAAAGGGTTGGAGGAGATGAAGACAAAGCCCAGTTCAAGAGGGGAATAGAACAACAGGAGCAAAACTTATTTCTCTGCACTCCCAGCAATGCATTTGGATGATTCTTCCTTCTCTTCCCAATGCCCTGGGGCTCCTTCCTTGCTTGGATAAACCCAAAACCCTCAATCCCATTCCTTTTTTGCCCACAGACAGGCTGTTTCTTGGACAGGGGCTATCCCTACCAGGAGAATCAGGGAAGAAACCTACAGCTGAGAGCAGCACATTCCCATTAATCTTCCTGGCTCGTGGGGATGGAGGGGAAAGAAGAATAATAAAAATAAAAAGTTAAGAACTGTGCACAAGAAATGCTGTCATTGATCACAAAGTAAGTTTGTCTATAAGGCAGATCCCAATTAAGGGTGTCAGTCTGGAGTGTCACAATATTCCCAACACAAACATTCTGCTCACACATAATTCTTGGAAATAATGGAGGAGCTGGCAGGGGGAGCAGGCAGCAGGTCCTCAGAGCCTACTCTCGAGGCTTTGGGCTAAGGTGAGTCCCAGACACAAAATAAACGCATCTGCTCCTTTTAAACATGGATATTGCAGAATCATGGAATTAATTGGGTTGGAAGGGATCTTAGAGACCATCCAGTGCCACCCAGGAACACCTTCCATTATCCCAGGGTGCTCCAAGCCCTGTCCAACCTGGCCTTGGACACTTCCAGGGATCCAGGGGCAGCCACAGCTTCTCTGGGCACCCTGTGCCAGGGCCTCCCCATCCTCACAGTCAATATTTTTTTTTCAAATTTCTGCTCTAAAGCTGCTCTCTTGCAGAAAGATTTTCTATCCATAATAGAACTTAAGGTGCCCAGTAAAAGCAATCTGGGCATTTTTTCCTGAAGTTCTTCCTAGATCCAAAGAAATCTAAGCAGGTGCAGACAGAAAGAAGCACTCTGCAGAAAAGTCTCTGCAGCTGATCCATCTTCAGTTAAAAATCCCTCTCCACATTTCCCCCAATTTCTGCAGCCTTTATCCCCAAATCCCAGCACAGAGCTGGCCTTGGAGGAGGTATTTGGGCTTGTGGTGGGGCTGACCCTGACTGGGTGCCAAAGCAGATCTGTCACCACCCTCCCCAGCTGGACAAGGCAGAGAAAACACAACAAAAGGCTCAAGGTCGAGACCAGGGCAGGCAGAGATCCCTCACTGGTTAAATCAAGAGAAAACCAGACTCAGTTCAGGGCAGTTTGCTGCATTTATTGCCAATCAAATCAGAGCAGGGCAAGGAGAAGTAAAGCCAAATCTTAAAACCACCTTCCCCACAACCCTCCCTTCCTTCCTGGGCTCAGCTGGGTCCACCTTGGAGCCAGCTGGCATTGGCTCCATGGGACATGGAGAAAATTCCAGCAGCTTCTCATGGAAGCCACCCCTGTAGCCCTCAATTACCCCAACCCCACCACTCAATCCCAGTGCAGATCTTTCCCTCTTCTCCTCGAGAGTGAGGGACACCAGGGCCCCAGTCCCATCCCTGGGGCCAGCCTCACCCATCTTCCCTGGCATTTCACTTCTCCAGACGGAGTCAAATAATCTACCTGGGTATTTTCCTCTTGGTATGGTCCTCCAAGGGAAACCAGAAGGCTCTTGGGCAACCCAAGTGTCAAAAATATGCAAGGACTTCAGCTCTTTTATGTGCTTCAGCTTTATTAAAAAAAAAAAGGGGTGGCTCGTTAGGGGGATGGCGCAGCATACGAGAGCCACCGGCTGTCCCAGGCGCCCAAAGGAGGAGAAGCGCTGTCCTGGCGAAGGCTTCTTCCAGGGCAGGATCTTCCTTCTTCTCAGGAGAGCTGGTCCGGAAGACCCTGAGCAGGGCTCAGGGGCCTCTTTTTATAGAGGCCAGGCTCAGTCTGATTGGTGCGTTTTTCAATCCTCTTGGGGATTGGTCAGGTTGAAATTCTGGTCTTCTATTGGCTTAGGGACCAGGGGGCGTGGCTTACATTTAATAAAAGTCTTTGGTAGAAAGTTCCAGGACACCCTTAGCCAGCGCCATCTTGAGCCATTCAATTCAATTGAAATGACTATGGTTAACAGCAAACACTTGAATACAATACAACAATTACAACCATAACCTTATTAACAAACAGGGATGACATAATAACAATATGGATCCTTATCGGGGTTGGTGTGTGAGTGTGTAACACCAGGTAAGTGTGACAGGTGGGTGTTAGGGAGGGCACAAAGGGAACAGACACATCAGGTAAATACAGCAGGTAAGTGTAAGTAGGAATTATACAATTTTACTTCTCACACAAGAGTTGTTTTTTTGTAGCGGTAGGAACCAACACTCAGCCTGCTCTGCTCACTTTATTAGTGACAGTGCCTATTACCCTGTGACCCTGGGCACAAGGGACCCCCAGGCACAGCTGGAATAAGGACACAGGGACCCTGGGCAGGTGGGACCACTGGAACTCCCCTGGAGACCCTCGGGGTGCAGGGGCACAGCTGACCAGAGAGAAGATTGGGACACTGCACATGTGGGACAGCCAGGATGCCCCAGGGACCCCAGGCATGAGGAACCCCTGGAGTCCTGAGGAACCCCAACATGCAGGGCCACTGGTGCCCATCAGCAGCAAACACAGGGCACAGAGGCAGAGGTGGCCTGAGGGGACGGGGACCCTGAGCACGTTTCACATCCCCCTGCCCACTCCACCTCCTTCCCAGGGTGGCCAGCACCGAGGCAGTGACCAAGGTCACTTTGGGAGGTAGCTGCACTTCAATGCACTTTGCAGCAAGGTCAAATCATCAAATTCAAACATGTTGAATTTGTCAGAATGGGCTTTGCTACATCAGAGACCCCTAGGGAGGGATAAGAGTTGCTCTGCAGGGAGGGGCACTCTGTGAAACCACTGAGAAAGCCACCACTTAGCAAGTGAGGTTTTGTGGTGCACTGAAGGCACTCCTTCTGCTCAGCCAGGCGGGGTTCGTGCTGCAAATTTAACTCTTCCCCACAGAGGAGGGAGCCCCAGGAGGGGCACAGCCTCCTTTGTGGAGGTCACTTCCCAAGAAAGGGAGCCCCAGCAGGACACACAGCACAGCAGGACCTGCTTTGTCCTGCTCTGTGAGACTCCTGGTCTGCACATCCTGAGTTTGACTGGGCTACGGGGTTCTGCTTTTCCTCCTGAAAGAGCTTTTTGGAGAGCCGACATCTCCCAGCATGAGCACATCCACGGGTCAGAGGCGTTTCTGGAGGCAGAGGGTTTGTACAGCCACGAGAGGAGGAACCTCGACCTCCACACAACCACCAGGCCAGCAAAACAACATCCAGCAGGACAGGTACAGAAAAATCATTTACTTCGCAAAAGACCTCCCAGACCATCAAGCGCAACCTTTGACCGTACGGTTCAGGTGGTTTTGCTCCTCTTTCTCTGCCAACGCTCCCCCTTGGCCTTGCCCTGACATCTTTTGTTCCACAGCAAAGCCTCCTGTGAGGTGACACGCACAGGATTTAAGCCCTTGCAGCCTCCCCAACCTCACACATCGTCGTCACAACCCTGTCTCATGCCACCCCATCCTCTCAGGGGCAACTTGGCCACCAAACCCCCAGCCAGGATCACTGGGATAAAAGCCCTCTGAAATGGTCCTGAACCCCTGCTTGCCTGGATTGTGGAGGGATAAGTCTGAGATGGTTTTCACACACTCCCAGTTAAAAGTCTGTCAGATGTGAAACTGGACTTTTAGCCAGAAAAGAGCTGCCTGAGCCCAAGTTTCAAAAACTCTTGGATCTGCTGTAAATTGCCAAGCTGCGTCACAAGGGAGAGAGTCCACAGGGATTAAAACACTCAGCGCCTCAGAAAAAAGATGAATTTGTTCTCCAGTTGTAACATGGGGTGTTATCCCAGGGGTTAATTTTAGATTTAAGCAGAAATTACTCACAAGGGAGCCTTCTTAGAGGGGGGTTTCAGGCACAGACCTGTCTTGCAATCCAGCATGGCTTTTGCAGTCCTTTAAACTCAAGAAGCTTTAATTTCAAGGAGTTGTTTTGCATTTCAGCTTCAAGTTCATTTGGTTGCAAAGAAGCACCAGGGCCAGAGAAGATGGAAGGAATGTTTGAGGCCAGAACATCCAGAGGCATTAATTAATTATTTGAAGGCCCATCGAGATGTGGCAACACAGACACCTTATCCCTGTAAAGCCATGAAGGGAATGCCCTGCTATGGAAAATCCATACATCTTTTAAATCCCTCTGGGATTGGTGACTCCAACATTGTCCTGCACAACCCTGTCAGTGTGCAAATCTTCCTTAATATCCAACTGAACCCCCCCTGGCACAATTTGAATCCGTTTCCTCTCATCTTGTCCCTGTTCCCCTGGGAGCAGAGGCCGACCCCAGCTGGGTCCACTCTCCTGTCAGAAATCCATGTGTATTATCCAAGAGGAAAGCCCCAAATGTCACATGGGACCTTCCCTCAGTGTCACTGAAGTGGATCAGGCTGGTTTTGGTCAGCAGATTCCTGCTGCAAAGGCTCAGCTCCCCACAGGGAACTTCAGACACCTGGGAGAGGTTGCTTGGAATGCCACATAACAGAAATATGACCTTACCCTGAGGGGTTCCTTCAGTAAAATTAAATTTTAAGTGCTCAGATGACACCAGTGTGGCTGTATCGAGGTAATGCCTGGTAACACAAGCAGGTATTAAATTGCTGTGGTCATTTAACACAAGCCTTACCAACATCATTGTTCCCTAATAACTGAACCTCAGGAGCAGACTTAATTCCTGATTTTGGAAGCATTACCTCAGATATGAATGACCAGAGCAATGATTTTTCCTTCACACTCCTAAACCCAACCTTATGGAGAGCTTGGAGAGACCTCCAGGGAGTCACAGAGCTTGTTTTAGACAGAGAGAAGAGCTGGTAGTCATCAATATTTTCATTTTAAGGGTAGCCATGGACCTGCACCTGAGCGCTCCAGGTTCTCCACAGTTTGTACAGAAGTCAAGAAGACACCAGAGGCACTAAACATGTTTTTTCTTCCCATCCACTCTCATCAGCAGTGAAAGTACACTTGTAAATAGTTCAGTCTATCATGCAGCACTGTTTATTTTCTAAGAGGTTTTCAGGCAAAACAGGGTGGGTGTTCACTTTTTTTAATCCCCTGCTCTGCTTTTGCTAACACTTGGATGGAGAAAACTGTTTGTATTTATTCATAATAAGACAGCACACACACACACCAAAAGAAAAAAAAAAATCCCACCACAGATTAATTTTGAAGCTATCAAGAAGATGGGCTCTTGGCTGGACTCTAGATGCAGCTAAAAATCAGATGTATATAGAATTTTTTTATCTGAAATCACATCACAAATGTATGTGAAGCTGCCTTGTCCAGCCTCGTGTCAGGCAGAGCAGACCCTGTCACCTCAGGAGGAGCTGCTGGGTGACTTGCACAAGGTTGTTCCTTCTCACACTGTGGAGGTAAAATAAAAACCAATAATCTTGGTTTTTAGTCACTCAAGAAGCAGCTCGTGCTTCAAGATTTCCCCCACAGCCCTCAGAAGTGAAAAGCAAGGCCAAACTCTCAGCGCTGCCCTCCAGGACACCTTTTTCAAGATTCCCTGCAGTTATTTCACACCAGCCTTCTGAGTACAAGCAAAAGCTGCAATTAAATAGGAGTTCAGCAGCCAAATGCCCTGCGAGGGTCAGAGGGGGCGTGCAGGCAGAGCTGGTTCCTATATTGAAATTTAAACTCCGAGCTCATTAAATAAGCACCAGCCCCACCCCACATCTGCCCGCAGTCGTTCTGAGAGCTGCTCTCTCCAAATTCCCATTTCGGGCTACAAGTGGTGGCCGAGCACTCATCCAAGCAAATAAACTCCCCCTTCTCCTCCGAGACACACAACTCTGCCGCCTCCCCGGATGCGGATTTAAATAGCAAACCCGCCTGTCCTTTCCTCCAAAAACACATCACTGGCACATTCCCTCATCTGCAGAGCCCCAGTGACTCAGGCGTGCTCGTGACATCTGAACCCTCTCCAGCTCGTTTTTATCTGCCTGTGAACCTGGAGGCAAGGTCAGGGCTACACTCACAGACCTTTTCTCCTCCAAGAATCTCCACACTGCTCCAGGCAGTGCCTGCATCACACCTTCCCCCATCCCAGATAGGAGGCAGCGCTCCAGAGTCAACACCTCAGGGTCCACCAAACTGCTCATGGGGCATGGGATGACAACCACAGTGCTGGAAGAGGCTCCAGGGAGAACTTAGTGCAGCCTTCCAGTGCCTAGAGGGGCTCCAGGAGAGCTGGAGAGGGCTTGGGACAAGGGCATGGAATGATAGGACAAGGGGAGTGGACTTTGACTGTAGGAGGAAAGGTTTAAGTAGGATATTGAGGAGAAATTCCTCCCTGTGAGGGTGGGGAGGCCCTGGAATGGATTTCCCAGAGAAGCTGTGGCTGCCCCTGGATCCCTGGAAGTGTCCAAGGCCAGGTTGGACAGGGCTTGGAGCAACCTGGGATAGTGGAAGCTGTTCCTGTTCATTGTAGGGGTGGGACTGGATGACCTTTAAGTCCTTTCCAATGCAAATCCTTCCATGCTTCTGTGATAAGATTGAGGCACTTGGCTTCTTGCTGCTCTCTGCACAGACTGATGGATTTGCAGAGCCCTCCCCAGTTCCCTTTTTTCAGGTGAAAGCAAAGCTACTGCTATTTCTAAGGAATTGGATTTTCCTAAGAGTCTCAGCTTCCAACTCCTCTGTTTCCAGGGCCAGGTATTCCTGACAAACACTATCCCAGCTCCTAAAGCAGCTGGATGACATCATAATTAACCAGCCTCTCAGGTGAGGTGTTTGTATGGCAAGAGGAAGATATAAATATAAATATATTTAATAGAAAGAAGATATACTTTTAATATACAGGCATAAAGAGATGCCTGTATATTAAAAAAAAAAAAAAACTAGCTAAATAAACAATCCACCCCCTATACAAAGTGGAAACTGGAGAAGCCAAAAGGATCTCTTAGGGAGCAAAATATGGGAAATTCATGGCCCACAGGGCACCCTGGAAGAGCTGAACAGGAGGGCTGGGGGGCATTTGGTGATGCAGAGTGCTCCAGGTTAAGATTAAACCACACCAAGCTCAGGTTGAAAGTCAGCACCACACATCAGACACAGATTTTGAGCTCTACAGGGAAGTGACAATTTAGGAAGTGACAGTGATGTGTCTGTCAGCATGAAAAGAGCTGAAATTCTACCTCCAGAAAAAGCAGAGGGCTAAAGAACCTGCACAAAAAATCAGCTCTGGGAATCAGGAGCACTTGAGATGGGTAAAGCATCCACACAAAGAATTAATGATGAACCTGGTTCTCAGCTTGCTAGAGCAGCTGAAAAATCCAGTGTTTTCAGGGAGGGAAAGGGATTAACCAAGCTAACAAGACCTCAGTATCAGCTGAGAAAAGGGGGGAAAGCCATGGCAGTGAAGACAAAAACACAAGATGTGCAATCACAGAATCACAAAATTAATACTCAGATTTTCCTTCCTTCTGGAGCAAGGAGCTGTCACCCGCAAATACACAGTGCTGAGGATGGAATTTAAGGAAATCTCTTCTTCCCCTCTACCAAAGAGGGTTTTATTAAAAAAAAAAACAAAACAAAAAACCTTTTTGCTTATTTAAAACCAACCGAGAAAGACTGTTATCACTCTCACAGAACTTGAATCTATCTTTGTATTTTGCTAATTCTGGCTATAAAACTCTGATGTGCTGGGGAAGGATCCACACATCCCTTCCCTACAAAACACCTCTCAGCCTCTGGTACACCACGTACTATTTAATATACCCACGGAGATGAGTGAGGCAAAAGCTCCAGATGAAAATTACTCAAGGAACAGTGGTGTTAATAGAAACCTGCCTGGGGGAATTAGTGCTCATCATCCCAACCTTCTTGTGCTTGCCTGGATATCTGTGTCACACTTGGGCTGCATAACTCCCTGCCAGACCCTCGTCTTGTACTATTTTAGGTAATAAGTGATTCAAATACCAAAAAGCATCACATTCATTTTTCTGCCAGTAGCCAGAAGTCTTATTTCCTAATAGTTACAGCAGGATTTAATGCACACTTAGTGCTTTTGAGATATAAAGTGTTATTTAAGTGTTATCATAAAGTACTCATGGAAAAAAGCCAGTTAAAAAAAAAAAGAAATCAAAGATAATTCAGCAGGGAAAATAATTTAAGCCTTTCATAAAGGAAGGGACTCACTGCCAAATGCTTTTCCAGCAGAGGTTCCTCCTTCTCTGGGCTGTTTTCATTCCCTGATCATCAAGATGGGAGTCACACATACATTTAAATAAGATATGGTGGGAACACTACTATGGCTTGTCATAGCCTTTAGTTAGCCTACATCATCCTCATTACCAGAAGCAACCCAAAAAATACCTTAAATTGTCAGAAACAGTTATTTATTGCTTCAGAGTTACCCCCATTTGGGTTCACCGTTCCTCTGCTCTGCATGAACAAAATGATTAAATAAATATCAGCAACTGAATTCTGTTGTTGCTGACAGGAATTCAGTGCTCCAAATTTCTCTGAAATCTGTGATTTAAAGGCAAATCTTGCACTATCTGATCAGCTAAGGTCCAGGCCAGTTCTTAGGCACTGGAGAGCATTTTCAGTAGACAAGAACTGGGTCTCCTCCCCTTCACGTGGAGTCTGTAAGGGAAAAACTCAACTCTTCCAGCACAGAAATTGAAACCTTTCTAGGTTTTTAGCAGCAGAAAAAAAAAATCCTGGAAAATCAACCAGCTTCAAGAGTACAGGATGTCCTATCAGCCTTTGAAAGTCAGAGGAGATTTTAAAAAAAAAAAAGAAAATTAAAAAGAAATCTGACCAACCTTTTCCAGCTAGCACCAGCCTCTAATGAGAAATAGAAATATTGTGGCTGTGAGGAAATACTATTTTCTTATCTTTTGTCCAGCTGGGTCCTCCATCCCACACTAACAGCAGCCCCTTGAGAGATGGTCATGATGAAATCCAAGTCAAAGAGTGCTTTTTTTCTTTTTTTTTTTTTTTTTAGAAATTCCAGTCCCAAAGGTGTGAGGGATACCTGGAGCAGCAATGACATGGATGTGCTCATTCTTGTTTTTTCTTGGTGCCTTTCCAAACTCACTCTGGAAGTCCTGCAGAGCAAACCTCATTCAGCAGGGATTTAGGGAAGACCAAATCTTGGGATTTAGGGAACAACAAAGTGTTGGAAGTGGCTGCTGCAGCCTGAACCTGTGTCATACCTGGGCCAGGCACGTGCTCCTCCAGCTGCAGGGCTATTTTATAAGAGTGACTGAGCAGAACTGGCGATTTTTCTTATTAATGCCATTTCTGGTTACCATGGAGCTCTGCTGGGAGTTCAGAGCTGCTCGCCCACGCCAGGCAAGGAGGAACATTATTACAGGCAAGACCCTTCAAGGACTTCTCAGGAAGATAATTCAGCCCACCCAAAATGCCAAGAGCAGTTTAAAGTTTGCAGCAACCAGCATAGCTTGAATTTGAAGTGACCACTGATGAGGTGGAGAGAGGGGGAGGAAGCTGGTGGTCAGCTGGGTTCATCTCAAACTTGGCACCCACGTTCATCCCAGGCTCAATATTAAACACTCAACTGCTTTTAAGATTCAGAGAATGAGGAATTTGGACAGTAAAGAAAGGCAAAATAATTAATGGTGCCCTGTGCAGGGCCAGGAGTGGGACTGAATGATCCTTGTAGGGCCCTTCCAACTCAGAATATTCTGTGATTCTATGATCAGCCAGCATAATTCTGGAAAAGTTGTCCAGAGGTGCTGTTCAGAAAGGATTATCCACAGGGCAGCACCTCCCAGTAAGGAAACAGGAGGGCAGAACCCCTGGCAGAGAAGAGAACCTGGGCAGGGGTTCCTCATATTCCAATATTAGAGATGTGGCATTAAAAAGGCAGCAGGGGAAGAAGAGGAACCCATGGTTGACCATCACAATTATTTCTTCCTTTTTTTCCCCGTCCAGGATGAAGTGGACAAGTATCCTCCAGTGCCTGTGGGGCTTTTGGACTGCAGAAAGTACAAAACTTCTACAGCCCTTACACAAAGCACAGCCAAACCCATTAAAAAAAAGGTCACAGAATGGTTTGGGTTGGAAGGGACCTCAAAGACTGCCTAGTTCCCACCCCCTGCCATGGGCAAGGACACCTCTCAGCAGCCCAGGTTACCCCATCCAGCCTGGTCTTGAACACTCCCAGGGATGGGGAGTCCACAGCCCCTCAGAGCAACCTGTCCCAGTGCCTCATGGCAAAGAATTTCTCCTCATATCCAATCCAAACCTACTTTCCTTCAGTTAAGGCCATTTGCCCTTGTCCTGTCACTCCATGCCCTTGTAAAAGTCCCTCCCCAGCTCTCCTGGGAGGCTGCTAACACCTCGTGGAACACTTCAATAACCATCAAAACCCACTGTGAAGCCTCAGACCATAACCTGGGCAGACAGGCAGAAAAAAACCAAATCCCACAACACTCTGCATCTCTTTTTCTACTCCAAGCCCCCAAAACTGGGAGAGCACAGCCCTCTTCCAAGGCTGATTCACACCCAAGCAGTCCTGCTGGCTGTCCCAGAGCTCACACCCCCCTGCCAGACTGGAAAATCACCACTAACCTCTCCCAGGAAACATCACCATGGCAAGGCTCTCACTGGGGTGGGTCAGGGGGACACTCCGAGGCTGCTGGTGGCAGAGAGGCCAAGGAACAACTCTCGAGAGCCCAGCATTGATAAAATCTCATTCAAAACACTGAACTCAGCCAAATCCAGCCTTCCATTTAAAGAATCACCAGATCAACACCAGGCTTATTCCTTACAATACAGACAGCAGGAGATGAAATCTTTAAAAAGTTGTTGAATCACACCCGTTCTTAAAAATAAATCAACTATTAAGAGATAGATATTCCTCATTGTCCTAATTACAGAGTTGGCTGAGGGCAGGCCTTTGGAGACTGAGCTGGGGCTGCTGTCGTGCTGGGTCAGCAGGGTGGTGTGGCAGAGGAAGTTCTCCAGCAGAAAATGTTCTCTCAGGGTCTGATTGTGGAGCTGAGGCAGGGCCACATGGCCCGTGACCCCTGAAAGGCACAGAATGACTTCCATTCCTCCTTTGTGCTGTTGTGGTGGAGTCAAGAACAACTGGGATGTTTAAACAGGATTTTTTTTTTTTAGGGTCTGGGGAGGTCTGGAGCCTGAATTCCCCTCCTTCACATCCTTATGGGAGCTCAGCAGGTCTTGAATTATTTTTTAAGATTATTCTTTTTAAGAGATAACCTTCCTTCCAAGAGTGCATCTCCAAGCAGGGGTATCAAGGCTGCCTGGCTCTCCCCAGTTCTGCTTTGAGTTGGATATAAATTCATCAAGCCCTGGCTGTTCAGGGTAGGAGTTTGCGTGCTAGGCTGGGCCTGCCTGGGGCACAGTTCTCTTGGAACATGTGAATCCAACGGCTTCTCAGAAGGCACCATAGGAATAAACACATTGTTTTGTTCAATTTCTGGTGGCTTTTTCCTTAAAGCCTTGGACCTATGATTTAGAACAAGGGCTTTAATGAGAGAGGGACAAGCTTTTTGTGTCAAATTTCATTTTTTGTCATCGCCAAAAGTCCAGGCAAATTATAAGCCTTTTGAGAGGAGGAGAAAAAGCAACTCAATTGCGTATGCTCAACAGCCCTTAGAATGCAGGATTTAAAACTCAAGGGTTTAAAACTCAAGGATTTAAAACTCAAGGGGCTGGTTTTCCTTTGCTGAGGAAAATTAGAAGCAGGTATGGGGCAAGCAGGAGGTAATGAACAAGAGGCAGTGAAAAAAAAAAAAAAAAAAAATCAAGGAAATGTGCAACAGCAGGAGATACACCAAGAAAAGTGGTGACTAAAGGAGATTGAAAACCCAAGTTTGAAGGCAAGAGGGCAAGAGCAGCAAGTTGGGAAGACAAAGGGACAACATCAAGACAAAGGTGCCAAGAAGTCCTCTACTGGCTCCAACATAAAGCACAAAATCACAGAACGGTTTGGTTTGGAAGGGACCTTAAAGATCATCTCTTTCCAACCCCCTGCCATCATCAGGGACACCTCCCACTAAACCAGGTTTCTCAAGCCCCATCCAACATTCTATAGGATGTGTGGATCCTCATTTCCCCCTTCTTCCAAAAGTCCCAGGAGCCATTTACCATGGTCCATTTTGTGTATCTCGTTCAGCTCTGGAGAAGCCCTTTGCTGCCAGAGGCTGGAGCTTTGCTGCTGGGAACTGTTTTAAGGAGCAGGATCTGCCCTGCAAACACAAACCTGCTGCTGGGCAGCCCAGACACCAGAGGCACAGAGAAGCACTTTCCCAGTAGCAGGCAGCAATTAGCAAGTTTTTCTGATTTAGGGAGTGAAAGAGCACCAGTCAGTGTTTAATTATTGCACCATAAAACATCCAGCTTTAGTTCCATTATCCCGGGACTCCCAGCGCTGCTTTGGTGGCCTTCAACCATCTGGCACCAAGTTGGGTGCTGGGCCTTGTGCTTGAGGGAGAGGGATCTGAAAATGTGGCATTTGTGACGCCTTGCCCAAAGCCTGTCCAACCTTGGATCTGAGGAATATCCAGTTTTCCTTTATGCTTTGGGACAGGGGTGGAAAAGCTCAGAGTAGAAGCAACAGCAGATGGTTCTACCACCACAGGAATAAACTGCTCCAGAGATTTCGTGTTGGAGAGGGTCCGGAGAGGCCCCTTGTCCTAGGCTGACTGTGTGATGCTTTTATCCCCATTTCGTCTGTTTAGCCCAGAAATAAGTTTTGCACCTTTCAGACAGGATCTGAGAGCAAAGGGGGTAGAAGGAGAAGCAAGAGGTGGAACATCTGAGGCAGCTGTTTTCCAAACATAGAGATAACACCTTCAGCATTCCTGTTCCTGGACTCGGAGTTGTCTGCACAGACAGCGGAGAGCTCTCCTTTAGTTTTTCCCCCTCTTTTGTTTTTTGGCTCATTTTTTTAATTAGCTGAGACCAAAGGGTTTCTTTGGACTGTTCTGCTATTGTTCAATCCGGGGACACCAGGACCATCGCCCGGAGCCGGGGGGGGCTCCCCCCAAGCGACACTGCAGCCGGGGCACCGGGCCCGAGCCTCGGAGAGAGAGAGAGAGAGAGAGAGACTGAGAGAAAAACCAAAGACCCAAAGACACACCCACGGAAAAGACTTTTTCTGTTTTTGCCATTTCTTCAGAGCGGCAAGAGGTTTTGTTGTATAGTGTTATTCATTCTTTATGCTTGAGGGTGTTTTGTTTGTTAAATAAATAGTTTTTTCCACTTTTCTCCAAGGAACTCTGTTTCCCGAACCAGCTGGGGGGAGGGGTGGCTTGGATCTGCTTTTCTAGGGGAACCCCCTGAGGAGGTTTCCTCCCAGATTTGCCCGAAACTAAGACACCCCTCCAAGTTGATTTGAGGGCTGGATCACCTCTGCTGTGGGGAAAGGCTGAGAGAATTGGGATTGTCCAACCTGGAGAAGAAAAGGCTTTGGGGTGACCTTATTATGGCCTTCCAGTACCTGAAGGGGCTCAAAGAAAGATGGAGAAAGACTTTGGACAAGGGCCTGGAGTGACAAGAGAAGGGAGAATGGATTCCCACTGACAGAGGGCAGGGATGGATGGGATACTGGGAAGGAGTTCTGCCCTGTGAGGGTGCTGAGGCTCTGGCACAGGGTGCCCAGAGAAGCTGTGGCTGCCCCTGGAGCCCTGGAAGTGTCCAAGACCAGGTTGGACAGGGCTTGGAGCAGCCTGGGACAGTGGAAGGTGTCCCTGCCCATGGCAGCAGGTGGAATGGGATGATCTTTAAGGTCCATTCCAACCCAAACCATTCCATAATTCCACAATTTCCAGCTCTAGCAAGGGGTTCTACACAATACTAAGACTTAAACCAGCAGAGGGTGGAAAGGTTATAAATACAAATCCCCAGTTAAAATCCTGCTCATCTGATGTCCAGAACCTGCAGATGGAGGTGGCACCTCCAGTTCTAAGAAGACATCAACACCACAGGCACAAGTTTCAAGCTCTTTATCACTTGTGAGGTAGAGGCTGTAGGAAAAGTCAAAACTCTGATCTCGCCCTCCTCCTTCACAGGAGCTCCAAAACAGAATCTGGTAACACTCAGCTCATTTCATGCTTCAAATGAGCCTCTGCTAATGCAGCTGCAGGGGCTGGGTTGGAGCATTTGTGAATGTCACCGTTTGCTGGTGGAAGCCAGAGGTTCCTGCTTCTAATCAGGGGCAGAGCAGAGCTCTAAAGCCCAAAATCTCCTCAGGACCAAGACTTACACACCATCTCTTTTCCTTCAGTTTATTCACTCTCACTTTTGAGCTGAAAACAAAAGACTTTTGTCAAGTGTTTTGAGGTTTGTTAGAAGTGCAAGCAACTAGAAGTACACATTATGGAAAAGTAAACTTCAGATGCGACCCCAGCAGCCTTTCCTTCCCCTTTTGTCAGCCCACACTCTTAAGAAAGTCAGTTTTATATGCCTTTGTCTCGTTTTTCTAGCCCCCACCAGCTTTCCATATGCACAAGTTTTTCATACCTTGTTCAGGGTACAATAAAAGCACATAAGAGCATCTAAAAATGAGGCAGAAATGGATCTATTACACTGCTTTATTCAATTTACGGCTTGCAGGGAAAGGTAATGAAGCCTGAAGAGAAATAGACAGAACAGGAGTCTACCCCTAAAAGTTACCCTCACAGTTCAGTTTCACATTTGCAATTCCACAGCGCTTGGTGTCTATTTACTGAGACAAAAAAACCTAACTTGTTTACAATAGGATTGGTTTCATAAATGAGATTTTTCGGATCCCCAGCCTGGGTAGACTCCTCATTAGCAATTCCACAGTCCTGCTGTGCTTGAGACAGCTGTGCTTTTAGTACAAGGCAGGTTGAACGGCCTTTCTCTCCCAGTCACTGTCAAGCCAAGTGCTTGTTAGTGGTCTCAGCTCTGTCCCAAATATGTCAAACACTTGCTCTGCCACATCATCATCCTTACAACAACTGCTGGGCACAGCAAATCCCTTTCAAAACAGTTCTTGTAGGTTTAAAGGTAACAACAAGACCAGCAGAAAGGTGAAAAGGACACGCTCTGAAGCTGATGGTAACAAGGCAGGGAATGTGTCTCGTCCAGTTATGCTGATCCCTGGGCTTTCCAACCAAAAACAAGTTGAGGACCAAGTCAACACCAATACTGGGGGAGGTTCAACCCTCAGCTCAGCCTGTCCCTGGATTTCCACTTGTCTCTGCCTTGGGCTCATCCCTCTGCTCGCAGCTCTTACACAACCTGGATGTATCCTGCTTTCCTGAAGCAATAGAAACGGGGCTGTGTGTCCACCAAAACCTCCTTTTTTCCCAGTAACCCTGTCTCCTTAAATGCACTTACCCAACTGCTTTGCATGCTCCTAGGTCAGGGTGAACACGTTTTTTAGGGGATTGCATTCCCATCTCACATCAGCCATGCCATGCTATGTACCAGTTTTGTTCTTCTGTCACAGAACCTCAGACTGGTTTGGGTTGGAAGGGACCTTAAAACCATCTCATTCCATCCCCTGCCATTCCACTGTCCCAGGTTGCTCCAAGCTCCATCCAACCTGGCCTTGGACACTCCCAGGGATCCAGGGGCAGCCACAGCTTCTCTGGGAATCTGTGCCAGGGCTTCCCCACCTTCACAGGGATGAATTTTTTCCTCCTATCTCATCTAAACCTTCTCTCAGCTTGAACCCATTTCCCCCTTGTCCTGTCGCTTCTGTCACCTACCATCATTCATCAGGAAACACTCCAGCCAAGGGGTAAGGGCTCAACTGTCCAGAATTAAGGAGTTTGTCAGAGCAGAAATTTAATACAACCACACTCCCTCCAGCAAACGTTATCTAACAACACCACAAAGCTCTGAACACGGAAAGGGCAACTTCCAACCCTCCTCAGTTCCAAGGAACTGGGGAAGGGAGATTAGTTGGAAGTGGCTTCATAATCCAAGCTGGACAGTCTGGTATTTGAGAGTGGCATTGGATAAACAAGTATTTTCTTGAGAAGAGAGGCGGGGGACTCCCCACCCCTCGAGGAGGCAGCTTGGATGGGGCTTGGAACAACCTGGGATAGAGGAAGGTGTCCCTGCCCATGGCAGGGAGTTGGAATGAGATGATCTTGAAAATCCCTTCCAACTCAAACCAGTCCCTGATTCTATTACTTAAATTTATCCCTGGATTCCAAAGCCCAGGTGGATTCCCCAGCATCCACCAGGCTGCAAGGAAACTCGTGTAGCAGGAGTGCTGGCCAGCAATTCCCCTTTCCTTTTAGCCCTGTACAAGGCTTTGGGATCACCTGTCAGCTCTGGGGTGCTGCAGGAAGGACTCACGTGGCACCATTACAGAAAACCCACCTTCCTCCAGGGGGAAAAGCAGCTGGGAACACCTCCTGAATCCTTATTATCCCACTTCAAACACCCAGTGCAGAGACCACAGGAGATCTGGGAGTGACAACATCTGGGTGCACGCACTGCTGGGGGCTCCATCAACTTCGATTCTTCCAGCTCCTGGCACACACAGATCCAGGGGAACATTTCTGAGGATGAAGCACCTCATTCAGTCACAAAAACAGCTTGGGAAGACTTTGACATTTGTTTTTATTTTGGTTCCAAGTGAATGGCATCCCCAGGCTGAGCGAGCTGTCAGCCCCAAGCCTGCAGTGCACACAGAGCAGCCATTCCAGCTCTGCTGCACGGGGCATCCCCATACTGGCTTGTTATTCAAAACTCATTCCTTAATTCCCTTAGCTTGGGACAGGCTGTCAGGGGGCTGATGGGGCCTGAAGAGCCAAACCCTCGTGTTCAAGGGAAGAATGGCTCATTTGAAGGGAATTTATTACAGCAAGAACACAGGAATCCAGAGATTAATAAACCAACCGTCTCCATTATTAACCCAAGGATCATTTTGCACAGGCAGACATGAAAAGATATCAATTTCAAGCATGTTTGTGTTGATGGGTGGAAGCTCTGACTATTCCAAATTCTAACCCAAAACCTTACTGCAAATATAGATCACCAACACCAGCAGACACAGAGGTGTCAGCAGTGGTGGGACTGGACCAGCAGCAGAGCTCTGGAGCAGAGGGAAACTGCGGCTGAACCCATGTCCCATGATGGGCAGAAAAAGGAAATTTGGGACGGCAGCAGTATGGACAAACACAGGGAACAACCCTGAAAGGAAAATCCCAGCACTCACTTCTTGACCTTTAGCTGATTTAGCCAGGTGATTCAGCCACACAGCTCGGTAAAAAAAAAA
>WEKY01057643.1:0-26328 GCA_013390045.1 Picathartes gymnocephalus | reverse complement strand
AAAAAAAACCAAAAAAAAAACCTCACAACAGTGTTAGAGACCGTTTGAGAAGACAAAACCTTGTCCAACTGTTCTCATCTAGGGTATGTTCCTCAGCATGCAAGAAACCACCTCAGACAGACTCACTTTGAACCACCACTGAAAACAGGCAGATAGATCCAATTTGGGATGCAAACACATCCATGCCTGCTCCCATCAGAGCAGAGCCGGAGAAAGGGTACCAGTTCAACTTCCTAACAAGAAATAAACCAAGCAAACCTTAACAGATATGGGTTCAAACCTCTTGTTAGAACTAGAACAAAATTTTTGCATAACCCTGTTGAAATCCTAATGAGACATCAGATACAGACATTTCTCCCTGAAACCAGTGTCTGTCACCACCAGATTAGGAAACAGGGGAGGGCCAGGGCAGAGTTGCCACATTAATGAGCCTGACCACATACAAAGGAATCCAGGAAATCACCCGAGGACTCCTCTGGTCTGTCTGTGCAGGTGAAAGCCTCCAAAGGCAGCAGGGTAATTGCCTGCAGAAACTCATTGTTTTGGTGCTAAAGCAGCAGCTGGTGCATAGAAGTTTTAAGCCTTTCAATTATGAGTAATCTGAGAGCTCATACCAAGCTCCAGCCTGTTTGCTCTAGACTTAAACCTTCTGTTTATCACCTTAAAGCAAGACAAGAATGAGCCTGAGCATCAGCTCACCTCCCTCACAAGCAAGTGCGTCATCTCTCCTACAGCAGAGGGGGAAGAGAGTTATTTGGGGAAATGCCAATATTTGAATCTCTTGAAAGAATGTTCTGAGGTGTGGGATGGTTATTGTTATTCGTGAGGTGTCTTGGAGGAGGCCATCAGACCCTTCTGATCCAGCAAGTTCCAGAGAAGCAGGCAAAGCTGAGGGTTTGCTCATCGTGGATCCTTTCAGTTATGGGATGGTTTGGGTGGAAAGGACCTTAAAGATCATCCAGTGCCACCCCCTGCCATGGGCAGGGACACCTCCCACTGTCCCAGGCTGCTCCAAGCCCCGTCCAGCCTGGCCTTGGGCACTGCCAGGGATCCAGGGGCAGCCACAGCTTCTCTGGGCACCCTGTGCCAGGGCCTCCCCACCCTCACAGGGGCGAATTCCTTTCCAATATCCCACCTAACCCTGCCCTCTGGCAGTGGGAAGCCATTGCCCCTTGCTCCCAATCCCTTAAGAGCCCATAGAATTTAAGGCAAGGCCCAACAGCATCAGCACCATTCCTTTGTAGATTCACAGCAACTTTAAAATTGAAACCCTTTTTTGACGGATCTTTATGCTATTTTGGGTTCTGCTTTATCTAGAGCAGGAGGAACTTCTGAAGAGACAAACTGCACTCTCCTCATCACTGCTGCAAGATTTCTAACCTTAAAACAAGGAGCTCTAAGAGGCATTAGAGGTCAAAAATGGAAATGCCAACTCCATCATCACATGGGGGTTTTCTTTTTTCCTTAATGACCAAGTCTAAGCACTGGATCAGGGTCCCAGAGAGGTGGAAGAATCTCCCATCCTTCACTCTTTAGGACCCTGACCTCACTTTAAAAGCCACCTTGGAGCAGAACCAGAAACCTCCAGACCTCCCTTGCACCGTAATTTATTCCACAATTCACATTTAAATGTTTACTAATGGGAGATTGCAATCTCCTTGCCCAGGGAATTAAAGGCACTTTCCCCTCAGTGCAGCAGCCACACGGGTCAGGCACAGCCCCACTCCAGACTCCTCCATCCTGCACAAATTAGGAATAATCACATTGTAAGAAATGCTGCTCATTTCTGCCATTGTTGCTGCTGAAAGCACTGGTGACTCATGGCTCAGAGTGGGTCCAAACAACAGGTCCTGACCCTGAGAAAAAAAACTTAAAAACAGGCCTGAAAATTCACCTGGAGTGACCCCAAGGCAGGCACTTCTGGGTAGAAAAGGGCCAAAGTGATGCTGGTGCTGTGATTTGATTTTTCAAGATGGCCAGGGCAAAGATCTCCAAGAGTTCTTCCAATTTCTTCTCCCACAACTTTCATCAACACCCCACTCCCAGCATTTCAGCAGCAGCTGGTCCCACAGGGAAAGCAGATATACAGAAATATATATTCCCTTTCAGCCTTGTAGCATAAGATAAAACAGAGGGGTTTGGCAAGGCTTTGGTAGGAATTTTTTATATATATATAAATAAAAATATATCTAAATCTTAGATATATTAAAAAAATCTGCTGCCAAACCCCACTGTTTTATCTCACTTATGTATTTTAACCTCTCTCTTTGGAGGGCTGCAGACAGTCCCAGCACACACACACCTTCCATAGCAGATTCTCTGCCTCCAAGCACTCACACTTGGAGCAAGTGGCATTTCTGACAGCTGCAGATCACAAAGCTTTCCTTTCAGATTTTGTTTCTAAATGCTGTCAAATCAAAGGAAACGCTGCCTTGCCTGCCAGGAGATAGAGATCAGAGGCAGGCAATACAAAATCTGCCAGGAGAGCTGAGAAAAAAACAATCCAGTCCATTTGCAAAGAACATGGCCAAGTTATGAAGTAGTTTCTTGGGATTTCAGTTTGTGGTTTGAGTTGTAGGTTTTTGTGTGGTTTTTTTTTATTTTAGTTGGTTTGTTTTGGATTGTTTGGGGGTTTTTTTTCACTCCAGGATGCAAATTCTGTTTACAAGAGACATTGCAAGGCAGGAGATTCCAAGAAGCACTGGTCAGTCTGGAAAAGTATAGAATCAACCATTTGGGTTGGAAAGGACCTTAAAGATCATCTCATTCTACCCCTCTGCCATGGGCAGGGACACCTTCCACTGTCCCAGGTGGCTCCAAGCCCCAGTGTCCAACCTGGTCCTGGACACTTTCCCGGGATTCCAGGGCAGCCACAGCTTCTCTGGGAATTCCATTCCAGGGCCTCACCACCTTCACAGGGAGGAATTCTTTCCCAATATCCCATCTATCCCTGCCCTCTGGCAGTGGGAAGCCATTCCCTGTGTCCTGTGCCGCCATCCCTGGTCCCAAGTCCCGCTCCAACTCTCCTGGAGCCCCTTTAGGCCCTGCAAGGAGCTCTGAGCTCTCTCTGGAGCCTTCTCCTCTCCAGGTGAACACCCCCAGCTCTCCCAGCCTGGCTCCAGAGCAGAGGGGCTCCAGCCCTTGGAGCATCTCCGGGGCCTCCTCTGGATTTGCTCCAGCAGCTCCATGTGCTCCTGATGTTGGGGATGCCAGAGCTGGACACAGCACCCCTGGTTACTCTGGGGGCAGGTGAGTACCACTCAGCAGGAAACACTGATCTCAAACAGTGCACTTTGCCCACCCAAGTACCTGAGCCAAGGCAGCCAGGCTGACCACACCAGGGGCTTCCTAAAAACGCTCAACAGGGATTTTAAGAACTTTCCCTGCCCTGTTCCATGCATTATCCAAGGCACCCTAGCAGTAGGAGAGTGAATGTTCTGCTGTCGTGACCATGGTTTTCCCACCAAGAGCCCCCCACCTCACCCTCAGGGCTTTTAAGAAGCAACAGATCTTACAGAGAGCCCCCAAACCCCTGATGAAAACCAGACAGGTCTTTGAAAGACGGAGCAACACCCAGGTTTGCATTTCCCTTTGTTCTGTGACGTGCATTTCACAGAGCCCACAGCCACCCAGTTCAGCAGCACTGAGGAGGTAACAGCAGCCCTCCCCAAAGCCAAAAACATCCAGCTGGGATTCCAGCAGCCTCCCCAGGCGGGAGCAGAGCTGATCCCTGAAGATGGGCATGGTCACCCCTGGGAGCATCGTGGCTCCACATCAAAGCTCCCAAACAGCAGAGCCCAATTGCTGAGCACAGACATGAAACACAACAAGTGTTAACCAAGGCTAGGCTGTGTCTTACTTTCTGTCCTGGAGCCACCCTCAGCTGCTCTCTGGGGCATTCAGTTTAGAGCAATCGGGGAGCTGGATGCCAGCAGGAACAGCGAGCTGGGACTCACTGCAGGGCTCCTGGAGCCTCCCTGGAAGATCTTATCACCCGCAGGCATCACGGGGCAGGGCTCCCCAGCCAGACAAACCATTAGGAACATCAGCTCGAGTCCCTCTTCCAGGTGGGAAAGGGACCAAGATGTTCCCTCGGTGTCACACAAGTCATTTCTAATGCCATGAGCAGATTGTCTCTGCCCCAGAGCCACTCCAAAGCAGCCAGTCCCCTCCAGGCTCCAGCTGTCGCATCCCAGCTCCTGCAGACTGGGAAGGATGTGATGGGAGTTGTGAAATGAGGTGTCTCTGCTGTCACTGTGACCTTACCACATCCAAATGCCTGCCAGATCCTCATTTTTCAGCCTCACCGTGGCTGCACACTCTGTGCCCAGCACCTCGTGGCCCCACCTTTCCTGTGGGCACTTCACAGACAGGGAGCCATCTCCACTGCTTTGGGAGGCAGGATCTTGAGCAGATATCCTGTGAAATGAGAGATCCCAGGCTGATCCAAGGCCAGGTGTGCACAAGCCAGCAAACAGCCACGGACAACCCGCTGCAGCATCCCCACTGCTCCATCTCCAAGAGCTTTGCAGCCTCTCCATTCACAGCTTGCTCCCTTTTCTAAAATACAGCTGATCCAGAGTCTGTCCTTTATCTAAAGTCTGTCCTTTAATTCTAACAATAAGGGCACAAAAAGGCTTTAAAGCAATAAAACAGCACCTGTGCCAAGGGCTCCTTGTTAAACTCATCTCCAGTCAGTCTCTCCTACATGAGGCAAAACACAAAGGTCACTCATTACCTGCAAGGTCTCATCAGAGCAATCATTGTAATGGAACAGCAGGGCCTCTCCTGAAAAGGAAAAGTCACGTCCAAAGCAGTTGTCTGCTGGAGGAACAGTCAGGAGAAACATCAGAGAATAAGGTTTTGCCCTAACAGAACTTCTCAAGCAAAACTCCTTCAGCAGCCCGAGCTGGTAAAAGAGCACAGGAGGTTTGGTGCCAGTTTCCAAGCTTGATGTGGAGAAAATAAGAGTTTGGGAGAAGAAAAAACCTGATTTTTAAAGTTACTACACTCGTGGCTGGTATCTGGGCTACAGGCAGCTGTAAAGCTGTTTTATGTGAAGATGCAAATCAAGTTAAAATCAGTGAGTTGCAGAGCAGAGACAGCCCCTGGTGCAGCAGTCCTGGAAATCAGAGCTGAGGCTGCCCAGAACACAGCAGCTGCACCAGGTACAGGCAGGAAAAATTCCCAGTCTCCAAACTCCCTTCCACCAGACAACTTTAGCACACAGAGTTCAGGTGTTCAATGGCTGCACAGCTCAGTTTCACCTACTCGAGGGCTCCCAAAGCTCAGCAAGTCCCTTGATAACAAAAACTTCTCAGATTACATTTTATTCTACTAAAACAATTCAAATTTGAGCTGTTCCATGTCAGAGATCCTGCTATTTGCAATCAGGGCTAAGCCACTTCTCAGAAAGACAAAAAGAAAGCAGAGAAAATTTTTCCTTTTTCTCTGGAAACTGATGCTTCCTTCAGCCCCACACAGGTCTGATGAGCAGCTTATCTGCAGCTCTGCATTCTTCCTCCTGGGGAAGGCTAAGGAGGAACAAACCAGCTGCTGCACTATTCACATCAGGAAACTTCTTCCAGAGGATCAGGCAGTTTGAAAATAATTCCAGTCTTGTTAAGACACAATTTAGACATACGCACAACCATAAAAGAAAATAAAATCAGTGTTTTCCCTCACCAAATCATTTTCCTTACATCACAGGCTGTTAGCTGCACTCTTCAGGTGATGTTTCACCTGCTGGAGCAGAGCAGGTTTCAATAACATCACAACAAAACAGAGTAAGAGCTTCAATAACATCTCCCCCAGGGGCCATTCCCCTCGCTAAAGGAAGGAAAGCAACGCAGAGATGTGGGAACAAGAGAAAATAAAAATATCTGTACAAAGAAAGAGCAAGCAAATCCCAGTACCTGCCAGCACAGGAAGAGCAAAGACAAGGCTGGAGCTGCATCACATCAGCCACTTTTATCTTTTATCTGCACCCACCTTTGGCCTAGGACTGCCTTGGCCAAACCCAGGCAGACACTGGCAGCACCAGGCTCTTGCCAACCAGGGGCCTGTGCCCAATTTGTCTGTGCCAGCTGCAGCTTTGCAAAGTCATGCAAACCCAGAGACCTGCCTGCCTTTTATGATATCAGAGAAATGCCTGTCCCAGTGCACGGGGTTAAGATTCCAGCCACGATCAACGTGAGTCAACAGCAGCAGCAGAGCACATATTTCTCAGCCCTCTCAGATTCAACAACTGCTCTCGGTTTACACAGCAATCATTCAAATTTCATTTGTCACGCTGAATAAGAAAAACAAAGCAGCAAGAAAGCAACAAGCTGGGTGCTCAGTGCAGGCCAGCTTTCCCCATGAGCCTTCCCATCAGGATTTGAAGCTCAGCTGGCTCCAAAATCCAATTTCAGAGCAATTTCAATATGCTGTGTTACTGCATAATCAGTGCAGCATCATTAAGAGGAAGATACGTGTTTATTTTCTTTGTAAATCAGGATTTTTTTCGCCCTCCTGGATGAGTTTTGATATCATGCTTAGCAGGGAACCAGAGATAAGCCCCGTGCCGGGCGAGAGCTCTGATGTTTTTATAAAGCATCTTTCATAAGGCAGCGAGGCAGACGTTAAACAGGAAGCGTTTATTGACTTTAAACTCACTTCATAAAACATTTACACGGACAAGAGGAGAAACAGGAGCTCCCAACAACCCAGTTAAAACAAAGATGACTCCGTGCATTGTTCTGGATCTCAAACACTCCCGGCTTTAGCGCTCAGACGCTCCTGACAAAAAGTAAAACAAATAGAGCCATCCCAGTCAGTGCTTCTTAATCCCCAGCGTTAAGGTCACAGTTATTTCCCATTGTCCTTTAGATAATGGGTGGGAAGAAATCGCTTTAATTCGGTGAAAATGGCCATGGAAATGTTACAAAAAGAGCAGGTGGAGGGGAAAGAGGAGCTGCTGTTGCAGCCCTTGCTGGGACTGAGCCTCCATTTACTGCAGGGTTTCAAAGACTTTAGAGTGAAGTTGAAGACTCGCTTTTCCAAGAGAACCAAGAAGGCAGCTGGAGCCGGTTTGGTACTCCATCAGCACCTTGTTAAATCAGCATAAATTGGATCCTCACCGGGCACTGCCCAGCAGGACACTAAAGTTCCAGAGCCTTCAGCCTCCTTATACACCTGGCTCTGATTTCAGTCAACACCCCCCCACCTCAAAAAGATCCTTAAAAATGTTTGTGGTATCCTTGGGCTACGACCTTTGAGGATCTTTACATTACCAACTATGAACACAGAAGGCCTGCCTAGGTAATTTTTTTTTAATTTTTAAACTTTTTTCTTTATTAAATTGACAAAGGAAATGTTCTGTACTGGCATCCAGCTGTGTAACCCACTCTCAGCCTAACAGGGAAGTGTGGAAATACCCAGACCTAATTAAAGGCATTTTCCGTGAAATACGACATTGTAGGAAATACTTAGATGCTCTTGGCCACCACACAAATTGCATCCCTGCCTCCTTCTGAGGCTGCTGGCAGAGGCCACATCTCAGATCCCTCTTTGCTGCCTTCCTCGTGCTGATCCAACCAAGCTCGTTGCTTAATTGAATTGAAACAATTGAGATGTTTAATTAAATTGGAGCAGTGGGTCCTGACCAGCCCTTCAGCTGAGGGCCTCAGACACTTCCCACTGTCGTTTTGGGGGTCACAGGAGGCCCAGCACCATCAGCAAAGATGCTGAGAAAGCCTGTTACAGGTCTTCCATCTGAAACATCCTATTTTGGGTTGGTCTGCAGGCTCCTACGTGTTATTCATCCATCCCTTGCTCTGATGGATGCAGCCCCAAGCCCTCACACCCCCACACCAGCAGGCATTTTTCAAAACACATCCATTGCTTTCTAACCCAGGGCAGATTTCTGTGTTTTGTTCTATTCATTAGCTGCAAATGGATGAAGAGCTCCTATAGTCACACAAAGATTAAAAAAAAAAAACACAACAATGCCTGACATCTGGAGGCTTTGGCCTTAATTCCATTGATGGCAACAGCCGATGTCATTTTCTTTTTTGTTCTGGGAACATCCATCCACGAGTTCCAACTGCACAGAACTTTTTAGGAAGAGCCACACAGAGATGAGAAAACCCAGGGCACAAGAAGGACTCAGCCCCTTGCCAGGGCTTAGGGGGAGATGCCTGGAGGGATCTCCAAGCTGTTCTACCATAAATTCCCACAGCAGATCCCATTCCCATCTTGTCCACACACCAGGTGAGTGGTTGGAGACTCCTCACTGAAAAGAGACCCACAGAGCACAGGAGCTGCTGAGCCATCATTCCCACTCCGGTGCTGGTTTCAACCTTCCTTCCACAGAAAAAACAGCTCCCTCCTTGGGAACTCCCCAAAAGAGATCTGTGAACCCACTTTGAATAACAAACAGAAGGATGTGGCTTGTTTTTCCAAAGAACCAACAGTCTGAGGTCTCATGAGAACACCTCCCTCCACTTTTACCCAGAGTGGCCACTGACAGCCCAGACCAGAAGTTAATGAGTGTTTCTCACTCTTATCCCATAAAACAAAACATCCTGCCCCAGTTTCCCCCCAAACCAACCTCCAGGTACCTCACACCAGCCCAAGGGACAACACCAGAGGTGTCAAGTAAACACCAGGAAATAATTAAGAAGAGTCCCAGGCACAGCTTTCATGTGATGGGATTCCCTCCTGTCTTCTCACAGTTCTGTCCCCTTTTCAGACCCTTTGGCTAAACTGGAGTTCATCCCATCCCCACTCATTTGGTAATACAGAAAAGGAGGTTTCCAACAACCACCCTTGCTTTTGCCAGGGAAAAATCCTTCCCTGGGTTTGCAATCCAGGAAGTCATTGAGAATCCAGTTTCACTTCCTTCCCTGCCTCCACTTTGCTGATGGGGCTTGGGATTAAAGATTCCCACCTTCCCAGAAATGTTATTGACAGAAATAATTGCAGTGAATCATCTGGATATGGTGGAAGCCAAATGCCTTTGGGCCATCTGCTCCCATGAAATACAGCTAAGATTGGTCAGTGGGTTAAATAGGGGAAGATTTGGGGTTTGGCTTTTTGGGGGTGGGTGATAGAGGCCAAGAAAAAAGCAGGGGATGCACAGGCCTTGTACCATCAGGGGATTATTTTAAGGCAGAGGTTAAATTTTGGTCTGTTTTTAAGGAAAACCTTTGCAGCAGAGTGGAGTTCTACTCATGGTCACCCTCCAACAGCAGAAACTGTGAAGTTCAGGGTTGAAAGCCACCCTTTATCCAAGGTTTTTACAGGAAAGGGAGCCCAGCTGGGCACATTTAATTAGAAGATTCCCAACCACAACTTCCCTGAAGGGAGCTCCTCCATCACAACTGATTTATGGAAGCAAAAAGTGGCTTTTCTGTTCCCTTGGGGACCCCACCTGAGTTCCATCCCCCCAAAATGTTGGGACAGACACAGGAGATATTCACGGGGAGGGAACAAGGCCCTCAAGCAGGGAGACTGTTCTATATTCTGGGTCAGCCCCACAGCTCACAGCTGCTCAGCAAGTTAATTATTGCTTTGAAAATCAAACTGTGGGCAAGTTCAGGGCCACATTTTCTCCCAAGCCATGCAGAGAGAGGGTTTGAAGCTCCTGGGAGGAGGACAAGGGCACTTTGCCCCCTACAGCTTTTCCCCAGCCAGAGCAGAGGACACAGGGGTAAGTCAAGGTCCCTGCGAAGGAGTTCAGGTGCCTCTTTTCAAGAATAAAGTGCTAAGCAGCAAAAACTGAGCAAAAAAAAGCATCCAAAACTGGGTTTTGGATGGGTGGTTTGGAGAATAAAGCTGAGCTCCAGAGCAAGAGCCACACAGGAGGGTCCAGGGATTAACTCAATACCTGCTGCTTGATGAAACACACCTGAGCCTCTCCCAGAGAACAGCCCACACCTCCTTTTAGATGGGAAAACACCCACAGGGGCTGTGGGTATTTTCCCAGACATGCCAGGAAATTTTTTCCCTAGAGCTCATCTAAGTTTCAGTATCCCAGACTGAGCACATTGATTGAAAAAGGGACACAATATTCAAGCCCGTTCTGCTTTAAAGTTCCCACATCCCTCATTTTTTCCCTTCAGAGGAAACAGGGTCCATCAAGAACTCTGCAGGAGAAACAGGACCCAGAGAAATCACTCCTAAACCAAAAAATTCCCCATTTCTCACCTCCAGAACTCATTCAAAGGGGCTCTTCAGCCAGAGGCAACAGGCACAGGCCAAAAGGGAGTGGATGGAGGAATAATCACCACACAGGGTCCATCCCCATCCTTCCTTCATCTCCCAGAAGCTGCTCCAAAGTCCCTCAGGGAGGCTTCACACAGGTTGTGGCCTCATCCCTGGTGATGAGGAGCTCACAGCTCCCTTCACACCTGGTTTATTTCATCCCTTTCCAGCCCGAACTCTCAATAGGAATCCCATGGAATCCGTACACTTGGCTTCTCCCGAGGAGGGAAAACTTGCTCCCTCAGCTCATCCATCACCCTGCCCACAAACTTCTGCTTCCACAGCAGGCACGAGGAGCTTTCTTGGCTTTTCATCCCAAGAACAACTCAGAAACTTCTTCCCAGAAGCTCCTGGCAGCAGATTTTTTTTCTCCCAAGGAGCACAGCTGGAGATGCTGGAGCTCCAGGGGGAAGGGACACAACCTTTCACCACCTTGGCTTTCCCCTGCCCCAGCTGTGCTGGAACCTCTCTGCCAGTGGCATTTTATTAATTAAAAATACAAGTTGGTCATGGGATGCACAACAGGGTGGGGTACTGGTTTTTTTGGGGGTTTTTTTGTTGTTGTTGTTTTGTTTCATTTTTTTACCAGCAGCTCGATACTGGAAGACCTTTCAAGAAATACACACTCCCTACCTCAACCTCTGGATTCCAGGAGAATAAATTTATATCTCACCTCTGTCCCTTCCATTGTTTCACACTGTCCCACAGCTTCGCTCATTCATCCTCCTCCCTTTGCAGCAAGGTCTCCACAATGAGCACCCCTGAGTGTTGCTTTTATTCAGAAAAAGGTAACCAGGACTCCTCAAGAACAGATTTGTAAAAACCCTCAATCCTTAAAAATCAAAATTAACAAATAAAACCCAAACAGAAGCTGCTCAATAGTTTTCACCTTCACTTCAAACAGCCACAAAGAGACAAAAATAAACAGCAAAAAACAAAAACCAGAACTTACCTTGCTGGACAGAGAGCCAATTTCCATTAGGCAGAACCTCCTTTGACTCAGTCTTCACCTTCCCAGGGCTCAGGGAGTGGAGGTTGCAGCCCTCTCCCTCTCCTTTTCTGCTAGCTCCCAGAGGGGTGACCCCATTCATCACCACAAATCCTGGAAAAACAACCCCTCTCCACCCCGGAGAAGAGAAGAGGGCACACAAGAAGGAGGTCAGGGCCTCTAATGAGGGTGGGGAGGAAAACAAGCTCTCCACCCACCCTCCCCTTTACCCTCAGCCATTTCCTATAAACTCATTTACACTTTGGGGTGGGGGGAGCTCCTCAGCTGCCTGGGTTGAAGCTCAGTGGTCCAACAGCCCAGCAATGACCAGCCTGGTGAGGTTAATATTCAATTATTTAATATTTAGGGAGTGATCCCCCTCCAGACAGGGAGAAGGATCCATGAGGAGCAGCTGGAGATGTTCAGTTTGGTGCTCTGGGGGTTCAGCTGCTGCTTCCTGAAATCCTCCTGGGCTTTGAAAACACCCCGGGAGCAGGGTGAGGTGGGAAGGGGTTGCACAGGTGGTGCTGGGCAGGCTGATGGGGAAAATGGGTTCACTTGGGCAGAAAAAGGGCTTTTTGCCAGAAATTCTTCTCCCAGGGATTGGAGATGCTGAGAAGAGCCCCAGTGAGTGATAACTGAGGTGAATGACTTCCAAAAGGACTGGGAGTTGTGGCTCTGATGTGTTTTGGGGACTCCCTAATAGGGAGAGCTTAAAACATGTGGTTAGGTTTGCTTTTAGATCTTTTTTGTCTATTTTTTTTTTTCAGTGTTATCCCCAAGGAATGCTCTTATGGGTTGTAATGAGGATGTCTGATAAAGGCCCACACTCCTGACACTTCCCAAGAATAAGTTCTTGCCCTGATATTCTTTACCCTTTGGATAAATAAAGTGGAAAATTTCAAGGAATCACGTTAAAAATAACTAGTCATTATCATTACAGACTCCATATCTCAGGCAGAGGCTTTAATCTCATATTTTGAGGAGCGGGGGAAATACACACCCAAGCACCTATTTGGGTGACAATAAATGACACAGGATCTCATTATTTTGTGTTATGGGACCTAAGGATTTGTCACACAGCCCTCGTGTTACCTGATGCAAATGTCCATCACCTGTTCCTTACCCTGGGCCTGAAAAAAATAATCAAAAAACTTCCTTGCAGTTGCAAAGCTTTACCACAAGTGTGTTTGAACCTCTCTTCACATTGATCTGCCCAATTACAGGTATCAGAGCCTTCCACTAGAAGGAAAGTTATTTGGTTTTTTCATTAAATCGTCAGCGTAAAGTTTTTGTCATTCCAATTTTGCTTCCTGCAGGTGATTCCCTGTTCCTGCAGGAGCTGATGCCTGGACTGGCACCTCCCTGGCTGAGCATCTGTGCCCAGGGACAGGGAGGGCACATCCTCAGACCCCTTGGCTTGGCAGAACAACTCCTCATTAACGAGATGCAAGAATTCCACTGTGAAAATAGTTCCCACCCAGCATGGAAATGAGCTCAGCCCTGGAGCACGCCGGCCCTGACAGCTGGGGGTGTGCTGCTCATTTCCAGTGGAGTGGTTGGGTTCAAGTCAGAGATCAGGTCGCCCATGAAGGGGGATTTCCTCTGGCTGGTCTCAATTTCAGTCCCTGTTTGGGGTCTGTCTTGCAGTTTTCAATGAGAACATCAATAACTTCGTGGCAATGTTATCTGTGTGAAAGGTTCAAAAGACTCTTTGATGATGGCACCACAAATCTCAGCAGCTCTGCTGGGACCAGAGCAGAATTCTGGCCTATTTAACCCCTCTCACATAAAACCAGACTGAAAAGCAAATAGTTCTGCCACTCACTGCACTTGGATGTTGTTTTCCTGTAGGGTTGGGGTCAGGTGTTGCTGTCCATGTGGGCATCCCACGGGATGCATAGGAGATTTCTGAGGTCTCTCACCTCTGCTCAGGTGCCTGTTCTTGTGAAACTTGAGAAAATCAGTAGTTTTGTGGCTCTGGAATTGGAGACAGGGGTAAAAGGTTACACCAGGGAGGAGTGGGACAGGAATAACATCTACATCCACACATCACACCCTGTTGTGTTAGAAAAGTACTCTGATGTTTCCTGTTTTCCATTTTTTACACCAACAACATCATTGCTTCCTGCTGGAGTTGCCTGGAAACTGCTATTATTTGCCCCTGTAATGAAGAGAATAAACATTATTGCAGCAGAGAAATGAGAATTTGGTGAAGGCACATTTAGCACCTTCAGCAGGACAGCAAGGAACCACAGCCCCGGTCCCACCCTGCTCTCTGCAGGCACACGAGACACGTTCTGCTGAAGCTGGTATTTGCAGTGATTTCATCCCAAAGTACAGCAGACTTTATATTTATTATTCTTTTTATTTGGGGAACTCCAATGAATTCCGTTGGTTCATCTCAACTCTGTGATCACGGAAATAATTCACTGATTTTTTATTACCAAGGAAGGAGGGAAACAGGTAGAAGATTTTTATTTTTTTTTCCCCTACAAGCCAGTTTCCTAAGGAAATGAGGCCTATTCCATCAAGCTGTGTGCAGGGCGAGGTCAAACAGTCCCAGTCTCAGGGAGTGCTGCCTGCTGAAGGTGCCACATTTTTGAGGTGAGGTCATGATCCGAGGGTGGGAACAGACAGGGGCTCCTTTTCTCTCCTCTGCAGCTCAACACTTGTGAGACAGAGCCTGAGGGTATGGAGCCAGCTTTGCCTGAACCTTGGAGGCTTCAAAAATATAACATTTCTTACAGACAGTTGGGAGTGACCACGTTATTGAGGACATCCAGCCTTTTATAGACCCTGGGGAAGCCACACAGAACGACGTCATTGTCAATCAAAGAGGATTCCAATGGATCTCTTGTGTGGCTGAGCATGAGAACTCAGCCATGAGACTCTTATCCATGTGATAAGGACAGCAGTTAAGCTTTCTGTTGTTCCCTGAACTCCTCATTTCCTCTTCAGTTTCACCACACTGCCCTGGAAGGGATAAATCTCCTCCCTGAAGGAGAGGCACTCAAGCACTTAAGAGCGATGCACATTTACAAAAACTGGATCCTCTAATAGCTCCCCGTGCATCCAGGGCCGTCATCTCAAATGGCAACAGCACGAGACAAGTTAATAATAGTCGTTGTTCCAAGATTAAATTAGGTAGACAGGAATGATTTTTGCAAGATTCATAATGGTTTTAATGATACTATTTAGTTACTGAGAACAATATATCTTCTCTATTCATGATTTCCTGGAAATCAAGGATGGTGGGGTTGTAAAATACGTTTTTAAAGGCAGAGTTGTGAGCTGCAGCCTGTCAGAAAGTTGGTTGTATATTATATTGAATTGTCTTTATCCAGTAAGCAGGAGCAAGACTTGGATGGGAACAGTGGGTCTGGCTGTGGCATCTTGGGGAAATTTGGCTTTTGAGCCAGGAGCCAGACTCTCTAAAGGGCTTTGAGGCTGAGTCAAATCCCAGAGAACACTTGCATCCACCTTGCTGTCATTGCTTTAGAGGAAATGGTGCCATCATGGCACAGTTTGATATCAGTGTAGGACTGCAGTGTACCCTGGGCCCATCCAGCAGCTGGGTCTCCCCGTGTGGCCCTCAGGACACCCTGAGGGTGACATTTCACCTCTCCAGATGTGGTGGCAAGAAGGGCCCAAGGCTGGAAGTGAGAGAGGAGCGTGGTGCTCTCAAACTGGGCTTGCTTTGGGCCACGAAAACCGGGACATGCTGAGCACCCTGCACCAGAGGAAACATTTCTTTCTTGTGAATTGTCAACAGAGGAGTTTTCCTAGAAGTTCTGCAGAGTTTTGTGCTGTGCATTCTCTCTGAACCCATAAAACAGCAGAAGCTCTCCAGCTGCAGTGACGCCGCTCGGTCACAGCGCTGGCGTTTGGCAACGTCCTCGCTCTGCTCTGGTGTTGGGGGTTGGGTTGTCTTTCCTTTTGTTTCCTTTTAACAGTATAGAATTTTTTTCCATTCAGTTGCTAAATGGCCGTTATCACTGAGTACTTAAGAAGAACAAAGGATATATCTAAGCCTAAGGAGAGGGCTATCTATGTTTACTGTTCTGTCGGGGGAGTTTTCTCTCGAAGGGGGGTGGAGGAATATCTCGAGAATTGGGGACTGGTAAAAGGCGAGGGCAGAGGCTGAGCGGGACTGGGTTTCCGAGGACGACACGGGAAGGGGCTGCTCTGCTGGAGAGAAGTTTTTCGCTGCTGCTGCTGGAGCCCTGGCTTGGAGCTGTTTTCTTCTGCCTCTTGGGTGAGCCTCTGCTTGTGAGAGCAGCCACTGAACCTGTTGCCATCTGCTCGGGTGCCCGGAATCCCTGAGCTCGCCTCTCCTCGCTGGGCTAGGAGCCGGGCGGCTGCTGCCCCCCGCCCCCACCGCTCCCTCGGCACTGCTCTGGGTTTCACTGCGCTGCAGCCCCGCTCCCCCGCCTGCCGAGACGTCCTGCCGTCCCAGTTTGCTGCTTTCCAAGAATCCTGCTGGGGCACTGGGATCGACTGCTCCAAGGGGGTTTGTAACGCAAAGCCTCTCTTCCGTTTTATTTTCCCCTGCTGACTGAACCACCACAGCACGTGCTCCCTGCCGGCTGTGACCATCACTGCACCGAGGGGAGGAAAGTGCCTTCAGGCCAGGGGGTCGGGACCAGGTTCTTGGTTCTGTTTGTTGTTAGTGCCATAAGAGTTGTTGTTTGTTTGCTCTGTTATAAATCCTAGTAAAGAACTGTTATTCCTACTCCCATATCTTTGCCTGAGAACCCCTTAATTTCAAAATTACAGTAATTCGGAGGGGAGGGGTTCACATTCTCCATTCCAAGGGAGGCTCCTGCCTTCCCTAGCAGAGACCTGTCCTTCAAACCAGGACATCTGGGAATTATTTCACAAGGCAGCTTGCCATGGAAATGCACACTGGGGTGGCCTGCAGCAACAGCAGATGGACATGGAATCACATCAAACCAGGCCTGAGGGCTTTTTCCTCATACTGGTCCCAGTTAGAGCCACCTGAATTCACGGCGGGGTGAACCAGCAGACACACAGTGGGTTGGTTGCTTCACCAGTACAAACCCAGTTGGGTGAGAGGTGAGGAGAAATCTTTAGGAAGAAGCACACAATGTCTGGAAGAGCAGCTCGCCTTGTCCCCACAATGTCAGATCAATCTGTCCCTTGTCAGGACAACCAGGTCAGTGTTGAGACCCAGCTCTACCAATATCAAGGGACCACCACGACATTCGTGCTGAAAGGCTGGGATTGTGCAGGTGGATTTGCCAAGGCAGGTGTTGTTTTAGGGAGCTAAATATCCACCCTTGGCAAAAAAGCAGTGGGAGGGAAGGAAAAACCATGAGGCTGAGACTGGTGAGGAGCACGGGAAATGCAAGCCCTGACTTTGGAGCAGGGAAACAATCTCCATGTGGCTTGGAGACACAGGGAATGACAGAGAAACATTTGTGACTTCCAAAGTCTTCCTTTCATCACCTTTTAGCACATTTTGCCAAGATTTTGACAACATTTGTCCCAGTTCGCAGCCTGGTCGGGGCTGGGAGTGAAGACACCCAGCTTTCAGCTCCTTATGGGAACTCACACCTTCTCCCAAGAGCAGAACCAACTTGTTTGTGTTCTAGGAACCCAAATAAACATTTTCATGGAAGGCTGCTGGCTGAGTGTGTCAGTGGGGACATCTCCTCACACCACCCTTTCCTGGCAGGATCTGAGGGTGTTGTATAAGGCTGTGTGTAGATTTGTCAGCAGCTTTTCATGAGGAGAACTCCTTTTCTAATTTCATTATTAGATTTAAGCATATCATTTCCGAAGCTTGTTACAATAGGAAAAAAAAAGAATTACAGAGAGGAAGTCATAATAAAAATGTTCCTGACAACATGCACAGGAGGGTGTAACCCGCTCACGGTGGGGGTTTTGAGGTTGTCCTGTGCAGGGCCAGGATTTGGACTTTATGATCCTTGTGAGTCCCTTCCAAATCAGAACATTCAATGATTCTACAAAAAACTTTCCTTTTTCTCCACAACCAAGAACTTTTTTTTTTTTTTCTGCGATAGAGAAGTCGCTTCCGCCATCAGCTGCTGAGCCCTTTCAGCAGAGTCCAAACTGAGCAATTTCAGCTGTTTCCTTTTGACTGAATCCCATTGCTTGTGTATTTTAAGATCTTCCCCTTTTCACAATGAGGGCTAAGGCCAAATTTCAGCAGATAATACGGAATTCCATTTTAGAGGAGACAAGGAGCCAATCTTCAGTAAGTGCTGGTGGGAACAGCCCTGTGCTAACTCTGTCCCCAAATTCACTGGGACTGTTGGAAATATCAGTAATGCAGAAGGCGCTGGAAAGGTGAAGGATCTCATCCCAGGGAGTGCTCACAGAGTAGATTTGCAGGCAAATATGGGGGAGTTTTTCTTAAAAGTCACATGCATCTTGTCCCATCACGCCTGCCCCTTGCTGGAGTGGAAATTCCAACCCCAACTCTGCAGCTCTGAGCTCTGCATGCCTGAGTCCCTCTCTGTGCTGTATGAATGTTATCCTGCAGTGGGTTGATTAAATGTTATTAAAAGAAACCATTTCATCCCTAGGGGAAAAAAAAAAAAGAATAAAGAAGAATTTGTCAAACCTATTTGAATCTGCCACTGCAGTCCCTACTTGAGAAAAGTTTGAGGAGCCAGCTGGAAATCCTTCAGGTGTTGATGGCAAGAGCTCGTTTGTGATGTCCCAGAAAGCAGTGACCACAAAAAGTGTTACAGAAGGTTTAGGATACCTGCAGCGTTTCTATTTGATGGTGTATTGATCTCTTTGAGTACAATAATCACATTCCATTTCTCCCCACTGCTTTTTGCTTCGTATTAAATCTCCCTCTATGATCTTATCTTCTCTATCAATTTGTGAAATCATATCTATCAATCTGATAAGCAATAAAAGGAAGTGTTGTCCTGGCAGGGGTAGGAGAAAGCAGGGAACAATTCCAAGATGTGCTCAGCAGTTTGGCACAGCCAGGTGTAACATCTCCTGGCCCTCAAGATTTTGGTGAGCTTTGGATGAGGCTCTGCCCTCGAGAGAATGGAATTTCTCTGCTCAGTGATATGAGAGTCACTCAGGTACACCATGGCAGAGGAGTGAAAATATTTTCTTAGGGAAAAAAAGCACAAGAAACAAGATTTTCTTTGCATTATGCAATCAATCAACGTGGCAGTCAATGCTGTTCTGCCTTCTGGGTTGTGTTTTAAATCCCCCATCTGAACTGGAGCAACAAGCCCTGGTGACCTGCTCTCCATCCAGCCTGTATCCATGTTCAGGATGGCCCTGAGTGTGGAAGGTTTTGGGAATGCCACCAGCACAGAACAGCATCGTCACCTCGTGTGTCCTCACCCAGGAAATCTCTGGCAAGGGAGCCTGAGCTCAGGCTGGAGCTGCAGCTCTGGAGCTCCCAGCTAAACAAAGCTGGGAGTACTGGGAATTCCAGGAACAACACTCAGTCCACCCTGGAGATCGGATTAATTACCAGGCAGTGGAGCCTGCCTCTGCTAGGAGGTTTCCTCAGCCCGGGGTTTTTCCTGATGGCATTTGTGATTTTCCGATTTTCCATCTGAGGTGGCCTCAGAATCAGGGGGTGGGGATTGTATTTCCTAGGCACAGCGTGAGGCAGTGGGATGGAAAGGGCAGCAGACACTGTGACCTCCAACTACAGTGGGACAGAAATTATTGTCCTGTCTCCAGAGCAGAGCTTTGCCCTGCACGGGAGAGGGCCGAGCTCCCGAGAGCTGTGGAGCAGCTTGTGAAGGGGTGGGGAGGCACAAGGGGATGTTTTTGTGGGTTGGTGTTGAACAACAACTTGTTCTGGGCTCTTCTGGAGTGCCAGGAAGGGGAGATGCACCTACAGACAGCAGAGCCCCAGTTAGAAGGGACAGCAAAATAAAGCGGTTTTCTTTCAACTTAAATTTCCTCTGCATTTCTCAGGCTCAGTTACTGGGAGGGAAGGAAATTACCTCTTCTCTGCTGGGTGTTCCCTACCAGAGCTACCAGGGATCAAGTTGATGAAGGGACTGGGGCACCTCCTTGATGGAGATGGGCTGAGAGAGCTGCGACTGTTCAGCCTGGAGAGGAGAATGTTGTGGGGAGACCTCAGAGCACATTCCAGGCTCTGAAGGGACTCCAGGGAATGCAGAGAGTGACTCTTTATCAGGAACTGGAGTGACAGGACAAGGAGAATGGGTTCAAACTGAAAGAGGGGAAATTTAGGTTAGAAATATGGAAGAAATTCCTCCCTGTGAGGGTGGGGAGGCCCTGGCACAGGGTGCCCAGAGAAGCTGTGGCTGCCCCTGGATCCCTGGAAGTGTCCAAGGCCAAGCTGGATGGGTCTTGGAACCACCTGGAATAGTGGTAAGTGTTCCTGCCCATGGCAGGGATTGGAATGAGATGGTTTTAAGGTTTCTTCCAGCCCAAACCATCCCATGATTCTGATTTTTCCACTTATCTCCAGTGATGTTGGCAAGAGCCAGCACAGCAGAGATGTCAGCACAGGGCATCCTCACTTAAGCAAGAAAAACAGAGCAAGGGGGATTTCCTGGTTTACAGGGAGCACTTTGGTGTTCTCTCCACAGTAGTTAAAGCCAGATAAAGTGGAATGAAAAATAAAGTCTCTTTTTTTTCCACAGTGGAAGTGAAATGCTCTGAAGGCAGTGGCATTCTCTCTTGCTTCACTTCTGGAGTTCAAAGCTAAATGTCCTTCTGCAAGAGATGCCCTGGACAAACACAAGCTCTGAGTCTCCTTACAGAGCTAACAGGGTGAAATGAAAAGGTCTCTTCCATACACGAGTTCAGATCTTCTTAATTTAATACTCTTGTCCAGCCTTAACAATTACCGTTTTATTGATTTAAGGGAAGTAGCAAAGAACATGTGGTGAGCTTGTGTATTTCCTGATACTGTCTCACAAATCAGGCAAAAGGTTAATTTTCATGCAGGAAAAATGGCATCTTGAAACTGAAGTAAAATTATTTTAAAAAGGAAAAGAAAATCAGGGACAGGATAAAAGCAGGAAATGCTCCCTTTTTTGCATTAAAGCTCACACTGGACTCTGGGTACTCGTTGTCTTTCAGATCTTATTTGTAAAGATTTGGACAAGGTTTCATGGTGACCACAGAGCTCAGGGCCAAGGCTGTAGGCACGAGGTTCTGGAAAACAAGGTAATGCACCAAAGTTCTGTCAGGAGGCACCTGACCTCTCCCAATCCCAAAGGAGTTGTCCGTGAAGATGTTGGAGCTACAATTCCTCCCAAGGTAAACATCAGACGGGAGAAAGTGAAAGGATGACAAAAGCTGCCCTCAGGCTCCAAGGGGACAGTTTGAAAAGGAGTTTTTCTGGAATTGTTTGATGCTTTCCTCCATCACACAGGAACAGAGTAACCTGCAAAGGTCAGCAGGGCAGGACTGATAAAAAAAAGGACAAAGTTTAGGGTTGGTGTGAGGGAGGCACTGGTGGGCAGCAGCTGTAGCAGCCAGACGGACCCATAAAGGTCTCTCTAAAAGAGAGTAAAGTGAGTAAAGTGCAGTGTGGATTCACTCTCTACAGCTCCCTGACAGGACCTGAGTGGGGTCAGGCTCTGCTCCCGGGGAACAATGACAGGACAAGAGGAAACCACCTCCAGCTGTGCCAGGGTAGCTTCAGCTGGGACATCAGGAGGAGTTTCCTCATGGAAAGGGTTGTTGTGCATTGGAAGTGGCTTCTCAGGGAGGAGCTCATGTCCCCATCCCTGGAGCTGTCCAAGGAACACCTGGACGTGGCACTCAGAGCTCTGGGCTGGGTGACAAGGTGGGGATTGGGCACAGGTTGGATTCAGTGATCTTAGAAGTCTTTTCCAACCCAGATTATTCTGTGATTCTGCAATTTTGTGACTCAACATGGAGAAACCAGCCTGGACTCGGAGCAGCCCAGTTTTCCATCCCAAAGCTCCCACCAGGAGCTCCAGTCATGGGCTCAGCTCCCTGACATGGCCGTACTGGGCCTGGGTCTGTGAGCAGCAAACTCAGGAGCCTCAACAGCCCTGGGAACTCGTGTCTGGAGGATGTGTGGCAGCCCTGTGTCTGTGTCCTTCGTCCTGGCACTGCCAGGCAGAGCTCCACACTCCACTGTTCACCAGTGTAGGATTTTACTGTCCTCTGCACCTCCGAGTTCCAAAATTCCCGGGGGAGTTGCCAGAGAGGTCCTGCCTTTGAGCTTGGAGCTGTGAGCTCAGAGCACAGGAAACCAAACTGTCTGTAAGGCATTTCTCCCTCCCACAAACCATCCCAGGGCTCTTCCAGCCCTTTCCAGCTGCCAACACTTCCCACAAAAACCACCCTCCGGTGCTGGTTTCAGGGCTGAGCCCAGTCCTGTCATCCCTACTTTATGTTTCCATACCATGTTCACATCCATCCTTTGGTCCCCAAGCAGTGGTGGGAACGCAGATCCAGATGGTTCCCACCACACCCCCAAATTCCCAAAGCCTTTGCCCTTGGATTGCTGCTGTCTTGGCCGCGTTCAGCTTCATCCTCATCGCGTGTCAGCGAGTGAATCAACATTTTTCTGCATTGCTCAATTCCTTCCCCAATCGTTTATGACTCCCCTGATCTCTGGGTCACCTGGAAGATTTTATCAGCAGCCAGTGTGTGTTGTCTCCAGGTCATTAATTCAGATGTTAAAGAGCATGGAAATGCTTTCTGCCCTACTCCGGTGGGAACGTGGTCACTACTTTAATTACTGCCTTTACAATTACACTTTGAATCCCATTAAATAGCTGCTTTGAGGGCTATTTAATGCCTTCCTCATGCCTTGCTCACCATTGTTACTCAAACTAAACCAGGACTAACTTAAAGCACCACTTTTGGTAAGTTTTTGACAAGATCTTTAAGATCAAGCCCGTTACAATTCTGTAAAACTTCATAATCTTATTTTTATAAGGTACCAAATTCACTTGACAGCATTACTACTTGATCTTACTTTTGTAACCCTCCTTTAATTTCCTTCCTCTATTAATTATTTGCCCTTAATTTATTGCATCCTGTGTGAGATTCTGGATTTTTTAGCCTGGGATTAATGCCAGACCAAGGGACGTTCACTTTCCTAGGATATCCCATTTACCTTTTGGAAAACACAGTTATGACTTTAGCCCAGCTCTCATCATTCAGAACCACCCAAACCAAGTGAAAAAAAACCATCATTTCTGTCCCAGAAACCTCCTCAGGCTGCCCTTTGAAAACTCTTGGGTGCAGTTAGAGCTGTGTGAGTAAAGAATTAAAGGTTGCAGCCTCCCTTCACCATCCAGGCTGGGATTCCATCATCTGCCTGTTCCCAGTGCCAGAGCAGAAATACTTAGGGAATTTTTCTGTCTTCATCATTATCAACACTTTCCCCCTGCCCCCCATTTCAGTCTGGTGATGGCTCAATACCATTGTGAAAAAATCTCTCATGCTTTTCAGTGTCATTTGGTGCCTCCCCATTGTCCTCAGCCCTCCTGGATGCTGATTTCTCCTCAAATCCTTTCCCTCTGTGGCCACGGGGCTTCCTCAGTTTAATTTGAATTTTTCAACCACAAGAAAGACGTGCAATTGGCACCAGGTGTCCCCTGGGGCTGTGCTGGGCTCTGTGACAGAGAATGTCACTCAAAAGCTGAGCCTTCCACCTCTGCACCCTGGATTTGGTTCTCACTCACACTCAGTTCCACCCTTAGGTGTGATACAAGTAAAAAAAAAAAAAAAAAATCAGAGGAAGAGTTTAAATGCATTCAAGTAACATTTGATCATACCAGAAGTTTACTTCAAGGGTACTGAAAGTATTTAAAATAAAAATCTTTTCTATGTATGGTCACTGTCCTTAAAGAATAACTGATGAGAATGAATAACTGAATAAATAACTGCATTGTTTTACTCCATCTCTTTTTATTTTTTAAGAATTAAATAGTTCAAGCAAAATGTGAAAAGTCCAATTCTTCATTTATATCAGAACTCCTTAAAATTCTCACGGTATTATTGCAAGGCAAAAAAAGCACTTCAGGCTCTGGTTTCAAATCCTCTTTCATCTTTGTGGGTTTTTCTGAGCCCTTTAATGCTCAGGTGGAGCTGCCTCACCTCTTGCACAACCCTCAGCCTGCTGCTCCCCTCTCTGGCTCGAATTAAAGCCTCCTTTTTCAGCTTCCCTGACCCAAAGCTTTCACTGATACAAAGGAAAGAAATGCTGAATAAAAGGAGAACAAAACAATGGCCAAAGGCCAAAGTCATGCATGCCACTGAGAGCTCTGGAGAGGTCACTTGCCTCTTCCAAAATATTCTCTACATCCCTGGATGTAAAACTTCATCTGGGTGAGAAAAAAACCCTACACGCTTGGGGGGAAAAAAAAAAAAAAAAGGATAGGCATTTTTTAATTCCTTTGATTCCTTTTCTAATTAATTTGGATGTATATAATATATTGTAAGTTTTTATAAGATTTTCTACCTTTTGTTGCACTTGTTGCACTGATATGCAGTGCAGGGTTCTCAGCCTCATTTTTTTCGGCCATAGATTCTTACAACAATGACAGCTGTAAAATCAGGACTAAAACAGGAGTGAAGTCATGATAAAAAGAAATGAGACACAATTACTATTCAGAATATTCATAAACCCTTGCTTCAGCTAATTCTTCATTTGTTTGAGAGTCTGCTTTAGGAGAAAGAACAGGTTTTTTGGTAGCATAATGTGATTATTTCACCTTAGTGAGTGGAAAACTTTTAGTTCAGGTGAAAGGCAGATAATGGGATTGGAAATGTACCTGCTCCCATTCCTAATGCTAAAAAACAAACAAAGGGAAAGAGGTGCATGCTATAAACCCAATAGATACAAAATACAGCAGAAATACAGAACAACAGAAAATGCAAAATGTTGGTCTTTGATAAATAAACAGCAGGGAAAATGTGAGAGGGGAGGGAAGGGCTCAGCTCACACCTCTCTGGGTCTTTTCAAGCTACTTTTAAGGTATTTGGAGAAGCACAGCCCTGGGATGAGCAGCCAGAGCAGCTCCTGTCCAAGGTCAGGGAATCATCAGGGATTCAAGGAGCTGAGAGCTGTGTGGGAGTCTCCATCTGCTTTCCCTCCCTGGCACAGTGTGAGGATTCCGTGCAGGCTCAGGGGGAGAATGGGGAGGTGAGGAGATTGCCCCTGTGCTTATTTTCCTGCCTCTCCTGCAAGGAGATGGGTCATGGAATCATTTAGGGTGGAAAAGACCTCTGAGGTCATCGAGTCCAAGCTGTGACCCAACACCAGAGCACTGCTGCAGTGGACAAAACTAAACCAAGTCCAGAGATTGTGAGAAAAAGGATGTCTCAGGCAGATTCAGCACTCAAAGGGCACAAATTCTGTCCACAAAGCTTTGTCCTGTGAAAATAAGCCCCAGGCTGGTGAGAAACCCAGTGTGCAGAGCACGCTCCTCCTCCTCCTTCTCACATTCCCACTGGAGATGCTCAAAAAGTGAAGCAAAATGCCAGCCCTGCAGGTGTTCGTTGCTTTTTTTAGCATCCAAAGAGGAAGAATGGTGAGGTTGGAAGCACAGAAATGAGGTGGTTGCTTGGAACAATATGCACACCCAGAGACCTCACACACATGGGGCTAGCAGCCCAAAGAGCTGAAAAATGCAGCTAAAATACAGATGCAGATAAAATACAGATGCAGATAAAATACAGCTGCAGAAATGGAGAGATGATGAGCTGGGAGGTGTTTTCCATGGATATATCCCTTACCCACTTCCTGCAAAGGGACAGCTGGGCATGAAAGGAGTGAAAAGGAAATAAATGGTCAAAACCTTTGCAGTCTTTCACTGCCACCATCCAAACTTCAACAAGGGACAGGATGAGAGGAAATGGCCTCAAGTTTTTCCAGGGGATGTTTAGGTTGGATATTAGGGGAAATTCTTCGTGGGAAAGGTTGTCCAGCCCAGGAAATTGCTGTCGAGGGAAGTCACTGAGTCACTGAAATCCCTGGAGGGATTTAAAAGATGTGTGGATGTGGCACTTGGGGACATGGGTTAGAGGTGGCCTTGGCAGTGCTGGGGGAATGGATGGACTCCATGATCCTACAGGTCTTTTCCAACCCAAAGGATTCTGTGACTCTATGAAAAGAAACTCAAAAGACCTCCATTGTGTCATACCATGATGATCATTAGCAGGGCTGGAGCTCATTCCAGCCTGGCTGAAGGGAGAGGGATGGATGGCAGGGAATTCCTTTGCTTCCACTGAGACTCTAAATCTTGGTTTAACAGCGCTGTCCTCTCCAGATTTGAAACCCCCTGCATTTATGGATGTTCTGGGAAAGTGGCAAAAGACATCTATTCACAATAGGATTGCTGGAGACAGCTGAGGGACTGATTCCTGGAATGAAGGAAAAGGCTGCTTTGTGGATATCTGGCTGGACATGAGTGATGAATTGATTGCTCCTGGGGTTTGCTGAAATCCTGGTTATATATTAAGCCATGCTGACCCTTGGATGAGCGTGTTTTTGGTATGATTTGAATACAAAGAAGCTGGTGAGCATTTGGGCTCAATAAAGGCAGCAATATGTGACTGAAGGGAGTATATTGGATTGAGAAAGGGCCTGGGTCAGAGATATCCAATCATTCCTCTTAATGGCTGAGTTTTGAAGCTACAGCCCGGGGTGTTCCTACAGTGCTGTGTGTTTGAGATGTTTTTTCTGGGCTGAGATGGAAAATGCATCCCAGTTTTCCTGCAGGACAAACCCACAGGCAGGTGCTCTGTACATGTAGGCACTGCTGTGCTTTGGGAATGGGGATTTCTCTCATCCTGCAGAGTTTCCAGCAGGCTGCTCAAAGCAGTAAAAGGAAAGCCTTGCTATGTCTGAAATTGGGGAATTTTCCTGCTTGCAGGGAAGAGAGGAGGCTCAAGTGCTCACTTGGAGATTTTCCCGTGCCACCTGCATCCCTTCCATCATCTTCCCTCCTTCCCTCACCCCTCTCTTGCTCTTCTCCTCTTCATACACAAGTGCATCACATCCTCCCTCCCTGCTGCAGGAGTCTCATGGAATCAATGAATTATTTTGGGTGGAAAAGTCCACAGAGACCATCCAGTCCAACCATTAA